>CM073141.1:47688575-48002500 GCA_037039145.1 Fundulus diaphanus
ATCTTCAGGAAATTAAAAACTGGCGACCTGTTTCTCTGTTGTGTACGGACTATAAGTTGTTGTCAAAGGTGCTGGCAAACAGATTGAAGAAGGTGATGGATAAGGTGGTTCATCAAACACAAACTTACTGTGTCCCTGGCAGATCAATGATTGATAACGTTTCCCTTGTTAGGGATATTTTGGACGTCTCCAGTTCTTTGGGACATAATGCTGGTTTAGTTTCTTTAGACCAGGAAAAGGCTTTTGACAGAGTCGAGCACCGATACCTATGGAAAGTGTTGGAAAGGTTCGGCCTCGACTTTGGCTTTATTGCCAAGACTATGGTTTTATACGAAAACATTGAGAGTGTACTGAAAATTAATGGTTGCTTATGTAAGCCTTTTAAAGTCACAAGAGGTGTTCGACAAGGTTGTTCCTTGTCTGGAATGTTATACGCTCTGTCTATTGAACCACTGTTAAGAAAAATTAGATTTAACATTGAGGGGCTGGTGTTTCCAAGTTGTAATGTGTCTTTTATTTTATCAGCGTATGCTGATGATGTTATTATCATGGTTAAAAATCAAGAAGAAGTGAATAGTTTAAGTAGAATTGTTAAATCATTTTGTAAGTTGTCCGCTGCTCGTGTCAACTGGGCTAAAAGTGAGGCTCTAGCAATAGGAAGCTGGCTTGGTGGGCTTCCTCGTCTTCCAGGTGGTTTAAAATGGAGAAGAGGGGGTCTGAAGTACCTTGGGGTACATTTGGGGGATGAAGATACAGAAAAAATGAACTGGGAGGGAGTGATGGAAAAAGTGGAAGAAAGGTTAGCAAAATGGAGATGGCTGCTACGGCAGATTTCTTATAGAGGAAGAGTGCTAATTTTAAATAATTTAATTGCTTCTTTATTGTGGCACAAGTTAGCATGTTTAGAACCGCCTGCTGGATTGCTGAACAAAATTCAGTCTTGTATGATTAAGTTTTTTTGGGATGATAAACATTGGGTGTCCCAAGCCGTGCTTTTTTTACCTAAGGAGGAGGGTGGACAAGGTTTAATTCACCTGGAAAGCAGAACTGCTGCGTTCAGGTTGCAGTTTATTCAAAAATATCTAATGGGAAGGGAGGAGGATGTTTTGTGGAAGCCATTAAGCAGTATTATTCTGAGGAGAATTGGAAATTTTGGTTTAGATGCTTCTCTGTTTTTGTTAAATTGTAAGTCATTATTTTTGTATGAAATGCCAATGTTTTATAAAAGTTTGTTTAGAGCTTGGACAATTTTTGAATGGAAAAGACTTGAACCAACTGCATCACTGTTTTGGCTTCTAGAGGAACCTTTAATTTTCGAAGCTCGTTTGGCGCTAGAAGATGGAGTCGGAGTGTCAAGTAGACTGCTTCAAAATAAAGTTGTAAAATTTGGACACATTGTGAAGACGGCTGGACCAGGACTTAAAAATACAGAAGCAACGGCTTATCTGCTTGGTTTAAAATCGATCCGAGTTATGAGAACTATTTTGGACCAGTGGCTTGGAAAGCTGACGCTGGATGAAAAACAGTTACTGGAGGACTTGAGTAATGGAGAGGAATTCCCAAATTCTACAGATCCGTTTCCAGAAATGGGACTGAACATTGATTTCTCGGATTTAACAGGTCCTCTTTTGATCACTCAAAGAGACTTTAATTTCTGTATGTTGAATGGAAAATGTTTGTATAGATTAGTTGTTCAAGGGTTGAAAAAGAAACATTTAAGTGGAAGAACTGATACGGTTTGGAGAGCCAAGTTTAAAGTCGGAGATAGTCAGAAACCAATCTGGAGAGTTTTTTATAAGGCCCCCTTGAGTAAGAGGGTGGGAGACCTTCAGTGGAGGATTTTGCACGGTGCTATAGGTGTAAACAGTTTTGTAGTTAAATTCAGGAAAGATATGAGTGAATTATGTCCTTTTTGTGAAGAGATAGAAACCGTTTTTCACATGTTTCTCGAGTGTAAGAGACTTTCATCGTTGTTTATGTTATTAGAGGATGTTTTTAAAAAATGTGGTGTTTATTGGTCTGAAGTAGCTTTTATTTTTGGTGCTGGTTACACTAAAAAGGAGTCGAGCAAGTGGAATTTGTTAAATTTTCTCATTGGACAAGCAAAATTATCCATCTATGTTAATAGGAAAAATAAAATCAATGGTGGTCAGGGGGAAAGAGTGGATAAGATATTTATTTTGTTGGTAAAAAGTAGAGTAAAAGCAGAATTTATGTTTTTTTCAATGATGAATAACTTAATTGATTTTGTGTTTTTGTGGTGTTTTAATAATGTTGTATGTTCTGTGGTTGATGAGGAGCTAGTTTTCAGTCCAATATTTGTGTGAAAGTTGAATTGAGCTATGCTAAAATGTATAGTTATTGAAAAATAAATGTGGTGTTAAAAATCAAAAATCTTTCTTTCTTTCTTTCTTTCTTTCTTTCCCATTGCATGCTGGGAGTTGTGGGTGGAGCATGTGGTGAGTGGACTGAGAGATTGAGAACTTCTAACTTTGCTATTTCTTTTCTTGAATGTGTCTTTTTGGGTATTTTCTTTTGATTGGATCACATTGGTGAAGTTTATTTGAAGGGTTTTTGATTATTTTTTAGTAAATAGGAACCGGCGTTTTGCTTCAGTTTGAAGATCATTCCTAGTTGTCCTAGCATTATAGTGGAGGAATGTAGTTTGGCAGTAGGCGAAGTTGTGGGTTGTAGCAGTGTCAAATCTGCGGCTCGGATGAACAGCGCAGTAATTATTTTTGTTGATAGTGTGGAGAAGGCCAACAAAGTGATTGAAAAAGGTATCGCTGTGAATGATGTTTTTTTGCCAGTTTCCCCATTGAGCACACCTGCTAAAAAAGTCACGATTGCAAATATTCCTCCGTTCATTAGTGACGAGTTGCTAGTGAGAGAACTGTCACGGCATGGGAAAATTATCTCCCCGATCAGGAAGTTGCCAGCAGGTTGCAAGTCACCACTGTTGAAGCATGTAGTTTCACATAAAAGACAAGTGCTTATGATTCTGAATAGAAAGGATGAAGACCTTAATTTAGTGTTTAATGTGCGAGTGGAAGACTTTGATTATCCCATTTATGTGAATTCAGGCACTTTAGTCTGTTTTGGTTGTGGAGAAGTTGGTCATTTGGTTCGAGCATGTCCAAGGAAAAAAACTCCTCTAAATAATAAGGAGCAAGATGAGGGTGGTGAAAAGATACCGAAACAAACTAATGCCAAAGATGAAGTGCAGAGTGCAGAGACAGATAAAACAGAAGGGACAATGTCTGAGAATCCCATTCAGGAAGTAGAACAAGTAAATGAAACTATGATTGAAGAAGACAATGAAGAACAAATTGTGCAAACTGAAAGTCAACTATTGTTAGACTCGCAGGAAAATCAGGTGGATGACACTGTGGAGGAGCAAAGTCAGAGTTTACTAAAGTCTCAACATAGAAAAACAAATGCAGATGAAATGGAAGTTATGGGAAGCAGTCAGATGTTGGAAGAAGACGGTTCTGAAGCTTCTTTAAAACGGAAAGGAATTGAGTGCTTTATTAGTTCGCAAACTGAAAATGAAGTTGGAGATGAAACAGAAATAGAATGTTCAGGGAAATGTCTGGAATTAGAAAGCAATATGGACGAAGAGGAGGAAGGAGAAGATGATGTTTGGACTGAAGATAGTTTGGCCAGTTCATCCTGTAAATATGTTGCTCACAATAAGCAGAAGAAAGGATATGATGTACAGAATGTTAAAAATTTTCTGAAGGTCACGAAGAACATGAAAAATATTAAAGTAGAGGATTTTTTCCCTGATAAGAAACTTTTTCTCTTGTATGTGAGATCTCAGTTGAATAATAAAAAAAGGGGGGGCTATACTGACAAAGAAGTTTACCGGTTGAAAAAATTGATTGGAAAACTTAGACAAGAACTTAACAATGATGAGGAGTTTGAAGCTTGTTAGTTTTTTGTTTTTTTCTGTTAGTGCTAGTCCTTACACTTTTGGGAATGAGCCACTTCAGAGTTTCTACACTAAATCTGAATGGAGCCCGAGATGTGCGGAAGAGAATCAGTGTATTTGAATTAATGAATCTAAAACATCTGAATGTGTTGATGGTTCAAGAAACACACAGTGATCATTTAAATGAGGTAGACTGGAAGAGAGAATGGGAGGGTGAAGTCATTTTGAGTCATTTAAACCAGACTAGTGGTGGAATAGCAATTCTTTTCTCTACAATTTTTTTACCAG
This sequence comes from Fundulus diaphanus, assembly GCA_037039145.1. Classification (NCBI taxonomy): domain Eukaryota; kingdom Metazoa; phylum Chordata; class Actinopteri; order Cyprinodontiformes; family Fundulidae; genus Fundulus; species Fundulus diaphanus. Next base: position 47,692,798 of record CM073141.1, read on the forward strand.
AATCATATGACGTTGAAGAGGTGGTAAAAGGTAGACTAATGGTGGTGAACGCAAAGTATGAATGTTTCAATATTATATTTGTTAATGTGTATGCTCCAAATACAGGACGAGAGAGGGTTATTTTCTTACACAAGCTTGAAAATGTTTTATCTAAATGTGATGCTGAAAGTTTTCTTTTTCTGAGTGGTGATTTTAACTGTACGGAAAATGATAAACTAGATAGGAATCATTTTGAACCTCATCCAGCTTCAAAAACCTGTTTAAAACATTTGATAGATGTATTTTCATTAGCTGATGTATAGAGAGAAATGCATATTCAAAAAAGACAATATACATGGGCCAGGTGTACAGATAATTCTTTTTCTGCGGCTAGGTTAGACAGAATATACAGCTTTAGACATAATCTTGGTATTTTCCAAGAGTGTAATATTCATCCTGTAAGCTTTTCTGATCATGCTTTGGTTTCTTGTACTGTTTATATTGCCAATCTTAAACATAATCTGCTTTGCTGTTAGATGTCAATTTTAAGAAGGCATTTAGTTTTTTCTGGAGGGTTCACAGATCTAGAAAAGAGGATTTTGGATCTCTAAAACAGTGGTGGGATCGTGGTAAAACTGAAATTAAAGAGTTCTGTCAACAGTACACTGTCAATGTCTCATCTGATTTAGCCAAATCTATGAGAGATCTAGAGACTGAAATTGTGGACTTGCAGGTTTCTGCTCAGTCCACAGGAGATCGACGTTGCTTTGAAAACCTCAAATCTAAAAAAGCTGCTTTGGCTGACTTGCTGGGCTCAAAAACACAGGGAGCTTTGGTTCGGTGCAGATTCCAGAAAGTCACTTTGATGGACACTCCTACAAAGTTTTTCTTTTCGTTAGAAAAAAAGAAAGGACAAAGCAAGTTTTTGCATGGCCTAAAATCAGATGCCAAGGTCCTTTTGACAGCAGGCGGTGACATTAGACGGAGAGCAGCAGATTTCTATACTGATCTGTATAGCTCTGAATACACTGAGGATGATGAGTGTTTTGATAAGTTCTGTAATGGACTTCCAACGGTTTCTGTTGAGTTTACCAAAGAGCTGGGAGAGCCATTATCTCTGGATGAGGTTTACAGTGCACTGCAAAGTATGGAAGGAGGAAAAGCACCTGGCATTGATGGACTTCCAAGTGAGTTCTACAGAGCTTTCTGGTCGGACATCTGTGTGGACATCATGGAGGTTTTTGAAGAGAGCTTTGTCGACGGACTTTTACCTCAGAGCTGCAGGAGGGCAGTTCTCACGTTGTTACCGAAAAAAGGAGATCTTCAGGACATTTAAAACTGGCGACCAATTTCTCTGTTGTGTACAGATTACAAATTGTTGTCAAAAGTGCTGGCAAACAGACTGAAAAGAGTGATTGACCAAATTGTCCATTGCACACAAACTTACTGTGTTCCCGGCAGGTCTATGTTTGATAATATAGCCCTCATTAGAGATATTTTGGAGGTCTCTAACTCATTCGGCTGTAATGTTGGTTTGATTTCTTTGGACCAGGAAAAGGCTTTTGACAGGGTTGAGCACCATTACCTCTGGAAGGTTTTGGAAAGGTTTGGTCTCGGCCCTGAATTTATTGCCAAGATTATGGTTCTGTATGAAGACATTGAGAGTGTACTGAAAGTTAATGGCTGCTTGTGTAAACCTTTTAAGGTTACAAGAGGTGTTCGACAAGGTTGTTCCTTGTCTGGAATGTCATATGCTCTTTCTATTGAACCAATGTTAAGGAATATTAGATCACATATTGATGGTTTAAATTTGCCGGGTTTTGATATGTCTTTTAGTTTGTCTGCATACGCTGATGATATCATTGTTATTGTTAAAAGTCAGGAAGAAATAATTAAGTTAGGGAAAATTGTTGATTTATTTTGTAAAATTTCTGCTGCACGTGTTAACTGGGTTAAAAGTGAGGCTCTGGCCATAGGTTGCTGGGTTAAAGGGCTTCCTAAACTCCCTGGTGGTTTAAAATGGAAAAGAGGAGGTTTGAAATATCTTGGAGTGTACTTGGGGGATAAGGACACAGAACAAAAGAACTGGGAAGGGGTGTTTGAGAAAGTGGAAGGAAGGTTAGGAAAGTGGAAATGGTTATTGCCACAATTGTCTTATAGAGGAAGAGTGCTTGTTATAAATAATTTAGTTGCTTCTTTATTGTGGCATAAATTAGCGTGTTTGGAGCCCCCTCCTGACTTACTCCCAAGGATACAATCCTGTATGATTAACTTTTTTTGGGATAGTAAACATTGGGTATCCCAGGCTGTGCTTTTCTTGCCCAAAGAGGAAGGCGGGCAAGGATTGGTTCATTTAGAGAGCAGAACTGCAGCTTTTAGACTACAGTTCATTCAGAAATATCTGCTGGGAAGGGAGGAAGATGTTTTCTGGAAACCATTAGCAAACATCATCTTGAGAAGAGTGGGAGGTTTTGGATTGGATGCTTCTTTGTTTTTATTAAATTGTAAGCTGATATGTTCTTATGAAATGCCAATGTTTTATAAAGGTCTGTTCAAAGCCTGGACTATTTTTAGTTGGAAAAGACTGGAAGTGGCAACGTCTTTGTTCTGGCTTCTAGAAGAACCTTTGGTGTTTGGAGCACGGTTGGATGTACAAGATGGAGCTGGAATTATTTATTCAAGAAGATTGCTTGAGGAGAAAGTTCTGAAATTAAGGCAAATTGTTGAGGTAGCTGGACCAAGACTTCAAAACACAGAAGCAACAGCTTCTTTGATTGGATTAAAATCAAATCGTATCATGCAGACTGTCTTAGATTTCTGGACTGAAAATTTAACTTCAGATGAAAAACAGATGTTGATGGATTATTTTAATGGAAAAGAGTTTCCTGATGCAACAGATCCTTTTCCGGAAATGGGTTTATCCATTGATTTTACAGGAATGGGGGTTCCTTTATCAAACACTAAAAAAGATTTGTCTTTTTGTATGATTACTGGAAACTTATTATATAAAATGTCTGTTCAAGGGTTAAATAAAAGACAGTTGAGTGGAAGGACTGATACGGTTTGGAGAGATAAGTTAAACATTGGAGAAAATCAGAAGCCTGTTTGGAGGGTCCTTTATAAACCTCCGCTGAGTAAGAGGGTAGGTGATTTACAGTGGAGGGTGTTACAAGGAGCAGTGGGTGTTAACAGTTTTGTGTCTAAGTTTAAAAAAGATGCAACTGGACTATGTCCTTTTTGTGAAGAAACTGAAACTATCTTTCATATGTTTCTTGATTGTGAGCGACTTGTTCATTTGTTTCATTTGTTAGAAAATATTTTTAAGAAATTTGGAGTTATTTGGTCTAAAGTGGCTTTTATTTTTGGTGCAGGCTACACAAAAAAAGAAGCTATTAAGTAGAAATTGTTAAATTTTTTGGTAGGACAAGCAAAATTATCCATTTACATTAGTAGAAGGAACAAAATGAATAATGTTCCAGAGGAAAAAGCTGGTATAATGTTTACCATGATGGTTAAAAACAGAGTAAGAGCTGAGTTTTCTTTTTTTTTCAATGATGAATAATCTGACTGAGTTTTTCTCTCTGTGGTGTTTTAACAATATTGTGTGTTCTGTAGTTGATGGAAAGTTAATCTTTAACTCTGTCTTTAGGTGATGTAATGTGAAAATTGTTATAGTGAATGTTCTTTAGATAAATAAATGTGTTAAAAATCAAATCTTTCTCTCTCTCTCTCTTTCTTTCTCTCTCTCTCTCTCTTTCTCTCTTTTTCTCTCTCTCTTTCTTTCTCTCTTTCTCTTTCTTTCTTTTCTCTCTCTCTCTCTCTCTCTCTCTCTCTCTCTCTCTCTCTCTCTCTCTCTCCCTCTCTCCCTCTCTCCCTCCCTCCCTCCACACACAAACTACATAGAATGTTTTTGCACCAAAGGGTATAGTTTACCTTAGATATTTGATGGAACTCACACATTTATGTTCTGGCAGTTCTGCAGGCTTGAATACTACCTCTGTTTGGAATTTAATTCCAATAAAGTTTGAGAGAGAACATGCTCCTTGAGTGACTTTGTCTTTGACTAATGGGTTAATGATTATGTTGTGTCTTGGGTCACATGTAGAACTAATCAGTGTTTAAATTAAGCTTTCAATTCATATAGTGGCATTTTTTTAAAGGTTACTTTATACTTTTATACTTTAAGTAGTTTTTGGAGCAAATACTTTTTCACTTTTACTTGAGTAAAGAGGTCAAGTTGATACTTCAACTTTTACCAGAGTGTTTTGAAACTGCAGTATCTATACTTCTACTTAAGTAACAAATGTGTGTACTTTTGACACCACTTATTAAGTGTTCACTTATATACAGAAAGCCCGTAATTTATTTATTTATTTATTTTCTGTCACTTTCTTTTTTCAGGTATCACATTACACATGTCAGCTTAAATAATAATACATATGATTTAGCAATGGCATCAAGGTGTTACTCGATTGTATCTGTTGCTTTATGTCTGTTGGTTGTGCTGTTCTTTTTGCGTCTCTTTCCAGGTGATGGAGCAGACAGAGGACGTTTTATCATTCTCTCCCTTTTATCTCTTCTTTCTTTCACCTCTTCTCTTTCTTTTTTTTCTCTTCTTGTTCTTCCTTTACTCTCCTACTTTCCCATTGTAGTGTCCATATAATTTGAAATTCTCCCTGCAGGAATCACAATAAAGTTATTTACATACATAAATCAAGCGGAGCACTATGGCGAAAGCTGTTTGCTCCACTTGTGAAAGCAAAATCTGTCGAGCTCTATTTGGCATTAAGACATCAATTCTTATTGCCACATTGCTAGACAAGACACTGGGAAAAGAAAAAAAAAAGAAAAGAAAACACTTGTCTTTATGCAATTTTATGCCACAAAATTTCTTTATATGGTGGATGGTTTATTTTTTTTGCTAAGTTACAATTTGATTGTCTCCAAAGCTACCAATAGTATTGCTTTTCATGCTCGTTTTATTTTGCACCAAAGGGAGTTGTGCTCAAATTTTGTTGTATCCTGTACAATGACAATAAAGTCTGTTCTATTCTATTCTGCTATATTCTATATATTGCTAATTCTCTTTTGTGGAATATTGTTTGGGTTTGTGCTAATGCCAGTCTGTTTTATTTGTCTTTGTCTGTAACAAAAAAAAAAAAAAATAAATAAAATTGTTTATTTATTAATAAGTTTGTCTATTAATAAAATTGTGAAAAAAAATATGAAAATGTCTGGAGAGAAGAGATCCGCTAGTGTAACAGTGTAAGGGTAAAGTTTTCAATCAAAGGAATAATTAAATCGCTAGCTGTAATGAAAAATAATGTATACATACGTACATATGTTTTGTTATGAACTCTGATAATTTATGTTGTACACATCGTTTATTTTGCAGATATCTTTGTCTAACTTGTGTGATTTGTAGTTAATTTTCAAATGGCTGTAGGCCCGGATTTGACTAGAATCATCCATGTCATGTAATGACATTGCAGTTGAAGACTGTCTGAAATCAGCACAGCAGTCTGAAACTCCTTTCCTTCCCACAATAACGTTCTTACTGTTGACCACATTAAAGGTCAAGGAATAGAAGCGAGGGGCTGTATTTAGAAAATATCGGATGCAGCCTTTGTTCGCTGGTGGTTAGCAAACAGTGAGAATTCCCACCAAAAACTGGTGAGGAGATTCGGTCAGAATAGCAATGTTATTCAAGTGGGTTGAATAAAACTAACTCTAATTTTGCCCGTCATTATTAGAGATTGGAATAAACACTGATAACCTTTTTTTAAATTCTTGCATAAGATGTAAACAAAGTGAAATTTATCTCTCCCCTTGCTGAGATTTTTCTTTTTTCTCTTTCTTCCTCATACTGCTGACAGTGTACTACATGTTCCACTAACAAAAAAAAAAAAAAAGATTAAAACAAGACTCGATCTGACTCTATAACAGCCAAGACCTTCTTGTTCCAGTATTACTGGAGCAAGTTTTATAGGCAGGTACTTCTGTTTTTGCCAGCCAAAGCCAAATGATTTGGCCAATGAGTTCCCATTGTTACTGTCCAAAATCGTGACGCAAAAAGGGTACCTTAAAGTTATTGCCCAGTGTACACTGTTCATAAAGGTCCTGCCAAAACTCAGAGAGGACATCCCTCAAAACTCCTCTGTCATTAACAGCCTTTTCTTGCCTTCCATCAGGGAGCACCAGTTGAATAGATATGTCCTCCTGAGTGACACTTCCATCACAGAAATGTGAAATTAGTTCTTTAAGGATTTGGCCACGGTGAACAAGGATTTTTTGTTCAAGGTGAGAAGAAGAAAGAACTGGGCTACATGGCTGTGGAGACAGCTGAAGGGTGTCATCAAGACTAGCACTATCTGTATTGGAAATGTGTCCTGTGAAAAAAGTAACAGTCTTCATAAATGCCCACACTGATTGTTGCATCTAGCTCTTGGACACTGGACAAATCCCCCATGTCAACAGTTGAGTAAAGTAGTTGAATATCATTGCTGCTGCTGTTCGTCAGTACACTGCTGCTTCCAACATATATAACATCTGGTGCTTTGGATTCAGCCAATGGTGTGCTAACCTGAGACTGAGTGGGGAAATGTAAACCTTGCCGGGTATTTGCACTGGGGCTTTCTGTTTCTGAGTCACTGCCACTGTCCTTCTTTTTGGTTGTTAGGTAAAAATGCAAAAGAGGTAGTTTTGTCTGCTCATAAAGTTCTCCAACAATGATATGCTCATCAAGTGAATGTTCCTGAAAATCTGTTATATCAACCGCAAAATTATTGATTCTTCCCTGTGTGTTTCTTTGAGCAGGAAAAAACAAACCAACTGCCTTTACAACAAATTTTTTCTACAGTCCTTTTGTCATGATATTTTTCTAGGATGAACCCGGACACAGCACGCACACACAGAGCTTGTTCTTGAGGTGAGTTCTATTGTACAGAATGGAGGGTTAATGACGAGAGGAACCAGAGTCTTTATGGACGGAGATGAAGGGTGCGGAAGCTGGCTGGCAGGCGGAGTGCAGAGAGACTGACCAGGTGGTGATTCTGCAGCTGATGACTTATGACCAGGACGAAACACAGGAGCTGAAGACTTGAGACCAGGACGGGACATCAGAAGACTTGAGACCAGGACGGGACATCAGAAGACTTGAGACCAGGACGGGACATCAGAAGACTTGAGACCAGGACGGGACATCAGAAGACTTGAGACCAGGACGGGACATCAGAAGACTTGAGACCAGGATGGAACACCAGAGCCGAGGACTTGAGACCAGAACATCAGAACCGTGGACTTGAGACCAGAACATCAGAACCGTGGACTTGAGACTAGAACATCAGAGCCGGGAGCTTGAGACCGTGAAACAGCTGCTGGAACCGAGGAACAGAACTTGAGACCGTGGAAGTGAACTTGTGACCGTGGAGCAGCTGGTGAACGTGAGACCGTGGAACTTAACTTGGGATCGAGGAACTGCTGAAGAACTTGAGACCGTGGAACTGCTGGAGAACTTGAGACCGTGGAACTAACTTTGAGACCGTGGAACTGCTGGAGAACTTGAGACCGAGGAACTTAACTTGAGCACGAGGAACTGCTGGAGAACTGGAGAGCGTGGAACTGAGTTGCAGAACTTGAGAGCATGGAACCGAGCAGCAGGACTTGAGAGCATGGAACCGAGCAGCAGGACTTGAGAGCGTCCAATGGAGCAGAACCTGAGAGAAGTGACTTGAACCAAAACCAACTAGAAGCAACGTTCTTCAGGCTGACTGTAACAAAACAGAGCTGACAATGAACACTGGCTGAGACTGAGCAGGAGTGAACACTACGGACCGGCGACGAGAGCAGAAAGAGGTACGTTTAAATAAGGGTGGAACCAGGTGGAAGCAGTTGCGGGTTAATGCGGTACCGCGCACGTGACGTCACGGCCTTAAGAGTAACGCCCCTTTTGCCGCACCGGTAGGGCAAACAGTCGTAGAACGCACATACAAACCAGCCATTACAAGCGCAACAGAACCAGCGATATGACCGACTTTGCAGCCATTAAACTTACCCAAGACGATGTCCCAGGCGCACGGTTTACTGGTCGCACTGTGGAAGAACACACCAACCTTCAGCTGAAACGGTGGCTTGAGTGTCGAGGGCTCAAAAAAACCGGAAGACGGGCCGAGTTGATTCAACGGTAAGCTTTGTTTTTTTCCCTGCTCGGCGTTCATGCCTTTGTTATGATTTCCACCGTGCTCCGTTCACGTCGGCCTTTTTTGTTTGTTTGCAATCAACGTCCAGGAATCTGTATATCTTGCCAATAGGTAGCTACAAAACGATTGTTCACATCTCAGAATCTTTCGCTTAAGAGATTCAGGGCGTTTGTTTTTGAGTAAGCTATCCCGGTAGCAGGGTACCATGTTAGCGCCTGCTAACATGCTAGCCTATATGCTATCATCACCCTTTCCACCGACAATATGCTTGCTACATATGTAGGTGAATTTGGTAACTTTTTCCGGGTTGAAATGTTGTGTAGGCCGCCCGCACACATTTCTCCTTGGCACTCTTGAGTTTCGGCAAATTAATGAAGAAAACATCCTTCATATGCGGCCGATCAGCGTACCTCGAGTCGCTGTTGCACGTCCCATAGCAACAATGTTTATAAACCATGGTCTTAGATGTTGGAAAAAGCAGTCGTTTACCGAGTAAAACCTAGGCTAACGCACGTCTCTTCCACACCAAAACAGCGGCGCGTTTGGGAGTTTGCCCTACTGCGTACCACGTGATGTGACGTCATCGTGACGTTGTGTTTCTAAAAATAGCTCGCGCGCGGTACCGCATTGCAGCCTGCCAGGTGAAACCGATCAGGCTGCGCAGGAACGAGAGAGAGGGAGAGAGGCTCAGCATGCAGCCATAAGCTGCATCCTGACACCTTTGACACAGCAAATTTTCTTTTTCCCCTGCCTTTCTTTGTCATAACTTGAAAAAAACCTTCCATCTCAAAAATTCAGTCATCTTATCCCAACTTTTCATACACTTTCTTGAGCATTTCTGATGGTTTCGTTTTCTGAAACCTCCTTATGATCCTTGCTTTTTTTTCTTGAAATCTTTGCTCTCACTCTGTCAAGAAGTTTTGATTTCCGGCCAGCAGGATCATTTTACCTCCATCTACAATATCCAAGAAGAGCCAGTCTGTTAAGTTGTGTTCTCATGTGAATATTATTTTTTGGTTATTTTATTATTGTTCTTCCCAGCCATTATGCGGCCATGCAATGTCTCCACTTGTGTGTGATATATTTGTGTCATATCAAGCACTTTATTGTGACACATAAGGACGCTACAGGAAATGGACTTTTATTTTGTACGGAACTTCCGTTGTTGTTACTTGAACATGAAGAGGGAATAGATTATCATGAAACATTTGCTCCTACAGCAAATCTCACCTCAGTGCGCGCACTGATGCAGATAGCTGTGCAGAATGACTTTTCTGTACATCAGATGGATGTGAAAACAGCATATTTGCATGCTCCCATCGATGAAGAAATATACTTAGATCAACCAGAGGGTTTCGAAGAGTTGTCAAAAACAGGCGGAAAATTAGTGCGCAAGTTGAAGAAGTCCCTATATGGCCTCAAACAATCTGGCAGAAATTGGTACAAGCTCTTAAACGATCACTTGGAACAGAATCATTTTCAGAGAAATCAGGTTGATCACTGTGTTTACAGGAAGCAGATTGGAAGTGACACAATCATAGTAATCATCTGGGTAGATGACTTGATTATTGCAGCGAGCAGTGTTGATCAGCTGAACAAGTTTAAAGAAACCATGAAGTCCTAGTTCAACATGAAAGACCTTGGTCAAATTTCAAACTTTCTGGGCATACAGTTTGAAAAGAAAGAAGGTGAAATCAAAATGAGCCAAGAAAAATACATTGCAAAAATGCTGGAAAGGTTTGGGATGTCTGATTGCAAGCCAAGAGCTACACCAAATGAGTTAAAAATGGAATGTAACAAAAATGTGGAAGAAAATAACACTGAGCTGGAAAACCCCAAAGATTACAGAGAAATTGTTGGGAGCTTGATCTATGCAATGACATGCACAAGGCCTGACATCAGTTGGATTGTCAGCAAACTGTCACAATCCTTAGCAAAACCTACAGTACAAGACTTAGTAGCAGCCAAACATGTTCTAAGATACTTGAAAGGTACTTCCCACTACAAGCTCTGTTTCAAGAAATCTGATGAGGCCTTAAGCTTGACAGCATTCAGTGATTCTGATTGGGCATCCTCAGTAGAGGATAGACGTAGTACCACAGGTTACTGCTTTACTCTGACAAAACAAGGTCCTGCTATTTCTTGGAAGTCCAGGAAACAACCGACAGTGGCACTGTCGACCTGTGAAGCTGAATATATTGGTTTAGCAAACACAACTCAGGAAAGCCTATACCTAATGCAGCTAATGAATGACTTGGATTCAAATGTGTATAATTGCACAACAATTTATGGTGACAATCAAGGAGCAATAGCACTGAGTAAAAATCCAGTGCATAGGTCAAGGTGTAAACACATTGATGTGAAATACCACTTTATCCGTGATGTATTGAAGGCAGGAAGAATAAATATTAAGTACTGTCCTACAGAAACCATGGTTGCAGACATACTGACAAAATCTGTAACAAAAGTTAGGATCCTTCAGTTTAAGAATGTCCTGTTTGGAAATTGAGTTACAGTGAGGCCTACATTATTATAGGCCTATATGGTTTTGTGAAGATGAGAACAAGGGGGGGTGTTAAGTTGTGTTCTCATGTGAATATTATTTTTTGGTTATTTTATTATTGTTCTTCCCAGCCATTATGCGGCCATGCAATGTCTCCACTTGTGTGTGATATATTTGTGTCATATCAAGCACTTTATTGTGACACATAAGGACGCTACAGGAAATGGACTTTTATTTTGTACGGAACTTCCGTTGTTGTTACTTGAACATGGCTCGGTGTACTATGGCTGCTGCTACCTTGTATTGAAAAGTTATTTTACATGAAGAAAGAAAAATAAATGTACTTCAACTCAAAGGAAACCTCAGTAATGTTTGCCGCCATCTTTATTGATTCATGGATGAGGAAAATATCCTACTAATCGAAATGGAAAGAGAAGAACAAAGTCAAGAAAACCCGACAGGTTATGGGCCCAGACGCGCCAAATCGACAGGAGGAAAATGGGAAAGGTTAGTTTTCAACGGAGACGAAAACAAATACGAACTGTGGGAAGTAAAATTCCTTGGACACTTAAGAATGTTAGGTTTAAAAGACACAATACTGTCCAAAGAAGATAACGTCGACAGAGAAAAGAATGAAGAATGCTACGCTGAATTGATTCAATTTCTTGACGACAAGAGTTTATCTCTCGTCATGCACGATGCCACAGATGACGGCAGAAAGGCTCTACAGATACTGCAAGATCATTATGCCAGCCAGGGTAAGCCCAGAATCATAGCCCTGTACACGGAATTAACGTCTTTAAAGAAAACTGACAACGAGACGGTGACAGACTACATTATCAGAGCCGAGAAAGCTGTGACTTCCCTGAGGAACGCGAAAGAAGTTATCAGTGATGGACTAATTATAGCAATGATTTTAAAAGGCTTGCCAGAATCATACAAACCGTTTGCCATTCATACAGCACAGAGTACTGGAGAAATCACATTCACACAGTTCAAAAGCAACCTAAGAAGCTACGAAGAAACAGAAAGGTTTGACAGTAAAACCAAAGCTGACAACGTGATGAAAGTGGACATCTCAACAGTCACCTGCTACGGGTGTGGAAACCGAGGTCACGTAGCTCGCGACTGCCGACAAAGGGGAACGTCAAAGTGGTGCAGCTACCACAAAAGTTCAACACACAATGACGAGACGTGCAGAAGAAGGGAGAAATTTAAAGATGAGGTGAAGCAAACAGCAGAAAGACAGGACCGTGGCAATTGGTGCAGTTACCATAGGAGTTCTACACACAACGACGAAACTTGCAGAAATAGAGACCAACAGAAAGATGACGCAAAACAATCAGCTGAAAGACAAAAACCTGACAAAGAAGAACGGACTTTTGTGTTTACTGTCAGTCACACAACCTTCCCAGAGAAAATCAAGAAGCTTGGACTGATGGTGGACTGTGGAGCAACCTCTCACATCCTAACAGACATGAACTGTTTCACACGATTTGAAGAGGGCTTCAACCCAAGCTCCCACTACATGGAACTGGCGGATGGAACGAGAATGAACAACGTCGCATTAAGAAGAGGAGACGCAGAAGTGCTGCTGGAAGACGTGCGAGGAAGAAGCGTCACAGTCACCCTGAAGAAGGCCCTGTTCATACCAACATACCCCCAGAGCATCATCTCTGTGCAAGCAGCTACCAATGATGGGGCCAAGGTGATCTTCAAAGAGGGACAGAATGAACTGATCAACAGAGATGGACGAGTGTTCAACATTGAAGTGCATGAACGGCTGTACTATCTGAAAACGGTAAACCAACTCAAACATAATGTCAGTGCCTCTGTTAATGATATGATGTCCCCAGACAAAGCCAACCTAACTTGTGATGTTAAAACATGGCATGAGATAATGGGGCACTGCAATGTTGATGATGTGTTGAAATTACCTGGAGTGGTAGATGGTATGAAAATTACTGGTAATGCCAAGCTAGACTGCAATGTATGCGCCGAGGGAAAATTTACAAACACCAGGAACAGGAAGCTTGATTCAAAAGCTACAAAAATTCTAGAGCTTGTACACACAGATCTAGCCGGCCCTATTGAACCAATATCTCACGAAGGGTACAAATATGCAGTGTCGTTCACAGATGACTATTCTGGTGCCGTGTCTGTTTACTTCCTTAAGAATAAAAGCGACACTACTGTAGCCACAGAAAAATTCCTCGCAGACACAGCACCTTATGGTACAGTTAAATGCATCAGGTCAGATAACGGCACAGAGTACGCAGGCAATGAATTCCAGTCACTACTGCGAGAGAAAGGAATAAGACATGAGACATCATCGCCTTACTCCCCGCATCAGAATGGTACAGCCGAGAGACAATGGCGTACCATTTTTGAAATGGGAAGGTGCCTTCTACTAGAGAAGGAATTACCAAAAACACTCTGGCCTTACGCCGTCCAAACTGCAGCACACATTCGAAACAGGTGCTTTAATGATAGGACACAAAATACCCCATACTTCCTGTTAACAGGAAAGAAGCCAGACCTTTCAAAAATGTGGGTCTTTGGATCTGACTGCTATGCGTACAGACATGACCACAGCAAATTGGATTCAAGAGGTGACAAGGGAATATTCGTGGGATATAGCAGAAACAGTCCTGCGTACCTGGTTTATCACCCTCAAACCAGAAAGGTTTCAAAACACAGATTGGTCAAATTCATCACAAAAAGAAGTGTGGAACAAGAAACCCAAACTGATGATGGTGACTACGAGATCCCACAATACACAGAGAGAATATGTGATATTAAAAACAAAAATGAAACATCACAAAGTGAGGGACAGGTCATTGATGCAAACAATGAGGTCACAAACACAGGTGACAAAGACAAATCAAAAGAGGGTGACCACACAGAGACAAAAATTAATGAAAATGATGAAAATACTGCAGGAACATCAACAGAAACATATCAGGAACGACACTATTCAGAAAGGGAAAGGAGACCCCCAAAATACTTGGAAGATTACATAACATGTTCCAAAGATGAAATGACCAATGCGAGTGTTGATTCTTGTTACAGGGCAGTGTTTGGACTTCCTCAGACATATAAAGAAGCCATCATGTCACCTGAAGCTTCTAGGTGGGAACAGGCTATGAAGGAAGAGATGTCCTCACTGAAAGAAAACGACACATTTGAACTGGTAACCTTGCCAAAGGACAAAAACACTGTGGGGGGAAGATGGGTATATGCTTTGAAAGAAAATGCAGATACAAGAAAAATGTTCAAAGCTAGGTACGTCGCAAAAGGGTACAAACAAACAGAGGGAATAGATTATCATGAAACATTTGCTCCTACAGCAAATCTCACCTCAGTGCGCGCACTGATGCAGATAGCTGTGCAGAATGACTTTTCTGTACATCAGATGGATGTGAAAACAGCATATTTGCATGCTCCCATCGATGAAGAAATATACTTAGATCAACCAGAGGGTTTCGAAGAGTTGTCAAAAACAGGCGGAAAATTAGTGTGCAAGTTGAAGAAGTCCCTATATGGCCTCAAACAATCTGGCAGAAATTGGTACAAGCTCTTAAACGATCACTTGGAACAGAATCATTTTCAGAGAAATCAGGTTGATCACTGTGTTTACAGGAAGCAGATTGGAAGTGACACAATCATAGTAATCATCTGGGTAGATGACTTGATTATTGCAGCGAGCAGTCTTGATCAGCTGAACAAGTTTAAAGAAACCATGAAGTCCCAGTTCAACATGAAAGACCTTGGTCAAATTTCAAACTTTCTGGGCATACAGTTTGAAAAGAAAGAAGGTGAAATCAAAATGAGCCAAGAAAAATACATTGCAAAAATGCTGGAAAGGTTTGGGATGTCTGATTGCAAGCCAAGAGCTACACCAAATGAGTTAAAAATGGAATGTAACAAAAATGTGGAAGAAAATAACACTGAGCTGGAAAACCCCAAAGATTACAGAGAAATTGTTGGGAGCTTGATCTATGCAATGACATGCACAAGGCCTGACATCAGTTGGATTGTCAGCAAACTGTCACAATCCTTAGCAAAACCTACAGTACAAGACTTAGTAGCAGCCAAACATGTTCTAAGATACTTGAAAGGTACTTCCCACTACAAGCTCTGTTTCAAGAAATCTGATGAGGCCTTAAGCTTGACAGCATTCAGTGATTCTGATTGGGCATCCTCAGTAGAGGATAGACGTAGTACCACAGGTTACTGCTTTACTCTGACAAAACAAGGTCCTGCTATTTCTTGGAAGTCCAGGAAACAACCGACAGTGGCACTGTCGACCTGTGAAGCTGAATATATTGGTTTAGCAAACACAACTCAGGAAAGCCTATACCTAATGCAGCTAATGAATGACTTGGATTCAAATGTGTATAATTGCACAACAATTTATGGTGACAATCAAGGAGCAATAGCACTGAGTAAAAATCCAGTGCATAGGTCAAGGTGTAAACACATTGATGTGAAATACCACTTTATCCGTGATGTATTGAAGGCAGGAAGAATAAATATTAAGTACTGTCCTACAGAAACCATGGTTGCAGACATACTGACAAAATCTGTAACAAAAGTTAGGATCCTTCAGTTTAAGAATGTCCTGTTTGGAAATTGAGTTACAGTGAGGCCTACATTATTATAGGCCTATATGGTTTTGTGAAGATGAGAACAAGGGGGGGGTGTTAAGTTGTGTTCTCATGTGAATATTATTTTTTGGTTATTTTATTATTGTTCTTCCCAGCCATTATGCGGCCATGCAATGTCTCCACCTGTGTGTGATATATTTGTGTCATATCAAGCACTTTATTGTGACACATAAGGACGCTACAGGAAATGGACTTTTATTTTGTACGGAACTTCCGTTGTTGTTACTTGAACATGGCTCGGTGTACTATGGCTGCTGCTACCTTGTATTGAAAAGTTATTTTACATGAAGAAAGAAAAATAAATGTACTTCAACTCAAAGGAAACCTCAGTAATGTTTGCCGCCATCTTTATTGATTCATGGATGAGGAAAATATCCTACTAATCGAAATGGAAAGAGAAGAACAAAGTCAAGAAAACCCGACACAGTCGATCATCGTAAGATGGGAGACACACCTTGAGCTGCTCATCTGTCATGAGCGGTATGACTCTGGAATCAATCTACAAAAAAATGTTGAAACAATTATTTAACCTATAAATAAAAAGAAAAAAGCTATACAAAAAAAGGGCAAATGAAAAATCAGCTGTCTTTACCACATCTTTGTAATAGTGTTGTATCATAACCGTTAAATGGTAAACATTTCCTTAACAATCTAACTACCTTTTCCTGTTGTTGTATGACTTCATCTGAAACTTCCCTTGATCTTAAGAAGTCATATATCTCATCCATCCTGTGACAGTACCTAATGAATAACACCTATTGAAATATAACATCACAAAAGATGTAACCTAACCATGTTATTTGAATTAGAAACCTTTGCGTTCAGGCGGCTCGGCTGGTCGCCGAGGCAAAAACTCGGGCGTGGGAAGAGTTCGGAGAGGCCATGGAGAAAGACTTCCGTACGGCTTCTATTCTGGTCCACTATCCGGCGTCTCAGGAGGGGGAAGCAGTGCAGTACCAACACTGTTTATAGTGGGGGTGGTGTGCTGCTGACCCCAACTCATTACGTCATGTGTCTGTGGGCGGAATATCTCCTTAATCCCACCAACACGTCTTCCATTGAGGAAGCAGAGCCTGGGGACTCCGGGTCGGGTTCTCCCATCTTTGGTGCTGAGGTCATCGAGGTGGTTAAAAAGCTCCTTGGTGGCAAGGCCCCAGGGGTGGATGAGATTTGCCCGGAGTACCTCAAGGCTCTGGATGTTGTGGGGCTGTGTAAGTTAACGCGACTCTGCAACATTGCGTGGCCACGGGGGCAGTTCCCCTGGATTGGCAGACTGGGGTGGTGGTCCCCTTATTTAATAAGGGGGACTGGATGGTGTGTTCCAACTACAGAGGAATCACCCTCTTAAGCTTCCCTGGTAAGGTCACCTGGCCGAGTGTGAAGCGGCCAGGATGAGGATCAGTGCCTCCAAATCCAAGACCATGGTCTTGAGCCAGAAAAAGGTAGAGTGCCTTCTCCGGGTCCCCCTACCGAAGCAGCTACCCCCGCGACCCGACCCCGGATAAGAGGAAGACAATGGATGGATGGATGAAGTACATGGTAAAACCGGTTTGACCAAATGTCATCAGAGTAATCATAATTTTTTTTAGTATTTCATTTACAATGTGCAATATTCTAAATAAAATTTTACAGGACAAAGCCTTCCAATTCATACCCAGCCATCACCGCATCTCAAGACGCCTTAAGATGTGTCTCAAGACACATTTGTTGAGATGTCTTGAGATGTTTTGATAAGTCAAGACGTGTCTATAAGACGTGTCTATAGACATGGGTCTTAAGATGTCTTGAGATGTCTCAAGATGTCTTGGAAATATGAAGATGTCTTGAGATATCTGAAGATGTCTTAGAAATAAAATGTAGTAAAATATCACTATCCACTATTCCTTGGTAATAATTTATATATTGTCATGTTTTGAACATGTGACTGAATGAGCACAAAAACTGGAGACAGTGATAAAATATAAAAGTTTTATTGAAAAGAGTGGTGATGACAAGACTGTCTGCTGGTCGGGGATCTTGTGGCTCTGCTGGGAAGAAGGGAGAGGACGGTGAATAACTTGAGTTGGGTATTGAGAAAATGACTGTTTGAAGGAAGAACTCACGGAGGTTATGGCTTGGGCTTGGTTCGGTGAAGAGGTGCTGTGCAATAGTCCCGGTTGTTGGTGCGGATCCAGTTCCCTTCTCAGTGTTGGTTGTTGGAGGGTGGACAGGCTGTTTCATGATTGGGAAGAAGGGACGGATTTGCCCTTTATCTTCTCTGTTTTGTTTTGCATATGTTATAGTGCAGTGCAAACATCTTACATAGAGTATTATTCAACAGTACTGACTGGAATATCACCCCCAACCCCCCCCCCCAAAAAAAAAAAAACTAATGAACATTTCCTCTCCTTTACAGAGGACATTTTTGGAGTTCATATGACCATCCTTGCTAAATTGAAGGCAGACCTGGAGGCTTTTGTGGAAGGCTGGAACAACCATCCAATTAGGACGGGGGGTAATCTAACTCCGGAGCAGCTCTGGCATACCGGAATGATGGTTTACCCGATGGATCAGCCAGAGAATCTTGAGGTTTTTGTCTCATTTTGTAAAATACCATGTTTGAGCTTTTATGATCATCAAATAAGTGTATTTGAAGTACAGAAAATGTTATATACATTGCAGACCAAAAATAAAAAAATGGCCTATACAGCTATAATATAAATTCTTAAATGGCAACTGTAATATTAAGTAATGGTAGTGTATAGTAATGATAGTGACTGTATCACAGTACACAAATAGCTACTGTGATACCTGTGGGAAACACTGAGACCTCATTTATTTCTACTTGTTAGTTTATTATCTCAAGCTACAAAGTGATGCGGTAAACACTGTTGTCTCTTAGCAGGGAGATTTATAGTTTCAGCTTCAGCTGGAAGTTTACATTGTTAGGTTACATGATGCCCTTTATTTTCCTTCTACTGTCCAAATGCATGCATGTTCATTTCATTATTAAAAATTATTCCTAGCAGGGAAAGTGAGATGTGATTTCACTCTGTGAAATGCTTAAAACCTTATTCCTGATTGCAGCTTTGATCTGCTAGTAACCCCATCATAAAATAAATGTGTGTTCCAAACTAATGTTCATGTCCCTTGCTACAATCTTACTGTAACTCTTCCAGGGTAAAATGTGACAGACATTTCAGGGGTCTTTCCTTAAACAAAAACATTTGTGTAAAATATGTATGATTTAAGGTCACATAACTCAACATAAGACTTATTGTAATTTATTAGTGCAGCAACTGCTGAATTGTCTTGTTTTTGTTTTAATAAGGACATCCAAGAGCCTGACATTGACTGGGACGTTGCTGCTGAGTGTGATGGACATGTAGATGGTGCAATAGTGGTCCCTGAATTTCCATCTCCACTCAATGAACAGCAACTGGCTGAGGTGCAGTTGCTGCTTGAAAATGAAGCTGAGAGTGATACTACAGAACTTTTTCTACTATGTCGTGAATATGTGAGTACAGCTTTGTCAGGTGCTAAGTAGCCTATAAATGAACAATGACATATTTGGACCCAACATAAATAAACATTGCCCATTATGGCCACAACTCTGCTTTTTTCTATTAAATACAAAAACAAAAGTTTTTGTCAGAGGGCAATAAAAGCTGAATGGTTTGTTTTTGAAATGGGTTTCCAGGCCCAAACCTATAATGAAATAATTATGCTCAAAGGTAAGTATTTTAAACTGTGATGAATTGATGATCTATCCAGAGTGTGAGCTTCTTGCCTGTAGCCTGTTGATAGACTCAGAGCAACCTAAACAAATTAATACAGTAACTTTTCTTTTTTTTTGGTGTCTGATTCAGACAATATCCCTGGATTTATTTGGACATTTTAATTGGTTATCATCCCAGTCATGCAAGACCATAGAAAATGTTAAACTTGCAGGAGAGCTTGGGTTCCAGGAAAATCAGAGGCACGCTAACCTCCTCTGCCAACTGCCGTACTAACTGCCATACTAACTGAAAACAAACCAGGTATCCCTCCTGACAAGTAGGATTTTAAGTTTTGTTTGTTTTACATTCCAAACCGAGATTTGGAATGTAAAAATTGCCCTTCAAAATAAGAGCTCCTTCAAAACAAAGGTCCATTCAGATTCATGCCTGACAGGCAACACAACCCATGATGCCCATATTTTCCCTTTTTGCCCCCAAATTTTATAATCATAAAACTCCTGTTAAAACAAGAAAGCTTGGCCATGTTTTTGAGACAGGCTGCAAAGGGTGTCTTAAGGCATCTTAAGATTTGAATGTCTTGAGACAAAAAAAGATGTCTTAAGACATCTCAAGACAGTCAATGTCTTCAAGACACAAAATACTGTCTGAGAGCATCCCATTTCCTGCAATTGCATGTCTTAAGACATGGGTGCATGTCTTCAGATTTTTGTCTTAAGATGTCCTAAGACGTCTTGATGTGCAAAAATGTCTTGAGACGTCTTGAGACACTGTGATGGCTGAGTATGTTTACCTCCATTTACATTCAGGTCAATGGAACCTCCTTCGTCTATCTCTTAGGCGCTGATGTCCTGAAAGTTGAACAAAGTAAACTGTTAAAAGCAGTGCTGTTAATTATTGTCACATTTTCTGGTTTTCTGTTGATCCAAAGTTGGATCAAACTGCAGCATTCATGTCTGCCTTATGTGCTCTCATGTCAAGCGACATAAATTAATTGCCATGAATTGAATATTTCTGTTTAAAAACAATCAGAATAGTTTCAATTTTATTTTATATAATCACTAACAACTCTGCCATAACTTGACAATGAGTGGTTCCTAGAGTGTCTAAAAGTAGAATGGGAGGCAGATCCTTTAGCTATCAGGCTCCTCTCCTGTGGAACCAACTCCCAGTTTTGGTCCGTGAGGCAGACACCCTGTCTACTTTTAAGACTAGGCTTAAAACTCTCCTTTTTGACAAAGCTTCTAGTTAGAGTGGCTTAGGTTACCCTGAGCTATCTCTGTTATGCTGCTATAGGTTTAGGCTGCTGGAGGACGTCAGGGTGGCTCTTTGTGGCTCTGCTCTGTCTTCTCTAACCCCCAGTCGGTCAAGGCAGATGGCCATCCACACTAAGCCAGGTTCTGGATCTGCTGGAGGGTTTCCTCCCTGTTAAAGGGGAGTTTTCCTCTCCACTGTCACAGATGGAAGCAAAGCAGGATAACTCAGGCTGAAGTTGGCAATGAAGCTTGAATGCTGACCCAGAATGGCCTGATTGTAAGTTACAGCTAATCACTTATATTCATCCAACAAGAGATGAGGTGGAGGTTTACCCTAATAAGAATCACCAGGGTCATCATGAGGAACAGAAAGCCGAGGGACTTTCAACTGAGATACAGTTAGACTTAAAACCTTTGATTTTACTGTAAAGAATAAAAGTAGGCAGAACTTAAAATTTAAAGTCAACAAACATTTATATATGTAATATTTTATGTTTAGGACCTCAACCTAACTATGTATTTAAGTTTTGCCAGACTGTAAAATTTATGTTTTTGTATCTTGGATTCCTGATTTTTTTTCCAGTTTATATGAAAGTAGTAGTGACTTAGAAAATGTAATGTACAAACTATGAATATCAAACTTCTTATTTAAAAAATAAATCATACTTTTTATTGAGCCCTTTTTGTCCATCAGTGGAGAAATGTGTCATCTGTATTATAACCCAGCCCTTTTTGTATCAGGGACAGCAACAGTCTGAGTTTTGAACTGATGACCTTTGCGGCCTCTGAAACAAATGCCCATCCATCCATCCATCCATCCATCTATCTTCTTCCGCTTATCTGGGGTCGGGTCACGGGGGTAGCAGCTTCAGTAGGGAGGCCCAGACGTCCCTCTCCCCAGTCACTTGGGCCAGCTCCTCAGGAGGAATCCCAAGCCGTTCCCAGGCCAGCCGAGAGACATAGTCCCTTCAGCGTGTCCTGGGTCTTCCCCTGGGTCTCCTCCCGGTGGGACGTGCCCGGAACACCTCACCACGGAGGCATCCAGGAGGCATCCTAACCAGATGCCCGAGCCACATCAACTGGCTCCTCTCGACGTAAAGGAGCAGCGGCTCTACTCTGAGTCCTCCCCGGATGACTGTGCTCCTCACCCTATCTCTAAGGGAGAGCCCAGACACACTACGGAGAAAACTCATTTCGGCCGCTTGTATCCGGGATCTCATCCTTTCGGTCATGACCCAAAGCTCATGACCATAGATGAGGGTAGGAACGTAGATTGACCGGTAAATCAAGAGCTTTGCCTTTTGGCTCAGCTCTCTCTTCACCACAACGGACCAGTATAGCGGTCGCTTCACAGCCGCACCAATTCGCCTGTCGATCTCCCGCTCCATCTTCCCCTCATTCGTGAACAAGACCCCAAGATACTTAAACTCCTCCACTAGGGGCCGCACAACCTCCCCAACCCGGAGAAAGCACTCTACCCTTTTCCGGCTCAAGACCATGGTCTCGGATTTGGAGGCACTGATCCTCATCCCGGCCGCTTCACACTCGGCTGCAAACCGCTACAGTGAGAGCTGTAGATCACGTCCTAATGAAGCCAATTGAACCACGTCATCTGCAAATAGCTCTTCAATCCTAAGGTCACCAAAACGGATCCCCTCAATATGTTGGCTGCACCTAGAAATTCTGTCCATAAAAGTTATGAACAGAATCGGTGACAAAGGGCAACCTTGGCGGAGTCCAACTCTCACCGGGAATGAGTCCGACTTACTGCCGGCAATGCGGACCAGACTCTGACACCGGTCATACAGAGACCTGACAGCCCTTATTAAAGGACCCGGTACTCCATACTCCTGGAGTACCCCCCACAGGACCCCACAGAGGGACACGGTTGAATGCCTTCTCCAGATCCACAAAACACATGTAGACTGGTTGGGCAAACTCCCATGCCCCCTCCAGGTTCCTGCTGATGGTTTAGAGCTGATCCAGTGTTCCACGGCCAGGACGGAACAAATGCCCTTGGGTCTCATTTATAAAGCTTGCGTACGCCACTTTCCACGCAAAAGTTGGGATCTATTTTTTTTTTAAAACTTGACCGGCTTGAGTGGCTTAGGTTACCCTGAGCTATTTCTATAGTTATGCTGCTATAGGCTTAGGCTGCTACAGGACATCACAGTCTATTTTTCTCACTCTGCTGAGTTCTACTACTGTTCTCCAATTTGCATTGCTTGACTGTTATTTCATCTTTTACCTTTTGGTTCTCTATCATTTTTTTCTTCATAGTAGTTACACCTAGTATGGCGTTCTGTTAGCTGTGACATCATCCAGGGAAGACAGATCACCTGCTATTACCATATAATGTAGAACAGATTACTGGATCAATGTGTGCTTCTGTGCTTGTTTGTCTCTCTTGTTGTGTCTCTGCTCTGTCTTCTCTAACCCCCAGTGGGTCGAGGCAGATGACCGTTCATACTGAGCCTGGTTCTGCTGGAGGTTTTTCCTTCCCGTTAAAGGGGAGTTTTCCTCTCCACTGACACTTCATGCTTGCTCAGTATGAGGGATTGCTGCAAAGCCATGGACAATGCAGACGAGTATCCCTGTGGATCTATGCTCTATTGTGACAACCTGCTTGTTGCACAGAGCTGGCTGCACCGTTTTTCTCTCTCCCTCTAACCTCCTGTCCTCTGACAGCCCAAGACACGCCCTGGCCACGCCCCCAACCACATGCACTCACCTGATTTGTCCACTGGTCAAGCTGGCTCCCGACTCCAGTTTCAAAAATGTCAGTGTCTCAACAGACAAGAGACAGACAACTGCGACCAAATCAAGTCAGACAGAGGCTTTAAAAATAAGTAATCCGAGGCTGTTTAACCCCTCAGGCTGTATTTTATGAGTTCTCTTTGCTACATAGATTTTTCTCTCACGGATCATTTAAATATAAGCCAAACAATAAATAATACATCCACTTCTGTGCTCCTGCCCTGCCGACGTGTCACCTGAAGCTGATGACGTCACAGATACAAAATCTCCCGTAAGTTTTAGAATTATTCAAAAACCTAAAATTAAGCAAAACTAATAACAGTGCTCATTTAAAGAAGTTAAAATAAATGTAAATATATTTTTCCCGTGAAAGCAACAAAAGAAAACCTGTTCCTGCTTCTGCTGTGTGCCACATTTCCATCTCCTGATCTGTAAGTCTATTTTTTTTGTATGTTTTGTTTGTGATGTTGTGATATTGCTGGTGTATTGTAGAATTTAAATTGTGTATGGGTTCTTATATATTTTCTGTTTATTCACAGCTCTTGCTGTGGGGCAATTTGTGTTGGAGCCTGCCTACTTGGGAGGAAACGAGGACATTTTTTTGTGGGGAAGGGATTTATGTTTATTTTTGAATGGACATTTAAAAAATACAAACAAACTGTGGAACAAACATTTTTGTTGTTGGTGTTATGTGTAAAACAATTGTTTGTCATTCATTGTACTTAAGGGTCTACACCTTGAAGTGTATGGTCCTTGTGTGACTGGTAAAAAAACAAACAAAACTTAAAATCCTACTTGTCAGGAGGGATACCTGACTGGCACCCCTATAGGTATAAACAACCCACCTACAAACCTAGAAAGTAAGATCAATCAAAACCGTCACATAAAATATTGGCACACCAGATGGGACTGTTTTGTTTCACCAACAGTGAATGACATCTTGAGCACTATTAAAAAATAAATAAATAAATAAAAAAAAATGTTAAAAAATAAATAAAAACATGAGCACTGAAGATAATATAATTGAGCAACCCCCAAGGACTTCATCCCCTCCAATGGCAATGCCCCTACTCGCTCCACAGCATACTCTCTCCTAGACATGGAATTGACTGGCAAGGATTTGATTTTGGATTCTCCTTTAGCACCTCAGCCTCCCCTGCGGACTCAAACAGACACAGGCTGCACCAGAAGCTCCAGTAATGGACCTAAAAGCCACCATGAAGGAAATCAAGTCCAGTGTTAAAAAGGAGATCAGTAATATGAGAGACGGTACAATAAAACATGTGGAAGAAATAATTCAGGCCAGTGGAAAGGAACAATATGAACACATGGATGCACAGTTTGAGTACTTACTCACCCAAGTAAAAGCTTCTCTTGGGTGGAGATTAAAACACCACCACGCAGAGCTGCGAAAGGAATTCAACTTGCTGCTTGCCCCGATCACAGACAGCATTTCCACCTTGCAAGGAGAAGTTTCTCACCTAAGAGGCGAGCTTTCGGCCTGTCAACTGTTAATAAAGTCTATGTCTGAGGACATTATAGCCAGAATCCAACCAACTCAGCCCTGTCAACAGAGTACAATAATGGATCAAACTGCACGGACAATTTACAATAACATACCAGAAACCACAGCATTTAAATGCAAGCCTCGGTTGGAATCTACCACTCGGCCTGGAATGACAGGAGTCCAAGTTGCGCCCCCTGGTGCTACCATTTTACTGAATAGGAGTCAGGACCTGGGAAAAAGTCCTGTGAAACTGTTGTTTCCAACCTATGGAAAAATAGAAGACCCCCCTGACCCTCTGCAGTATCTGGAACGTTGTGAGGATTATTTGGCCCTAAATTCCTTAACTGATGAGGAACTTATGGCTACATTAAGGAATGTGTTGCATGGCACCGCCAGAGACTGGTGGAATGTAGCTAGACACAAGGTGCATACCTGGAATGACTTTCGATGGCAGTTTCAGGTGGCTTTTCTGTCTGAAGATTATGAAGATGAGCTGGCGGAACGTGTAAGGACCAGAGTCCAAGGAGAGAATGAGAGCATCAGGGATTTCGTATACATGTACCAATCCCTATGCAGACGCTGGAAACCGCAGATTGTAGACGAGGACATCGTAAAGCTGCTTTTGAAAAATATAAATCCCACACTGGCTAGCCAGCTACGGAGTAGCAGGGTAACCACTGTGGATGAGCTTGTTCGTCTGGGACAGCAGTTAAAGAGGGATCGAGAAAATCAGCAACAGTATTAGTACAGGAAACAAGCAATGTTGCCATATAAGTCAGTTGAGACTAAACCTCCTGACCATGACAACACAGTACGACAAAGACAACCAAATTACAACCACAATAGCAGTCGGCCACACCAACCATTTTGCTGGCGTTGCAAAGGCAACCATCCTCCTGCAACCTGCCCCAGAGGTGGTACCAATCGAACATCTTTGCCTCCAAACCCTCAGCAGGTTAGCAGTTCATCCCAACTTCAACCATCTCCAGGTTCTGCAACTATCGGTTCTCTTTGGGGTCAAACGTCTTCTTCTGCTTCATCATCTACAAACCCTCTGCCATGTCAACTGATGGTTCCCATCACCGTCAGTTCCTGGAAAGGAACCGCAATTTTGGATACAGGCTCCTCTTATACTCTGGTGAATAAGAAAGTGTGGAATGAAATCAATGGAGTGATCAACCCCTGGACAAGAGGACCATTATACTTGGCCGATGGCGAAGGACGACAGCCTCTGGGATGGAGTGAAATTACTATCACATTGCAAAAACAGGCAATAACCTTGCCTTGCGTCATCCTGTCTGCTCAAAATCTCACTTTTCCTGTGGTCCTTGGTCTTGATTTCATTTCCCTCTCTGGTCTGCAGTTTGATGTGTCTGAAAAACATTATTGGTTCAAATTCAACAGGAAACAGCAATACAATTTCCTTCAGGAGTTTGTGTCGGGTCCAAATGAACACCATCAGCAACTTGCCTTTTTCTCAGCAGTAGCACCTGCTACTCTGGTTGCTCTTGGGACAAATGAGGAACTGTTGCAGAAAGCAGTCAGCAGCACCCACCTGGATGATTTTGGGAAACAGTCATTGTTGTGCCAACTGCGTAGCAATTCTGACGTATGTACCACCAAACTGGGTTGTACTAATGTACTCACACACAAGATTTATCTTTTCCATGATGTGCCACTTAAACAAAAACCCTATCGAGTTTCACCTGCTAAACTCCAAGTCATTAAGGAGCATGTAGAAGAAATGCTGGAGAAGGATATTATTGAGCCATCCATATCCTCATATGCTGCTCCAGTTGTTTTGGTGCCTAAAAAGAATGACCCCAAACTAAGTTTTTGTGTTGATTTCAGGAAACTGAATGCAGTCACACATACAGACGCTTACCCGTTGCCAAATATTCAAGAAATCCTGGAGTCTCTTTCTGGAGCAGTGATTTTCACAACACTAGATTTGAACAGTGGCTACTGGCAAGTCCGCATGGATCCAGGAAGCAGTGAAAAGACTGCTTTTATTTGTCCATATGGCCTCTTCCAATTCAAGTTTATGCCTTTCAGCCTTAAAAATGCTACATTTCAAAGGCTTATGGAAATAGTATTGGGTTAACTCAGAGGACAAAATTGTTTTGTATACCAGGATGACATCATCATTTACTCCACTACCTACAGTCAGCGCAGTAGCGATATACAAGCAGTATTGGAAAAACTACGTAAAGCAAATCTGTGGGAGAAATATTTAACTATTAACCTTTAACAAATAAAAGAAAGAAAGACTCGGGAAAATGGCGTTCCTGTTGTCTAGACAACGAGAATTCTTCTTTATTACACCTGGGACGTACAAACGGGTTCCAGCAGAGAATTCTAAAAAATGCAGATACAGAGCTTGCCTCTTTAAAGCCAACAAACGTGTGTGTGTGTTAAACACAAGAGTCCGTGTGTCTCCATTGGTGTGTGTGTGTTACAAGCTAATAACGTCCAGTTGGCAACTGGACGAAAGTTCTGGGAAGTGTTTATCACAAAAAGTACAAAAACAGAACGATTAATTCCGCTGCTTGGAACATTAAAGTTAAACAATGACAACCAGATGTTTCCTCTCCTACTCCCATTGGCGAGAGCCAGGAAAAAGGTCAAAATGACCCTAACTCCC
This sequence comes from Fundulus diaphanus, assembly GCA_037039145.1. NCBI lineage: Eukaryota > Metazoa > Chordata > Actinopteri > Cyprinodontiformes > Fundulidae > Fundulus > Fundulus diaphanus. Next base: position 47,720,028 of record CM073141.1, read on the forward strand.
ATAAATCCTCCCTTGGCACGTTACAGCGTGACATTTCTAGAAGACCTCTACATTGTAAATCTGACTCCAGACTGATCAAGTCTAGCTGTGATAATAACAAACATGTAAAAAAGATCTAATTGCTTACACAACCAATGGATAACATACTAATGTAATCATGGTGTCTACACAAGTGCTGATCTAAAATGACATGTAATAAGTGCAGATTACAATCAATAACATATTTCCAATAATAGAGAGAGAGAGAGACAGAGAGAGAGAGTCAGAGAGAGTGAGGGAGAGAGAGAGAGACAGAGACAGAGAAACAGAGAGAGAGTCAGAGAGAGTGGGAGAGAGAGAGAGAGTCAGAGTATGCAAAACAGTCATTGCTTTCGCAGTAACATCCGTCCAATTAGATATGAAAGTGAAAAACCCCCGATAAATGACACTTATTTATGTGTATTCCTCGGGGAAAAAGTCTTCCATGGACCTCTATTCCTCAGAGCATCCGCCGTTATCATCGGTCGCCTGACCGAACCGGCATCAATTGGAAGTCAGCCATGCTACTCGCAATGACATCCAGCACTTGTCATATAAAAAGAGTACATAAGCATAATACAATAACAAAACATCATAATACAAACAACAAACAACATATCAAATACATGGATTATATATATGTAAATTATCTTGCTAATAATATTGATACGCAGGATTAAAAATCAAATCGATGTTAGAATCTATTGTTATGATTGTTTAAACTAACCTAACCGGCCGCCTGTGCTACCTTATCTATCAAAGCTTCATTGTATTGTATTTTATTTATTTTTATTTATTGAGTAACTTAAGCAAGGTTAATAGGGTTAGTCATCTTCAGTTCACACGCTTGGCTTGAATGAGTCCATGGACACGTAGCAAAAACAAAAAGAGTCCGTCCCGTTCTCGGGGTTCCTTTCCATCTGGCATGGCTCTGTAGCACACGCATGAGTCCATGGACGTGTCCAGGCGGCCGGGGATCAGCCCTTCGGATGGCTGCTGTCTGATGTCATCCATCTGTACATCGTTCCCACAATCCAACTTTTCAAAATAGGCACAACACAACACACAATTAAAAAGAATACAATCAGCGTTATCACCAAAATTAGTCCTGTTTTGGCAGCGAAAGCGCCCCATTCCCCTAAAATTTCTTCCAGACTCTTCCACGACCAGTTGTTTCTTCCAGCGTTCGCTTTTACTTCTTCTCTAAGTTTCATAAGTTTAGCCATTACTACCCTAAACGAACCTTTAGGAGCTGTGTTTATTGGAATATATGTACAGCATTGATTACCAAACATGTGACAAACACCTCCCTTACTTGCTAAAAGCCAATCTAAGGCTTGTCTGTTTTGTATTACCATTCTACTTGTTTCATGCAATTGGTCTCCCAGTGCCATAAATCCTTCAATCGTGAAATTTATCATCCTTTGCTGATTATAGTAAATGTAATTTATCCATTCAACATTTTTATTAATAGTAATTTGAGGCAAAATAGACTCAAAACCTACTTTAACTTCGATTTGTGCTTTAAATTCATCTGGAATTCCTCTTGGTTGCCCAATAAGATCTAAATAAACTTCTTCATTTAATCCGTAATCTCCTAGACTCCGACAAGATCTAGTTCTACCTGTTTCAATTTGAGTTAATTCTTTTACCCCTTCATACACTAAGGTTATCGGTACTTTCATTCGTACTAATGCATGAAAGTCCTACCCACTTAAGTGGTAAGGTGTTCATTAGCATGTCGTCACCACACATCCAGTAACTGTCTGCCACTGGATACGTTTGATCTCCTAAAAAGAAAAGTTTGGGAATAGTCATAGTTTTATTTTTACAGTCCTCTTCTATAAAATTTGGGTTTTCAAACCAAACGGGCTTTGTAGCAAACACTGGTGTTACATTTGCATGCTTAAACCAAGATAATACCCAGGTTACATTACATTTTACAGTGGTGTTTCCTACATTAATTCCTTCATTGTCCTCAAAACCTCCACTGACGAAACATTCATAGTCTGCGTCATAATCTATTTCATAATCAGTAGGTGGAACATTATCTGTAGTACTAATGTTAAATTCTGCACACAATGATTCTAATTTATACCCTTTCCATTTCTCTAAGTATTGATGAGAGTTTCTTGAGCCATATAAGAGTCTGCAACTCAAACCACACATAGGTAATTTAAAAAATGACACTGGTCTTCTCTTGAAGTGAACTCACCATTCCTACATTTTTCACGTTGTACAACTGCACATTCTTTTGACGTGTATTTTTCTGGAATTACCATAGGTACTGCTCCCGGAGCAACAGTACAGATTAAACAATCGTTTTTAGTTAATTCTCTAGCCGTGTACCATGAAAAACTATACCATGTATTGCGTATGGCTCTTTGCCATAACGGATCACCCCTTGGTCTGGTTCCATGCCATTTAATATCCTTTAATTTATTTATTACTCTTGGTGTTGCTACTTTTGGATGACGTTTTTCATAAAATTGATCTAACCCTTTAGAGAAATCCTCACATCCTTCCTTTTCAGAGCATCCATACTTCTTTGGATCTGGTTGTGTGAATTCTAATATTAGCTTGTTGTCCTGGTTTGGTGTTACCTCAATCGGAGAAGGAACTGTTGCAATTAATCTTACTAGTGAGGGTTTAGCAGTTTCTAAAACTTCCTTCGTGGATTTAATTGTATTTGAAACTACTTTTCGCAGATTTGTTTTAGTTGTGACGGTTGTTGGAGGTTCAGTTATGCTATTTTCAGATCGAGGCACCGTAGGTTTTGCATTTTCTAAATTGCTATCAACCTCTGTAGGTTGCACTTACTTTTTATTTGTATTTACCTTTGTAGTTTTATCGTTATTGGTTGAAATTTGTATTGTGCTAGTTAAGATTGTAGATGCTGATGTGACTGTTAATGTCTTAACCGTTAAGGTTGTCGGTTTATTTGGTCCTGATTGGGTGACTGAAGTAGGTAAAGTCACATGTCCACTAGGGAGGGTAATTTTCTTCACTTCTACAGTAGTTCTAGTAGCCATAGTTGTTGGGGGGAAACAATTGATTTCTTCTGGTAAAGCCTCTTTTTTCGGTAGGTTCCATAATATAGATTAATCTACTTTTCCACTCGAAGTGATGTCTTCAAATTTCAACTCGTATGTTTTGTCAATACGGAAGGCTATTACATCTGCTTCAATAATCCATCCACAATCTGCAATTTTAACAGTCATTTTACAATTAATGTTTTCTTGATTTATACTAGATAATTGATGGCTCACATTAGCATGCGAATTACACATCCTTCGTCTGTCACCCTTTTGCAGTAATCTAGAGATAATCACGTTTCTTTCAACCAAATCATATTTATCACTGTCTGGTTCAACATGAATCCTAATTTGATCATTAAACATTTGAACTGTAGCAGTTAACTCCTTGTTTCCTATTTGTTCTAAATCACCATTTCCTGATATTACATTGGGTTCTCTAAATTCTTCATTGTTAAGTCATATTTGTAATTGTCTTGGGGCTCCCTATGGGATTCTAATTTAATTTCTACCTCAAAACCATCATCCATTATGTACAGAATAATTGAGCACTGGTTTATCCCATACTCTGTATACTCCTTTTTTACACTTTTTCCACATAGTTTTTGGTCATTATAATAAATGTTCACCTCGAACTCTGTATCTAATTTTGTACGAAATTCTGTATTGGTTACCATTGCTTTCCATTTGAATTCAGCATGGGTCTCTCTTTTCTTACGCATCCTTTTTGTTTTTACTCCTAATTGTTCTCTAAGACCTAGATGAGTCATTAACCTTATTTCAGCTGGCAAAAACACTGGTGTGTACTTGTTCAAACCCATTAACGTTGTGTTGTACTTATCTTGTTCTACAAAGGTGGATTTCCCTTTATAGACTGAAGTCCCACGTTTCATGGTTAGATGTCGATCGTCTCGACCCACATTACTCGTTGCTCTCTCCACTCGTAGTTGAGCTGATGTTGGCTGATACTGTGGTGCCGGCTGCAGGCTGTGAGAGTTCATCTCTGGCCTCGCTGTTGTTAGGTCCACCACTTCTGCCAACATCCACAGGTGAAATGTCATTAATACCTGTTTCATTGCTGCAAACTTTCTGTTCACAGTCTTTTCCATTGTCTGGCTTCACAATATCTGTTTTCACTGTGTCTCTGGCGTGTACTTTAGTACAATGAGTCAAATGATACCACGTATCACTCCCGTCTACTTGGACGGCGGTTGCAGTCGCTCGTTTGACCTCAAATGGTCCATCCCATCTCGAGCCGTTCCATTTTCGTCTGAACACCTTCATGTACACCAGGTCTCCTGGTTCGACTGGTCTCTTCACCACCAACTCTGGACAGGAACTTCTGGCTTTTTCCTGCAGATAGATAGCTCTATGGATAGCAGTTAGTTGATCCATATATGCTTTCAACTCTGTTTGTAGCTGTTCAAGTGCCGGGCCCTTGAATGGAAGCCTCCATTCAGGCACTGGCATTGTTCTGCCTGTTAGCATTTAAATGTGTGCAGCGATGCATCTGCAAGCGATAGCTCATTAGCGCAAGCGGCAAAGCATCAATCCAGTTTAGTTTAGTAGAAGCACAGATTTTATTCAGCTTAGCTTTTAAAGTCCCATTGATCCTCTCAACAATACCCTGACTCTGCGGGTGATAGACTGCTCCAAAGCGTTGTTTAATTCCTAGCTTTAACAAGACACCTTTCAGCACCTTTTGGATAAATGCTGAACCGTTGTCTGAGCTGATTTCTGATGGGATGCCAAACCTCGGAATCACCTCTCTTATCAGAAACTTAATCACTGTATCAGCTCCCAATATCTTTGATGGGACTGCTTCAACCCATCGGCTGAATCGATCGATCACAACCAGCATGTACCTTTTCCCTTGTACTGGCTTTATCATGTCAACATAATCTATCACAAGATGTTTAAAGGGTCCCTCAGGGACCGGAATGTGACCAATCGGTGATTTTATGCCTTTACGAACATTCTGCGTTACATTAACGCACAGTCTACTGAATGTATATTACTTCTGTATATATATTGATTTTATTCAATTTTACTTTATTTTATTGTATTCTTATTTCTGTCTGCACCATCAACACCAAGTCAAATTCCTTGTATGTGCAAACCTACTTGGCGATTAAACTTGATTCTGATTCTGATTGTTTTCTGCACATATTTCACATTGACTCGAGATTTCATCCACCATTGCTTGCATGTAAGGTGACCAATAACCTTGCCTTTTCAGCTTCTCCATCACTTTACCTCTACTACAGTGATCCAAACCATGAGCTTCTGAGATCAACATTGTCAGCAATGCTACTGGTGCAACTAAATGTCCACTTTGTGATCTCCACAAACCACTTTCACTCATCGTCGCACCTCTCTGCACCCAGAGAGAGTGCTCACTTGCACCTGCCTCCTGCTGCATCAGAATGATGTCTTCTGGTGTCACCATAGGTTCCAAGGTGACCACTGGTGTCAAGATAGCCATCTGGCACTTAGACGCTAGTTTTGCTGCCTCATCTGCGGCGTTGTTGCCCATAATGATCAAATCATTACCTTTACGGTGGGCATTACATTTAATAATTGCCAATTTTGATGGCATCATCATTGATGTAATCAGTTCTTTTAGCTGTTCACCAGCATTGGTGTTTCTTTTTCTTCAATTAGAATTTTTAACATTGGTTCATTTTCAGCACCCTCGCTTACGATCGGGCACTGTTTCTCCCCTGTAAGGTTCTCTGGGCACCCCTAGTAACCAAAATTTGGTGGGTTTACAGGGCGTCTTGTCAGACCTGGACGGAACCGGCCACGCGATTGCCTTCGGTAGGTGCTGTTGCCTCTTGGGCAATGCTCGGCACGATGTCCAAGTTCATTGCATGTCCAACATGCTCCCATTATTCCAGGTGCACCAGGCCTGCCTCTGTTAGTCCAGGCGGGACCTCTTTGTTGTCGTCCGCGAAGTCCGTATGGCTGTGAGTTAAATGCTTGAGGATAGACATTCACCACCGGTTGTTGCAGCTGGGTTGGTTGAGGAGCTGGAAAACTCCTTTGTGCCTGATTTGCCACATCAGTTACAAGTTCTGAAAATCCTTGGGGTGGTGGTGCCACATGTTCAGTCGCTTTAATCATTGTGGCTTGAGTCTTGGCTTTGTTTTTTCCTGACAGTTCTCCAAGCTGCATTTGTGCCAGTTTTCTCTGAACGTTTTTATCTTGTTCTGCAATCTTTATCTCCTCTCTTCTGTATTTCTCAACTGCATGTATCACATGGTCACAGAACTCCCTATAGGGCATTGACGTCAGAGCCACTACATCTTCTAACCTGCTTCTCACTGAAGCCGGCATTGCTTCAATGATGGAGTTCCGGAACAGAGTTGTCAGCACAGGGCTCTTATCAATTTCCTCCTCCGTTTCTTGCTTCCATCTTTTCATCTCCTTTGCGATGTAAGTTGCTGGGTTTTCTGTGGCATCAATGGGATTCGCTTTTAAGGCTTTTGGATCAATTTTCGTTGGAAATTCCTTTCGGAGTACTTCCCACATTGCTGTGCGAAATAAATTCAATCCGATTCCATCTGCTCTCTGTTGGAGCATCCACGCAAAACGTTCCTTCAAGACGTTTTCCATGTTATCTGTTCCCATGCACTGTGCAAGGACAACCTTTAGATCCCCAATAGCCAACATTTTCCCCACATTTAACTCTTCAAACACCTTTATCCACTTACTGGCACCCTCGTTAATGTCTGGCAATTTTGCGACCACTCCGACCAAATCTTGACTTGCCCATGGTAAATAGTTTGCGACATTCCCTTTTACTAATATTGGTAATTGTTTATGATCTGTGCATTTCCCCGGTGCATGTATGTTTGGCCTGAATCTCAAATTAAAATCACTTCTCCTTCTAGTGGTGGCTTGTGCTTCTACTCCAGGGTCCTTCACTGCCTCTGCTATAAGTGGATTTTCCGCTAAGCGCTCGTTGGGATTTCCTGGTACAGTATTTAGTCTCATTGCTTCCTCCTCAATTTCGTGCTCCAACTCTTCTATGACGGTGCGATTAATTTCTCTCTGTAAATCTATCCCTTCGTGATCTAGGTTTACCCAAAATGAATCACCCTTTTTATTTCCAGCATAGTCAGCATAACAGTCTATCCCACCCATCGGTTTCAAGGTCAACGACCTTCTGTCATCAGGTATTATCTGTTTTCTCGAGGTACTGCAATGCATGGGTGCTAAATTGTCTGCATATACAGGGGAATCTGAGTTTATTGGGCCTTCATTATTCTGATGGTTTGCAACTGAAACAGTTGGAGATCCTGACTTATGCACAGATGAATATATGTTTACTAGGGCGGGATCTTTTTGGTAAGGTGACCCTCCTGCGTCTGTAACACTGATGTGTGACGCTTTAGTCACAATCTCCTTATGTGCAGTCGAGTCCTCCTCAGTTCTATCTCCTTCTCTCATCGCATCTAAGATCAGAGAATCCTTGTTCTTGTACTGGAAGTCTCCCTGTATGTTGACGGTCCCGGAAAGTGTTGGATAAATTCCAGCAGTTTTTTCTGCCTTATCATTTACAGATTGCTGTTTCATTTCCATATATTTTAAAGCGCGTCTATAAGCCTCTCCTTCTGTTTTAAAAAGGTTTAAAATCTTCAGCTCGAGGTCACGTTTCTCCTTTCTTTTTTCTGTATTGCTGTTCGCTTTGTAATCCAGAACTCTGACTTCCATTTGCTCACAGAGAGCTGTATCAAAACTCCCTTGTTCCGGGCACGGGGAACTTAAACGTTACGTCCTTCTGCTCCATTTCTTTGAAATCTTTTGAATTTTTGACGCAATTTCGGGGTTCTTTAAACCTATGACAACAATTGGAATGTTTGCCATTTTATTCTGTATTAGTTTCGTTAGGCCAAGTTAAGAAAAACAAAAATTAAAAGGTTCTGCGGGGTTAACTTCTCTTCGCAGAAAAAAAAGAAAAACTCTGCAGTCTGAACTGCCTTTTCTCAAATGTGTGTGTGCTTGCCGTGAGGGAGGTGTGAGCAGTGCAGCTGTCTGAGGAGCGGGAGGTGGGGGCTTCTTGGCTCGGGACAGCTGTGTGTGTGCGGTTCTCCTTGCCTGCGTAGAGCTGTATGTGTGTTTCCTGCCCTTTGTGTGTAAGATTTTCCTTTGGTGGGGGCTGAGGAATTGGCAGTAGTCACTGGTGGCTAAAAATAACTCAGCCTGCCGTTTTTCTCTCTCCCACTGACAGACAAAAAGCAGAGAAGTTCGCAGATCTTATTGCCAATAGTTTTCGCACCAGCAAAATCTCTTGCACAATTATCCAACTTTCAAGCACAAAGTTTAAGCATCTGCACCCACATCTTGTCAACACAACAGCTTAGATAAGTATACACTTTGGTCCACCAAGATTTTTTACAAAAAATAGAAGTTTCCAAGCACTTTTACCTCATCAACCTAGGCAAACTTTACCTCGAACAATGGAACTTTGAATTGAAAAAAAAAAAACAGAGCAAAAGCAACCATCCACTTTCATACATGCATTTTAGTCAGACAATAGAGCTCTCATCTTTTATAATCACACATAGACGTCTGATACACAACAACACAATCACTCAATTACTCATTCTTAATCATAACCTTTCATCATTCCCACATTCTCACGTTTTCCTTTCACTCTCACTCTCTCGGGAAACTTATTGTTTGTTTTCTTAATGGTCCAAATGTTCAATGTTCCTGGATTTTAACTGTGCGCACAGAAAATTTAAATCAGGTTTTTTATGGGACCCAGAGCAAAGAAAAAAATTAAAAATAAACATTTATACTTCACGTGCTCAGAGCAAGGCCTTATTGCCTTGACTTTTGATAGGAGGCTTTTACCTCGTTTGCCTAAACCTGGAGTACTCAACCAAAAACAGACTGCAGTCAACTCTTTTAAGGCCACATTCTCATCGGAGTTCCACGCATGGAATGATCCGAGAACTGCCTTATTCTTCTTCAAGCGCTTACATTAACAGGGCCGCGCCCTAAAAGACTCCGACCAACCGAAAATCTATGAGATCAATCTCTCACAATGACCTTTTTGATTCTAAAAAGTTATATATATTAGAAAAACTTCAGCATAGACCCGTCATGGTCCAATCCATTTTCTATACGCCGTTGCTTCTAACGTCATATTTGACGGGACATCCGATCAAAGCGGCTGGGAGTAACCAATCACTTCCTTAAGTTGTCGTGTGTGCTCAATTGTGGAGGAATGCCATATCATTCCAAATCTTCTGATGTTTAAGACAACTTATTTTTCTACGTAGAAAAATACCGATAGATGGCAAGACAAAGGAACGACCACTCCCGTCTGTCAATCAATCACAATAACCGCTCTTCCCAACTCAAATTACACAGGCGGCCGTTTGTTCACTAACAAGCGGAGAGAGCAGAAGACAGAGCAGTACAAAAAATGTATTTACACTCACCTCTGTCCTCTCTCCTCCACCCCTGTCCGGGAAGGCAGATCTCCCTTTTGTATCACGTCGGGGTCACCAATTATGTGGGAGAAATATTTAACTATTAACCTTTAACAAATAAAAGAAAGAAAGACTCGGGAAAATGGCGTTCCTATTGTCTTGACAACGAGAATTCTTCTTTATTACACCTGGGACGTACAAACGGGTTCCAGCAGAGAATTCTAAAAAATGCAGATACAGAGCTTGCCTCTTTAAAGCCTACAAATGTGTGTGCGTTAAACACAAGAGTCTGTGTGTCTCCATTGGTGTGTGTGTGTTACAAGCTAATGACGTCCAGTTGGCAACTGGACGAAAGTTCTGGGAAGTGTTTATCACAAAAAGTACAAAAACAGAGCGATTAATTCCGCTGCTTGGAACATTAAAGTTAAACAATGACAACCAGATGTTTCCTCTCCTACTCCCATTGGCGAGAGCCAGGAAAAAGGTCAAAATGACCCTAACTCCCATAAATCTCACAGTAAACATGAAGAAAAGCCAGTTTTTCTGTTCATCTATAAAATTTCTGGGACATGTGGTATCTTCATCTGGTGTTGCAGTGGATCCGGACAAAATCAAGGCTGTCCAAGAATTTCCAGTTCCTCAGAACATTAAACAGCTTCAGAGATTTCTGGGAATGGCTGGATGGTACCATCGATTTGTGCCTGATTTTTCTGCATTGACAGAACCACTCAATGCCCTGAAACGAAAAGGAGCCAAATTTCTTTGGACGCCATCCTGTCAAACATCATTTAATGCTTTGAAAAATCACCTGGTGTCTCCGCCCATCCTGGGCCATCCAGATTTCAAATTGCCTTTCATTGTGTACACAGATGCCAGTGACGTGGGCTTGGGAGCCGTTCTATCACAGCAAACTGGGTTAGGCACAGAGCAAGTCCTCGCCTTCGCCAGCCGGACTCTAAATAAAGCAGAGAGAAACTACTCTACAACTGAGCAAGAATGTCTTGCTGTTGTTTGGGCCATTGAGAAGTGGAGATATTACCTTGAGGGACGTCACTTCACCGTTGTGACTGACCATTCATCTCTAGTTTGGGTTTTTAAGACCTATAAACCCAGCACTCGGCTGATCCGGTGGGCTCTTCGTCTGCAAGAATTCTCCTTTACTGTGGAATATCATAAAGGAAAATATAACACCGTTCCTGATGCTCTGTCACGAGCCCCAATCAATGCTCCCGACCATTCACCAATTACCTGTGCAGTCGTACTTCGATTGAAGCGAGACACTTCTCACCCGCTCGAAGAGACAGATGAGAACATCTGGAAAGCTCAGCAGCAGGATCCTTTTGCACAAGACATTTACCAACAAATAATAGAAAAATGAACAGTACATGAGACGCCAACCATAAAGTACACCATCCTGGAAGACAAGGTATATAGAGTTGTTCAGTTACCACACAAAACTCTTTATCAAGTCTATATCCCTCCATCACTCCGTCCACAATTACTTCATCACAACCATAATGACCCCTTATCTGGACATTTTGGACGATACAAAACCTATAAACGGTTACAAGCATCGGTGTATTGGCCAAGGATGAGCATTGATGTTCGAGACTATGTGAGATCTTGTCAAGTCTGTCAGATGTACAAACCCAAAACCCGCAAACCTCCTGGCAAGTTACAGCAAACAGAGGTGAGTGCACCATGGGAGATGTTGGGTGTGGACCTTATGGGACCTTTTCCACGGAGTTCGAATGGTAACACCCATCTACTTGTTTTTGTGGACTATTTCTCACAGAGGGTTGAGATGTTTCCCTTCCGTAAGGCTACTGCAGAAATAATTTCCCAGTACCTGACCAGAGAGATTTTGACACGATGGGGTGTGCCAACATATATTCTCTCTGACCAAGGTCCACAGTTTGTTTCCTCCATATTCGAAGACACTTGTAAAAGATGGAACCTCACACCAAAGAAAACCTCAGCGTACCATCCACAAACTAACCTTACGGAGAGAATTAACCGTAATATTAAGGCCATGCTCTCATCCTATGTTGGTAACAAGCATAAAAGTTGGGATAAATACCTACCGGAATTCCGATTTGCTTTGAACTCTGCAGTGCATGAGTCCACAGGTGTGACTCCAGCTGAACTCAACCTTGGACGACTACTGAAAGGGCCGTTGGGTGTTGAGTTAAGTCCAACCCTTTTTGACCCTGACACCCCTGTTTATGCTACCGCAAAACAGATTGTAAAACTTCGTGAAATTGCTGATACCAACTTGACAAAAGCTAAACTACGACAAAAACATAACTATGACCGGGGAAGAAGGGATGGAAACTTTTCAGAAAGAGACCGTGTATGGATCCGTTCACACCCCTTATCCAAGGCTGATCAATCGTTTATGGTCAAACTTGCTCCACGATGGAAAGGTCCTTACCGTGTCACAAGAAGGACTGGCCCTGTAAATTATGAAGTGGTCCTAGAGGATACTGGAGAAGACCTCCGTGTAGTTCACATATCTCAGATCAAACCTTGCAATCCTACAGCAGCAGAAGTGGATAAACAGCAGCAGAAAATGGTTCTGGAAATATTCAATGAGGAAAGCGACAATGAAGACTTCCATGGCTTTACTTCCTCTGAGGTGTAAAGAAAGGGAAAGATAATGGCAGACTAATACAGATGGAAAAAGGAGATTTGTGTATTGAATTTAGCTCACTCTGTCGATGGGTTCCATGTATATATACAGTGTTGGGTAAGTTACTTTAAAAATGTAATCCGTTACAGGTACAAGTTACTTTGTTTAAAATGTAATTGTAGTGTAACTTTTTCGATTACTTTTAAAAAGTAATGTAACTAATTACTTTGATTACTTTTTGATTACTTTAAGGTTTTAATGAGTATTGACCCATGTTCAACATTTAATTTTTGAGAACTGAATGTGAACCTTAAGAAAGCGGAATTGGGAGTTGACACTTGTATGACTCTATTCCTGTATATCCATCAGTAGTTAAAGGACAAGAGTCAGCAAATGCAAATTCTGCCCTGTAAAACAATGACAGCACAATTGTTGCTGTATGATCTGAAGCCCCATTTGGAGCTCTTAAACAGGCTTTGATAAACTTTGATAATTTGCTGCTGTAATATTATAGATTTTTTAGGATAAAAAGCTAGCAGATGTGCATAATCAAAAATAACAGAAATACAATTATAGAGCATTCAGTATTGTAAGAAAGCCCACACTGTTTCTGGATAAATACATTATTGTATGAGTTAAGTTCTGTTCCGTTTTCTGCCTTTTTCGTTGTAAAACTGAAATGTCCCATGCTCCTGAATGCACCATAGCTTTCCGACGCTCACAAATGCAACACTGTGAACGCTGAGCTGTGTAGACAGTTTTGCAGTTTCACAACACACGTCGGCTCTCACGGTTTATTGTTGTGTGTAAATAACAAGAGGTGGCTTGAAGGCTTGAAGGCTGTCATTTTTGATGCGCTGCTTGAGCTGAAATAAAACCGTGAAACGTCCGCTCGCTTGCTGTTCTTTCACAAGGCTCCACCAGCACAGGATGGATCATCAGAGTGATAGAGACAAGGAGCCGAAGCGGGAAACAGCGATACAGGGCGCGAAGCAATAAAACTATCATTACATATTTCGCAAAGGTTATTCTTTATATTTTTTAAAAAATGTAACTAAATTTGTAATTCTTAATATTTTCGGAAGTAACTGTAACTGAATTACATATTTTCTCATTGTAACTGTAACGAATTACAGTTACTCTTTTTTTGTAATTAAATTACGTAACGTCGTTACATGTAATCCGTTACTCCCCAACACTGTATATATATATATATATATATATATATATATATATATATATATATATACAGGGGTTGGACAATGAAACTGAAACACCTCTCATTTTAGTGTGGGAGGTTTCATGGCTAAATTGGACCAGCCTGGTGGCCAATCTTCATTAATTGCACATTGAACCAATAAGAGCAGAGTGTGAAGGTCCAATTAGCAAGGTAAGAGCACAATTTTGCTCAAAATATTGCAATTCACACAACATTATGGGTGACATACCAGAGTTCAAAAGAGGACAAATTGTTGGTGCACGTCTTGCTGGCGCATCTGTGACCAAGACAGCAAGTCTTTGTGATGTATCAAGAGCCACGGCATCCAGGGTAATGTCAGCATACCACCAAGAAGGACGAACCAGATCCAACAGGATTAACTGTGGACGCAAGAGGAAGCTGTCTGAAAGGGATGTTCGGGTGCTAACCCGGATTGTATCCAAAAAACATAAAACTACGGCTCCCCAAATCACGGCAGAATTAAATGTGCACCTCAACTCTCCTGTTTCCACCAAAACTGTCCGTCGGGAGCTCCACAGGGTCAATATACACGGCTCAGCTGCTATAGCCAAACCTTTGGTCACTCGTGCCAATGCCAAACGTCGGTTTCAATGGTGCAAGGAGCACAAATTTTGGGCTGAGGACAATTTGAAACATGTATTGTTCTCTGATGAGTCCACCTTTACTGTTTTCCCCACATCCGGGAGAGTTACGGTGTGGAGAAGCTCCAAAGAAGTGTACCACCCAGACTGTTGCATGCCCAGAGTGAAGCATGGGGGTGGATCAGTGATGGTTTGGGCTGCCATATCATGGCATTCCCTTGGCCCCATACTTGTGCTAGATGGGCGCGTCACTGCCAAGGACTACCGAACCATTCTGGAGGACCATGTGCATCCAATGGTTCAAACATTGTATCCTGAAGGAGGTGCCGTGTATCAGGATGACAATGCACCAATACACACAGCAAGAGTGGTGAAAGATTGGTTTGATGAACACGAAAGTGAAGTTGAACATCTCCCATGGCCTACACAGTCACCAGATCTAAATATTATTGAGCCACTTTGGGGTGTTTTGGAGGAGCGAGTCAGGAAACATATTCCTCCACCAGCATCACGTCGTGACCTGGCCACTATCCTGCAAGAAGAATGGCTTAAAATCCCTCTGACCACTGTGCAGGACTTGTATATGTCATTCCCAAGACGAATTGACGCTGTATTGGCCGGAAAAGGAGGCCCTACACCATACTAATAAATGATTGTGGTCTAAAACCAGGTGTTTCAGTTTTTCTCTCTCCCTCTAACCTCCTGTCCTCTGACAGCCCAAGACACACCCTGGCCACGCCCCCAACCACATGCACTCACCTGATTTGTCCACTGGTCAAGCTGGCTCCCGACTCCAGTTTCAAAAATGTCAGTGTCTCAACAGACAAGAGACAGACAACTGCGACCAAATCAAGTCAGACAGAGGCTTTAAAAATAAGTAATCCGAGGCTGTTTAACCCCTCAGGCTTTATTTTATGAGTTCTCTTTGCTACATAGATTTTTCTCTCACGGATCATTTAAATATAAGCCAAACAATAAATAATACATCCACTTCTGTGCTCCTGCCCTGCCGACGTGTCACCTGAAGCTGATGACGTCACAGATACAAAATCTCCCGTAAGTTTTAGAATTATTCAAAAACCTAAAATTAAGCAAAACTAATAACAGTGCTCATTTAAAGAAGTTAAAATAAATGTAAATATATTTTTCCCGTGAAAGCAACAAAAGAAAACCTGTTCCTGCTTCTGCTGTGTGCCACATTTCCATCTCCTGATCTGTAAGTCTATTTTTTTTGTATGTTTTGTTTGTCCGTCCGTCCGTTGTCTTCCGCTTATCCGGGGTCGGGTCGCGGGGGTAGCAGCTTCAGTAGGGAGGCCCAGACGTCCCTCTCCCCAGCCACTTGGGCCAGCTCCTCAGGAGGAATCCCAAGGCGTTCCCAGGCCAGCCGGGAGACATAGTCCCTCCAGCGTGTCCTGGGTCTTCCCCTGGGTCTCCTCCCGGTGGGACGTGCCCGGAACACCTCTCCAGGGAGGCGTCCAGGAGGCATCCTGACCAGATGCCCGAGCCACCTCAACTGGCTCCTCTCGACGTGGAGGAGCAGCGGCTCTACTCTGAGTCCTCCCCGGATGACTGAGCTCCTCACCCTATCTCTAAGGGAGAGCCCAGACACACTACGGAGAAAACTCATTTCAGCCGCTTGTATCCGGGATCTCGTTCTTTCGGTCACGACCCAAAGCTCGTGACCATAGATGAGGGTAGGAACGTAGATCGACCGGTAAATCGAGAGCTTCGCCTTTTGGCTCAGCTCTCTCTTCACCACAACGGATCGGTACAGCGCCCGCTTCACAGCAGACGCTGCACCAATCCGCCTGTCGATCTCCCGCTCCATCTTCCCCTCATTCGTGAACAAGACCCCAAGATACTTGAACTCCTCCACTAGGGGCAGGACATCCTCCCCAACCCGGAGAAGGCACTCTACCCTTTTCCGGTTCAAGACCATGGTCTCGGATTTGGAGGCACTGATTTTCATCCCGGCCGCTTCGCACTCGGCTGCGAACCGCTCCAGTGAGAGCTGTAGATCACGCCCTGATGAAGCCAATAGGACCACGTCATCCGCGAATAGCAGAGACGCAATCCTAAGGCCACCAAAGCGGATCCCCTCAACACCTTGGCTGCGCCTAGAAATTCTGTCCATAAAAGTTATGAACAGAATCGGTGACAAAGGGCAGCCTTGGCGGAGTCCAACTCTCACCGGAAACGAGTCCGACTTACTGCCGGCAATGCGGACCAGACTCTGACACCGGTCGTACAGAGACCTGACAGCCCTTATTAAAGGGTCCGGTACTCCATACTCCCGGAGTACCCCCCACAGGATCCCCCGGGGGACACGGTCGAATGCCTTTTCCAGATCCACAAAGCACATGTAGACTGGTTGGGCAAACTCCCATGCCCCCTCAAGAATCCTGCTGAGGGTGTAGATGTTGTGATGTTGTGATATTGCTGGTGTATTGTAGAATTTAAATTGTGTATGTATATACGTAGACGCCTCATTGGGCACAGGTTTGCACGTTGACGTCACCGCCATATTGTATGTGGCAGAAAGTAGTGTGTATATGTTTTGAGTATTCAGATAGAAAGATATAGATGGAGCTTACATATACTTGTAAAAAAATATATAAATTAATTGATAGAGATTGGCAGCCAGATTGGCTTTTGATCGATGTGCATATATAGATTTAGAAGTATATATATAATATATGTATGCATAAGTATAATATATATATATATATATATATATATATATATATATATATATATATATATCAGATATATATATATATATATATCAGATATATATATATATATATATATATATATATATATCAGATATATATATATATATATATATATATATATATATATATATATATATATCAGATATATATATATATATATCTGATATATATATATATATCTGATATATATATATATATATATATCAGATATATATATATATATATATATATCAGATATATATATATATATATATATATATCAGATATATATATATATATATATATCAGATATATATATATATATATATCTATATATATATATATATATATATATATATATATATATATATATATATATATATATCAGATATATATATATATATATATATATATATATATATATATATATCAGATATATATATATCAGATATATATATATATATATATATATATATATATATATATATATATATATATATATATATATATATATATATATATAAATATCAGACTGATTAATCCAGGTGTGTCTGGCCGCAGTAAGACACACCTGGATTAATCACCTTGTACAGTAATGAAAGACAGAAAACAAAGGAGCTGCTGAAGTTCAGGAAGTAGTGGAGCTGTGTTTATAGCCCATTAGTGGGAGAAATTAATCTGCTTCTTTGAGATGCACAGATCCCTGATGCGGTCAGGTGACAGTAAGAAACATGTATCATCCTTTACTTGCAGGCTTGACCACTACTTCTTTTTGATGTTAACGCAGAAAAACCTATTTCTCATAGGTATGTAGATGTGAACAGAATGAGTATTTGTTGCACTTTTTTGAAAAGGTGGGGGAACTCTGTCTCCACAGACAGCCACAGGCTAATTGTTTGTATTTACTGGTTTTTCTTTTCCTCATGTCACTCTCCCCTTAGGGGGTGGCAGAGCTCTTTGGGCCCCACAAAATTTGAAAGCCCTGCAAACCACCCTTGACCCATCCACTCCCACCCGCACCACTTTGCCCCAGCCCAGAGACACAGTTCTAGTTTTCTATTAATAACACTATTGATGTATTCATTTTATTAATCTTAGGATATACTAAAAGTGTGGAGAGGCACATTCCTGGCTTTTACACTTGATTTTTGTTGTTTAAATATTAATAAATATGTAAAAATAAATGAAACCATTATTGTCCCCGTTTCCTAATTTCATCTTGATAAAATGTATTGATTTTTATCCACGAGCAAGAAATGTCCCCAGATTTGATTTCAGAAATCTGGTCACCTTATTATAGATGCTAATTATGTTTACCAAGTATTTAGGAGCATTGACTGTTCGATCGGCCATGCTGTTCCTCCAAGGAGGCTTGACTCTCAACGGCTCCGGTAGGCTTATCTCATAGTTAGAAATTATCACTTTGTCAAATTATGGCTTTGAATCTCAACATTATGACTTTGAAAGTAGAAATTATGACTTTGTATCTCATAATTATGACTTTGAATCTTATAATTATGACTTTGAAAGTCGAAATTATGACTTTGTATTTCATAATTATAGACTTACTAACAATAACTGCTTTTTTAGCTGTTAACTTCTTAACAAAATGCGCTAAATTTTAAATGTACATGTGACATATAACCTAATCAGTATGGTTAACGCATGCAGCGCTGTAGGGTGCACAAATGACAGAAGAAAGACAGTCATAAAATTTCATATCTAGCTGATGAAATGAGGAGAAAACAATAGCTAATAGTCATGAAGAGAGTTCGACTGGATGATCCATCCAAACCCTGGGAGGCAAAGTCTCATGATAGAATCTGCTCAGTTTACTTCACAGGGGGTATGTTTTAGTTTAAATAACATCATATAATGAGAAATTTTCAGTGTTTCAAAAGTCAACTATTGTGCAAAGCCACTGTTAGTACTAGCATAATTAGCATGCAACACTAGAATTAGCTATATTCAACAGATACACAGCAACTTTTAGAAGGCCATTTGTCAGGACTCAGCCGGCAGAGCCATGCAGCCTGCTGCCGTCTCTGCTTTCTCCACAGGTGTTCACGGTTGGCTGCTGGGCGGAGTAGGCGCACCTGCAGCTCGTTCAGCAGCACCGGAGCTGCACTATAAGAACTGCGCTCGAACAGCGGAAGGATGCCAGAGTGTTAACCTGGTCGTGGTATGCCTAGGCCACTGATCCGTCTCCAGAGCTTCACGTCCGTGAGTTTTTCAATCCCCGTCTGGATCTAACTTTTCTTCTCATGTTTTTCTCTAGTTCCCTCGTGTTTTTGGAACCTCTCTCGTGTGACTCTGCGCCTTAAAGACCAGGCTCCCGAATCCTCTCCTGCTCAGATTCTGCTCTGGCGATCTCCCCCTCTAACTCCCTTGGTGGTACCAAGTCGGGCACGAGGTTCCCTTTCCCGGATTCTACCTGGTCTCCCCGTACTCTCCTGGTTCCTCCCGCTGTTCGGATCCCTGGATTTCCCCGGTGCTGTTTGGACCCCCTCGCTCCGCTCTCCAGCTGCCTGGACACCTGCTGTCAACATCCAAGCTGAGTCCCCACCGCCTTCCTCCCCGGTCGGGTTACCTGCGCCTCGTGGTAAGCTTACGCCCCTTAGTTACTTTACTTAGATTCCCTTCCGTGAACTAATCATTTCCCTTACCTCCAGATCGATCCTGTTCCCTGATCCCGAGTTCCCGTTCGTGCCGTCTCCTGCCTCACAGATTAGCTCTGCTGCCTCGTAGATTCCTGAGTCAAATAAAACCTCTTAAACGTTACCTGTTGTCACTGAGTGTGTTCTGCATGTGGGCCCGACATATTAAGGCAAACATGACACCATTAAACTGTATATTATATACATGTTTTTATAAATGTAAATGTGTACCAAACCAGGGTTAACAGTTAACATGTATAGGCCAGCCACCTGATGATACAAAGAATCCTGGCTAGTGACTATATTCCCTCCATATTTAGCTTCACACCGCTGGCTAAATTGTGCAACATGCTGATGATCAATATGAGAGGTGTATGACGTGTCGAGCACTGAGAGCTGTCCTCAAGCCAATAAATCAAAATGTCCAGCTAGCAGGAGATTCCCCCCTGAATCTTCAAAATATATCATATTGCGACAAAGGTATAATCAGAAAAGGCGAATCGAATTTCCAAAGCTGGTAATAACTGAGCAATATAAGTCCATGTATTATACAAATGTGCTTTAAACAAAATACTGTTTCATTTTAATATTATGTTTTTAGGAACTGATCCAGATCCCTTAGAGTCAATACTCTAAGGGATTGGCATAAAAGTGGAATATGGTGATTCAGCAGCATGCCACTTGGGGTAAATAAGGATCAAAGGCAGAACACTTAACAGGATATGAGGTGATGTGCTGTGCTTACAACTCTGCTTTATAATTCAGCCTGTGGGAAGGCACAAATGTAGCTGCTCCAAGAGGATGATGTGGAGAGACATTTCACACACAGGGTGTGTGGAGACCCCCAGGACAAGCTGCTGTGGTTTGAAACTGTTATGAATTTATCACAAGTGGTGAAGGTGTTTCGACGACCGAGGTACTTAGAACCAGGTTGGACACAGGAGACGACGAGGTGTTCCCACGTGGATTACCTTAAACCTAACACTGACTGTAGATGTTTCTTTGGCGTTTGCTGGGGTTGCCAAAAGATGTCTGTCTGATTGTCTGGTGAATATCAGCTCTAGAGCTGATATCAGGGCAATGCTTGAAAGGGATAATTCGGGCACTAGCGATCTTTTAACAGCAAACTCTGCATACACATAGAATAAAGGAGTGAAAACTTCTCTTCAAGTTCAAGAATTTAATAACAGAAATAAAATGAACAGCCAGAGAACATCACTATAGAATGCTGTTTATCTGAATTAAAACTATATTTCAATACTGGTGAAGATTCTCAGTCATCCAGGTCATGGTCAATCCAAAAAAAGTAAAAAACAAACAAACAACTGGACTTGTTTTCCGAAGTTTGAAGACGTTTCACTTCCTATACAGGAAGTTTTCTCAATTCAAAAAGTCTGAAGTAATGTGGAGTATCAAGCTTTATACTACTGCCCAACAAAGGCCTCATAATGGCTTAGATAACATGCAAATTCAACAGAAACAGGTCCATCCCCTTAGTAATGGGAAGTCGTTAAAGTCATAAAGCCAGCAGATTGAACCGAAACTGGTCCACTCCTCTGTAACAGGGAGTCGTTAGGGAGAATACTGGATTCCATGTAGCTTGCAGGGGTGGCTCACTAGTCCCCCTCTCCTCGGGAGCCCCCAGGGAAGAAGTGAGCAGACTGAGAGTCCTGTGGGAGAAAAGTTATATAGCATGGAACCCTGCTGAGAGAGGAGGTCCTTTGTGCCTGTGGGGAAATTCTTTTGCTTAAGATCCATTTTGATTCCTTCCCCATGTCACATATTGTTCAAAATTCACTCTGGATTTAGCCATGGCATGATGGCATAACAAGAGAAAATCTTGTCCTGACCAGGTCTGCGCACAAAACACAAAAATCCAATTACAGAGGTCTAGACATACGGACAAAGAAATGCATTCGTATAAGAACTAATTTAATCCACCAATTAAAATGCAGCTACTAAGGCGGAACAGAGAATTAAAAGAGGCACAAAATTAATGCTGACATTTTAAACACAGGTGGTCAATATTTAAAGGGTTTGAAGGAACTACACAACTTCTCCAATATTCACGATAAACAGCTATTGATAATGAAATGAAAATGCAAATTGTTGATTCGGACAAAACTTCTAATCTAATGACACGATTAATCTGCTGGGATAAGATGTAGTGCACAAATATAAAATAAGGATTTATGCATCACTGGGTGAGGAAAATTCACAACCTCTGCGGCCTAACTTTAGAAGAAACAATAGTAACAATAATGGAGAAATGAAAATGTAAGAAAATCACTCTGAATACTGTCTGGTTAATTTTTTCTTCCTTCTGCAGGGTTTAAATTAACGCATGAGAGCTGAGAACTGAATACTTAAATGACTGAATCAGACGAAGTTCATAGTGTAATTGTGTGTACTATTGCTGATCTAATTGTGGGGCGGAGCTTAGGATTTATAAGAAGAGCTACTGGCCCTACTGAGTCAGTCTGGCCTGGTTACAGTGAATAAGTATTTTTTTTGAAAGGATGGAAGAGATGTAAATATTACGTACTGGGGACCAACAAACGGTCGCTAACCTTTTCGCTGCTCAGTCGCCGCTCAGGAAGTCCCAGTGCGGCTCTCTAGCAGACAGACGGTGGTCAGAGGACAGGCGGAGGGTCAGAACCGTGAAGACAATCGTGGGCAGGAAGATCAGGAGGACAAACTAGAGGCCAATGTCAAGGATGAGGTCCGAGGTCAGAGCCAGGTGGTCAGATGTCAGATGAAGCGCCAGAGGGAAATCCAGCACGAGGTCGGGGCACAGTTCCAGGTTCGGTACACAGTCAGGCTTACGATCAGAACGGGGTCAGTCAGGCTCAGATGTCAGGTAGCAGGTCCGGTCCGGTACACAGGCAGTCAGAGCAGGCAGGGGTCAGGCAGGTGGTCGGATCAGGCAGGGGTCAGGCAGAACAGGAAAGCAGTCAGGTCAGGCAGGGATCAGGCAGGCTCAGAGGTCGAGAGGCAGAACAGGTCGGGAACAGGCAATCAGATGTATGGAAGGAATGCTGGAATAAGTCTTACCGGATTGTTCGAAATAATCTGCCATTGATATCTGGTCTGAAGGCTGGTTATATACTGGCAGGTGTATGTGGATCAGGTGAGAGGTAATGAGAAACGGGGCGGAGCTGAGCAGGTGTGTTAAATGAGTAATCAGACCAGCATCCGTGCCGAGATCATGACAGAATATACATTTGGACATTTAGATTACTTCCAGGATGTAATGATTACAGTGCAGGATTTTTAAGCAGAAAGCTAAGTAATTGTAAACAGGAATATCTGGATGTGAAAGTGCTTGAAGGAAGTTTTGAATAAATGACACATGAACGAGGAGCTTGATAAAAACACTAATTGCACTTTTTGTTTCTGTTTTAGAACAGCAAACAAAGCCTTGTGTTTTTCTGCACATCTTCAAGGAGCAGCTTATTAAGGGGAAATGCAACTTGAGCTGCTGATTACCCTAGCCAGAAACAAACACAGATTCCCGTCCAGTCATATCATCTCCTACAAGTAGGAGAACAAGAGGACTGATGAAGCTGGGAAAGGAAAAAGCCAGAGAACTATGATTTATTATCCTGATACGGAGGAGAGATACCTAAGAACCCTAAGCCAACCACTTACCATGGCTTGAAGGCTTTCTTTACGTTGTGTTCTTGATGTACGGACTCTTTTTATATGATATTACTGTTTTATTTTAACTTCCCTGTACCACTGACTTACATGATCCTGTTTCATTTTATGTGTTGTGACAGTCATACTGTGACATTGAATTATGTTGATCAATATGGTTATATGATAAAGAATGGGAATGGTTGTGCTTCAGACCCACACACACAGACCTACGGTTTATGTAATCTTTTGCTTTGACATAGGAAGAACCAGGAGCTGATTGGCACTAAACATCTTTAAAATACATTGTAATGCTAATTTTCAAATTCAATATGGGGTCTTCTGGCTCAGTTTGGCCAAGAGTGGTATTTCCCTGAGGGACTTATCAGTTTTTGCCACACCCTCTTAGAGGGCACAGAATCCACAAGGGTTTTTATGACGTGGTCCAGAAGAGTTTCTGCTGGCAGGAATTAATTTCCTCAATCGGTCGGAAGCAGGAGCAGGGATCCAGAGATAGTCCAACGTTATACACATGCAGACAGACACAAGCAAAGGGGAAATCCGACAGGCTGAATCCTGAGTCCAGTCCAGGGTCCAGAAATCCAAAGGCAGTCCAACAAGGCAAAATGTACAGGAGGGCTTGGCAGAGAAGCAGAGACAAGAAATAGGCACAAGTCTTTGTCCAGATACCGAGAACCACTGGGGAGTCCGACAAGGGCGAGGCAAACAGGCAAAAATACAAACAGAGTCACTCACAGAAAGGCAGGCTAGGAATGCTGGTTGGTCTACTCACAAAAGGGTTTTCGAAAATCAGGCACCAGAACACAGGAGAAGGCAGGCTTAAGTAGCGCCACACACAGGTGAAACCAAGCCAGTAATCGGGGCAGTAACAGGTGCATGCAATCAAGAGATTTAGCTGGAAATTTCCAGAATGCTGAGAATGACTACAGCAGCCGACAACAGGAAAAAAATCATAGCGGCAGCTGTGAACATGAGAGGCAATGAATAGGGCATGTAATGTTGCTTTGAGTGTTTAGACATAAGTACAAAACAGAATTATATTACAGTTTATTTACATTGGTTATCCCTTATGAAATATTTCTAAACGTACTCTAAGATTATGTGAAATAGCTGTAGTCACTACTACTACACTTACTCAGTAGTTAGCTAGACAACCAATAATGTAGTTGAACAAGTTGTCACAGTTGTTGTAGATACTTTAATCAGAAGTGGTTTGGAGTTTTTCCTTATTATATGCATTTTTAAACATTTTCTAGGTATGTATTTGAGAAAAAAAAATTAGTAGCAATAAAATCAGGACTGAGGTCACTCTTTGATGACACTTTCAGTATTGGATAAAAGTCTGCTTTTGAGTAAAAGTCAATGGATAAATGGTGCTCTTGTAGTCCTGTCAAAAGAATGCAAAACACAGTTGTTTCTACATATGTAGAAATAGGACTATTTCTGAACCTTTGCCTTTGTGGATAGGAGAAATCTTAAATCCAGACCTTAATCCTTTGCAATAGCAGTGGCATATATATATATATATATATATATATATATATATATATATATATATATATATATATATATATATATATATACTGTATATATATATATAATATGAAAGAAATAACAGTATGTCTCTTGAAGATATGTGAAGTACTGATTCCTGATTAACATAGGTGGAATATGTTTGCTTATGCACACTTTTGCCAGCAATAAAACTTCCTTTTCCAGGATCCCGCATAGTCAGCGTCTGACGTGCCACTCCAACATGATCAGCTCGCACCCTAAAATTATTCATACTTATTACTGCTTGGAGAAAAATAAAGTTTTTTGTGATAGGGGCTGTTTTTAACCACTTCCTGAACTGTACAAATTATATAAAATAATGACTCATAAGTGTTGTTGCCCAGGTTCTCTTTAAATACTGATCGCAAATAACCTTTTACCTGAGTGGAAACCCAAATTTTTCCACAGTATGAGAAAAGGAGGCTAATGTTGTCTCCGAACAATTATTGTTCGCAGCTCCCAGGTATATTATCTATGGAAATAAAAAGAAAGTAGTCCTGAATATGTTTAAATGATCAACCTGTTTAATTTAAATAAAAAGAAAGAGTAGTGATGATGTTGAAATTAATCACTTCTTAATTTGTGACAAGTTTGTCAGTATCTTCTTACCTTGCGAGAATAACCATCAATGCCGCCAAACAATACAATATTGTACCTGTTGGACAGCAAAAATGGAGAAACTGTCTATAACATGTTTACGCTGGGGAAATGTTAATTATTGCTCTTCAAACAAACCAAAAGTGAGTATGTACGTTTGTTAGGGATTATTATGTAGTGTAAAATGTTCTTGAAAATGTTGCCATTTCATTTTAGCATTTAAAAAGCTATCATTCACAGATGACACATAGAGTAGAGAAAAGGTAAACAAATATACTGGAAGTCTCTGGATGAATAGTAACAGAAATTTTGTGCCAAGTGCCAAGGTGAATTCTTATCACACAAATACTGATGCATGTCAGAGCACTCCTTTGATTAACTAACAGAATAATACACATGTACTAGACCAGGGGTGTGTACCCTTTGCAATCCGAAGAACTATTTTGAACAGTAATCAAGGTAAATAAAACTCAGAGGAGGAAATGTCACATGACCTTATACAGAAAATTGGAACTTGTAATTCGAAATATCTGCTACTTTCAAAATGACTAGAAACCCGGATTTACAAATAATACAATACAAAATCCTTCATAGAGTACACTATATAGGTTAAAGATTATTCAGGATTGGTTTTGCACAATCTAATATCCGTTCACAGTGAGCAGGCAATAATCCTGACAATTATATCCATGCACTATGGTTATGTACACCTGTTCAGAGGTTCTTGGTCCAGCTATGTAAGGGCTTGTCTAACTGCCTGACATGTAGAATTTCACCTTCCCCCTCAGTTTGCTTGCTGGGTAATTTGGATGATAGCACTTTGGAAAAAAAATCTCTACCACGGTGAGTTGAACACAAGAGGAACTGGCAGCTGATAGACGCTCCTCCTATTTCATGACGTGAAGTGAGCTGGGTGAAATGTTGCCACGAATTGTTCGCAAGAGAGAGGAGAAAAGTCAAGCGACCATTGCAAAAAATTTGCCTTGTTCGCGTTCGGAGTGAATACTCCTTTAGAGGGCAGCACTAAGGTAGTTTTGAGACAAATATTGCAGAATTAAACAGGTTGACATAAAAATTAAAAAATTTGCAGTAACATTAAGGTAGAACCCTCAGACGCCCAGTTTATACACTTTATCTGCAAAAAAGTTGATTTTGGGTTGAGTTACACTTTGAAGTTTTAATTAAACAGCAAATTATGGTAATGCTTTACTTAAGTATGATATGAAATCAAAGATTCCTTTTGAATTAATATTTCTTTCATATATGTTGTTCATGCTTTATTGTGCTGTTAATTCATATTTAAGAATTTTTTTTACTTCATTATGTTAGAGACACTTAATAATGAGACCGCCTTATAACTGCAAACCACTACAATACTATCAGATACAGTATGTGTTGGCTGCTCATTTGCTTTTGCTGATATAGTATAGACTTCTGAGAAACAGTTTTTTTGTCTTGCGGACAAGCTAAAAATACTGATGAAGAGTGTAGTGTCAAGGCCTCTAAAATTTAATGAAAGAAGGTAGTGTCAGAACTACTTTGAGAGAGATGGTGGTTTGATACTGGAACATGTTGCCATATGTGACGTCACTGCGTGGGGTTTCCTTCATGTGTAGTAAACGTTACGTCGTCATGGCTGAACCCGGTTGTTTTAGGAAGTCCATGGGCCGCTGAACCTGGCTTTGCTTTCCGTAATGCAATTTAGTGAATGTGTTCTCAATTCTCAGCGGGCAGTGGTTGCAGCCCTCTAACAGCCTCACCATCTTCAGTCACCAGAGCGTCTCTGACCGTACGAACGACCGAGAAGTGAAGCTAGCTTGAAGCAGCGTTAGCTCATCCTGCTGCCTGCACAGCAGTTCTGACCAAAGGAGCGCTAAAGCGGAAAGTAGCATTTGACAACTTTTTGGAGAGGTTTGTAGACAACACAAAATAAGGTACGCTAATACCAGTGGTGTTCCTAGGCGTAAATGAACGAAAATTATACCAATATTGGATTTTATTGCGCCAAAAATCGCGAGAAGTGAAGAGCGAATGGAAACAAGATGGGAGAAGGTGAAGTTTTGCTAGCTACTTGTGGTTTAATAATCAAAGTGATCTTAGTCCTATTCTCAGGTTTACTGTCCTGGTAGATGTTTTCCCAACTAATCACAATTGCTAGTAAAATGTGAAGTATAGTTTCTTTATAGAAATGGATCTTTCTATTGTGTCCAAATTAGTGCAACATTGTGTTATGACGTTAGCTTCCGCGCTAGCCTCGTGCTTCATAGCGTTAGCTGACAACACTTGTACACGGACGCCTATACTCAGCAGTTATCGTTTATTTACCCATCATCGGCTAGAATAAAACGGTCAGGGCATTGTTAACCAGGGCTGGGTCACACGGTATTTGACGGTAGGGCAAACCTAACCATTTATTGTCCAATTGTTTGAATTTATCAGCTCTAAATCTAGCAGTTCTTATTGTTGTGCATCAAAGTAATTATTCAGGAGCTAAATAACTTAATCATTTTGTTCCGGGTGGATAAGAAATGTCCACAGGTTAAACTGGGATTTTTTTAACTGCACGCTGGCGCGGAGTTTACATCGCGCCCCGCCAATAGCTCAGAGTTCCCTTGCGTCAGTAGCTATATAAGCTTGTTACCAAATGCGACCAGGAAAACTGTAGCCACGCGTTATACTATCTTAGATGAACAACGAAGTATTGAGTGATTAACATTAGATACTTAAGTTATTTAGTACAGATAATGCACGTTTCTTGGTGTTTTGTGGCTAGGGAACGCGGGTGCTCTGTAGGCCTTATAGGCCGCAGAAGTGCGGCTCTTTGGTCTCTACCGTGCGCTCATTTTAACAGCAGGAGCTGAGCAGGAAGAGCCGATGTTGCTGTTTGCTTTGGTTGCGCTCAGACGCTGTTAAGGTGAAAAAGCATTCAAGAAACTGAAGGAATCGAATTTTAGAGACGTAGCTCTGTTTTGGATGAAGGAGACGCTTTTCACCAGTGAAGTGCTGTTTGCCAGAAAAATTTTCCTCTGTGTGACATCATTCATCAATTAGCATCATTCAACTTGAGGTCTAGCATTTTCTTGCATTAGGAGGAACCCAGGGCCAACTGCACCAGCATATGGTCTCACAATGGGGCTTGGTGATCTCATCTCTACCTATTGGCAGTCAGGCTAAGTTTAACTCTTTTTGTTTAGTTTTTTTCCCCACAAATGGACAATAAAAATAATTACACATTAATCAAAAAGGTAAACAACTAATTTAAATTCAAGCATGATGAATACTGCCTTTTTTTTAAAAACCATTCTTCCCTATGTTTATTAGTATAGAAATACCTTTACTGTCCCACAGTGGGGAATTCATGTGTGTCAGTGGCAAAAACAGGTAGGCTTGGACACCAAACTTAGAAGATTAATTAATATGAAAAAATTTAAAGTTGAGCTGTACAACAGAAAAGATCAATACTGTGCAATTATTAATAAATTTTAAGGCATATTCAGATAAAAATGAACTGTTCATGTTAAAATTTTTTAAAAAGTTAAAAAAATTGAAGAAAAAACTGCAGTTCATTCACAGATTCATATATTTTAGTAATATGTTGACAAATTTACAAAAAATAGTGAAGACATCCATAGAACAGAACCAATTTCTCCTCTAAATTGACAGCTGTGATATGTCTCTGCTTTGTTTTCCCCAACATCTTTAAAATGAAGCCAGATGCTTTGTTTCCACACATCTGTTATTTTACAGGACAACCTAACAAACTCGCCCTCTACTCACAGGTCAAATTCGGTGGAATTTTTCAAATTTGTCTGGGGTTGGGATTATGCATTTACATGGGGGTGATTTACACTTTAAGTTTGTCATATTGTACATAATCCTTTTTTTGCTCCTAACCATAACAAACATTGTGCTATTAAAAATAGTATTGAGTATTTTTCTTAGTACTGAATTTGACATTTTGGTATCATGACAAGCCTATCGTATACAAGTTATCACAGTGATCTATAAAATGTCAATTAGTATCATCACTTAAAAAAGCATATTTTTACATTAATATTCCTAAAACATCTATCAGTAAATTGTCCTGCCTGAGATCATTGCCAACTTTCCCAAAGCTCTCTGAACTGTTCCCCGGCAAATTCTTAAAATATTGTTCCACATAAATAGGAATGTGATCAGTTGTTGCCAGTAGATACAAAACTCAACCTTAATTTGGCATTTTTGTGCATCACTACTACATAAACGGTCTTCAAACCAAAATGTTGTATGGCATGTGACACACAAACACATTTGCACAAGCGCTGTAGGCGGAGTGACTTCTTTTCTGGGGGGAGCATACACCCGCTGTAGGTTGAGTGACTTTTATATTGGGGTGTTGCAAAGATTTCCAATAATATCCCAGAAAACACCATTTATATGAACAGCCAGCTTCGTTCTCTCTCTATCTTTCCAGCTTTTATTCATCTTTCTCTCTTTAAGTTTCTGGCTCTGATGTATCTTTAAATGTAAATTAATTATATTTTGAATGATGCCTTCCTACTTCTTGATTGAATGAAAATCTCTTTAAATCCAGTGTTTAGAATAATTTTGAGCAAAACGTTATTCATTTTTTTAAATTACATTTGGAATCTTTTATAGTATCCATTCAAGGGGTCTATTTAGAAACAAAAAATGTGTTTTCAAAGAGCCCCATGTTTTCAGATATGGAC
This sequence comes from Fundulus diaphanus, assembly GCA_037039145.1. Taxonomy (NCBI): domain Eukaryota; kingdom Metazoa; phylum Chordata; class Actinopteri; order Cyprinodontiformes; family Fundulidae; genus Fundulus; species Fundulus diaphanus. The sequence continues at coordinate 47,749,874 of CM073141.1, forward strand.
TTAAGAAGTTGGATTTTTGCTTTGTGACAATCAGACCAACTTGTATTTTTGCAAGACACATGAAAATGATCATAGAGCTGTTTAAGGGTACTTGTTGAGAAGGCTTTTTCTTTTGCAGGTTTGTTACTGGGAATTTTCTTGCTAGTGGTTCAAAGTTCTTGATTGTGGAGTTCAGCATGGCTGGACGCAGTGAAGATGAAAGTGTGAGCAATAGCAATGGAGAATCAAGGTAAACCAATTCCTTCTTACAGAAAGACTGCTGATTGAATGTGATGTCCACATATGGATATGCTATTTGAAATTGTCATGCATCATTAACGCAAGTTAAACCTTTATTAGGCCTATTTGAAAACTTTGTCTTGGCTAATGTGGCTTTGCTTACTGCTCTTGTGGATCACTTTATTTTTCATTGGCTCTACAGTATGTGTGTAAACCAGTGTTAAGTTTGGCAGCCCATTTTAATTAATCTTTAGTCATCGTCCTGAGTAAAATGTAATTTAGTTTTAGTAATATTTTACTGTCCCGTCTTCATTTTGGTTTAAGTCTTACTTTAGTCAATTAAATTTACTGTAATTTAGACAGTGAAAAATAGGTCACAAGATTAATGTGTTTTAAACACTTCTTACATCTTTAAAATCATTGCACTATACTCACTGTGTTCATTAGGCAGACTGCTTCTTTTCAGTTTTCTTTACTGGAAGAGACTTCTTTTTGTTGAATGCTATAATGTTTTTGTTGAAACATTATAGCATTTGTTCATGGTTTGTAGAACAATTACTAATATTCTATATTTTTTTCTTCTCATATCCAAGTAATTCTGATGATGAGTCTGGATCGGGATCAGGCTCAGTCTCTGCTTCGGGTTCAGGCTCCAGTTCTAGCTCCTCTAGCAGTAGCAGCCAGTCAGGGAGCAGTGACTCAGGAAGTGGCTCAGACTCTGGAAGTCAGTCAGAGTCTGACACAGAGAAGTCCAATGAGAAGATGGAAGCACCAAATAAGCCAAACATTGATGGAGCAGAGGTAAACAAATGCGATTTCAAGACGGCAGCAAAGCTTTGCTGCTCATATATTTTTTGCTAATTTAAATTATTCTAAGAATTGTTTCTTTTTGTAGTTATTGGTTTTGTCTTGGTTTGAAATGTATTCACCATTTAAAGCAGTTATGTGCTTTGTACACAAGTACTAATTTGACAGTTTATTTTAACTCAAAAGCGGAAAGGAGCGTAGCGTGATGCAACTCGAAAAAGGGGCGCAGCCCATTAACTGAATACCGTAGTGTGTGTGTGAGGTAATTAACAGCTAGCATTAGCTTATTTTCACTGAGTTAGGGCTTATAATACGGTGGGGGAAACCCTGGGGACATCATGGTTAGGTACATCTGATGCCAACTAGACATGCACTGATCCGATACCCAGATTGGAGATCGGCTCCAATATCGACTAATTATTTGGTTCGGATATTGGATGAATGTAATCGGTCAATTATTTTTACGATTAATCGATGAGTCGGACGACAAATAATTTTTTTTCTATGCGCTTTTTTCCAAAATAGAACGTTAGGACTGAGAGCTAATAAACACACAAAAAACAAGTTGCTACTTATGTGTACTGTTAGAATAATATAAGGTAATAAATATTTTTGCTTCAAATAAATAAGTTTATGTTGACTAGATTATAAGTCAATCATTTAATAGTCAGTGTTGTCTATATGAACAGTGATTTAACACCACAAAAGTGAAGCAGTAAAACCGATGTCAAGTGCGGTTTGGTTGAACCTCACCTTTGTGCTAGTGCATCTAGGAAAGAAATTGTGCATAACAATGCAACCAGCACAAAAACGCCACCTGTGATAATCAAACCTCTAGTTCAGGGGTCACTAATTAAAAATCAGCGGGGTCCGAATAACAAAAATCAACCACCAGTAAAGGTCCGGACACATTTTTAATTACAATCCGTTACTTCAAACAGTATTTAACACTGAAATAAAATGTTTATGCATCCACCTTTTACATTGACTTTTTAAACAAAAAAATAACATAAAAATAGAACGTTTTTCTATTTTAAAATCCAAAGTGCTTTTTGCTTTTGCTTTTTTTTTTTTTTTTTCTAAAAAGTAGCCAGCAGCAGCAACCCTGACTGACACAGCTTATTGGCTAATTTGCATCACGTGCATCCTGGTGCCTGACGCTCCGGAGGGCTTTGCCATATTAACAAGAGAAGCGGTGCAAGTAAAGTTCGCACAGGGGTTGAAGCAAAAATAATGTTTGACTGAAAACATTTTCTCGCCAGCCCATATATTCCCGGGCCGTGGACATCATGCCGCATTAGTTGGCTCACTTGCTTAGTGTGCAAAGTCAACTAAATCTGGTACTTTTAAAATATCCATTGAAAATTCCTGTATCTCTGCCACCTTTCAGCTTTAGAGCCTTTGCGTCATCCTGGACAGCCTCTCCATCACTTTCCACATCCACATCATCATCTGGGTTACTTTCATCTCTGCAGCATCAAGTTCTTCCTTCACACTGTTGACAAACTGGTCCACAGTCCACTTTACAATCCCAGCTCCCTTTCCTCCCTGTCCTCCAGAAACCCTCCATAAACTGCAGCTGATTCAGAGGACAGCAGCTTCATCATTACATCATCTACTTCACTCCTGTACATCAACTCCACTGGCTCCCTGTCACATTCAATATAAACCAATTTTATGATGATACAAGGCAAACACAGCCTTGGAAATGCAGGACACATCACCAACGTTATCATGACATAATACATTTTAATTTGACACAGATTGCACATGACAATAATCAGTCTCTGCTTTGCCCGTTATTGTTCACCAATTAATCATTACAGTTTATAAAAAGGCACAATTTACCTTTTTTTTAAGTTTAATAAAATGGTTATATTTCAGCCCAGTGACTGGAGACCTGTCCAGGATGAACCCTGTGTCCGCGCTCCACTTTAACTTCATAAAAAAAACTCACTGAGAATTTCCTTTCTCTGGCCTCACCCAGTTAGAACCCGTTCTCCAGTCCATGTTGTAGCTGCAGTTTATTTGTTTTATCTTTTTGATGTAGTTTTCTTAACCATCTGTAAGCATCAAAATCCTTGTCATTTTATTTAGTGTCCTGGAGCGCAGCTGCTCATCAGGTGATCACTGCTGCAAACCGACAGACGATGCAGCTCCGCCTTCTTTGTTTCAGAACAGCGCAGGTTTTTTTGTTTTTACTTTTTTCCAATCGAACCCAGTCAAATGCCGACTCTTCTTCTTCAAGGGTCATGCTAAATTAGCCTGAGCTAGCGCGTTACTCTTCTTTGTGTTTTAAATAAAACATAATAGCGAATCACGAGGTGATGCCTGGTTGGTCGCCGCGTTTATCAGCGAGGGAATAAACGCAGACAGGCGACATGGCCACATGGCCACAGGTGGAAATAACTGATTAACTGCAGGAATAGCGACAGAAACACTTACCGAGGGAAGTTGTTGTCAGCTGTTCTATCAGCTGAAGTTTCTGACCTGCTGGTTTGCATTAATCCAAAGAAAAACTTTGACCACCGCTACTTTCATTCATACCATCTGTGGCCAGTTTAAAATGCTCTCCCAAAAGTTAAAACGATTGACCACCGATAAACCTCAGACTGGCAGTGTCCGCTTTGGAAAGACCCGCCCTACTCTCTTTCTGATTGGCTAATGTCCAGGATCTGCCAGGTTTAATTGGTTGAGAGCAGTTTCAGATTAAAACCTTGAATAAAAAGTCTAGACGGGACTTTTTGCGCTCAGTTTCCAAATGACGGAAATCCGTCGCAGCGACGGAGAACTTTAACCTCTGAGTTAGACACTGTCGTTGGACAACATGCAGTAATTTATAAATGTTTTAAATCAGGTTGGGTCCGGATTAGCCAGCAGGTGGGTCCGGATCCGGACCCTGGTCCGCTAATCCGTGACCTCTGCCCTAGTTCATTTCATAGATGGTTTCAGCACAAGATGGATTTTATGTAAGTACTACATGCTACATTTGTCCTTCTACATATTTTTCTTCCAAGAACGTTTATTCTATAAATTTTTCAGTTTTTTTCCTTTGAAGAGTCAAAAAGGCTGTTAGATATTTAATATTTTTTATTTCTTCTGAGGGCTTTACATTTTTAGGGTGTCCTTTAGGGATGCTTATGTTTTATTTTTCTGTAAGTGTTTTTAGTTTGGATCTGCCTCTTATCATTGTGTCTCACCAAAATGTCATTATGGTTACAGAACAACAATAAAGACTCTTGATTCTTGAAAACTTAGTTCATAGCCCTGCTCCTCTCTCCCACTCAATACCTTTACTCAGACTTTGTCTGCAAATGAAAACTTAAAGCTTAATCAAAAAATGATTACCATCAGAATGGAATTGTATTCTAATTGAGAGGGCTGGTTTAGGGCCGATCCATAATCCGATCAGCGTCCATCAAAACACTTGTTCGGATTAACTCATGAATTTACTGCGCATGCATTTGGATGATGGGGCTGCAGCACAGAACATTTTAAGAGGATCAGAATTTCCTCCCGTTTTCAGTAACAGCATGAGCTCTCAACCACTTTCAGAACCTGGTGCGGGTCCATTCTTTGCGCTCAGAACAGTCAGAACCAACACACCTCTGCACTTGTTTTTTTTCCGTATGTAGTACAAAACTTCTGCGGTTGTTTTATGGAAATTCAACAACTCTGCTAATGTCAGAGAGTTTCTACTTTGAATAAAGCTTGGTGTTGGATTATTTGATTTTCAGCCCATATAAACGGTGCATTCGGAATACTTTATTTTTAATTCAAACACTTTTTAATCACTTCAGGAAAAGATGCGGACATAAACAAGCTCCAGGCATTAACAAGCTAACAGCCGGGCTGGACGAGCTATCGGGCAGATTTACGTTCAGGCTCCGAGGCACGACTTCGGCAGCGCAGGACTCCGCTCACAGCCCTGAGCCAAGTGCGGTTGGCGTTTCCACACTTTGAAAATGAAGAAACGTCAGAAATAGTAACGACTTACCCTGCCGTTTAGCTCGCTTCACCCTCATCAATGACACCATGTTATTTACAGTCCTCTGTCACAGTGGCACTCTTGTGCCATGTCAGATCTCGCACTTTACTTTTTTTTGGGTTTTGTGACGCGCAACGTGCTCCTATCTTTTGAGAGCTTAGTTAAAGCCCCTTTCTCTGTTGTCATTTGTAGAATTTACTACAAAAAAGCGGTATTTGAAAATGCTGCCTACACTCCGCCAGTCAGTCAGCTAGCATTGAGGATCCCCTGCATGTCGGCTCCGCGACATGGCGAGTGAAGCATTAATTGCGCGGCACAACGATTCGTTGGTAGCGGGGAAGAGTTCTCAGCTCCTTCCCCATAACAATCCATATTATTACGAAACGAACGTTTACGTCTTGACTTAAGTATATATCCTAATTTTTTATTTATATAATTTTTTTTTTTTTTGCGGCTCTATTGGCTCGCTGTTTCCGAAAGTAGGCTGACAGGAAGGGGGGTAGAAGAGGGGGAGAGACATTCGGCAAAGGACCGCAGGTCGGATTCGAACCCGGGTCGACCGCGTCGAGGACTAAGGCCTCTGTATATGGGTCACGCTACCCGCTGCGCCACATGCGCGCCCATAATTATTTAAGTAGAACCATGACTAGTGCAAAATTAAGTTGTATTTACCGGAGATGAAGTGTAGACTGTAAATTCTGTCGTGGTATGATGGCTCCCATAGTCGATTGGGATTGTCTGCCTGCATCCTTTTCATTGAAATTATCCATTTCTTTCTTCGTTCTTCGTCTTTCGGTAAACGAAATAAACGTACACCCGACGACTTGGAATGCCTCTGTGTGCAACCAGGAGCACAAGTCGTAGGCATTGTTTAGATTTCAAAAATAAACTAACTAAAAGAACGCTCTAATTCACCCGTTTTGTCATGGTAGTAGACGAGAACAGTACTGTTTTTGCCTACCAGCGGGACCCGGGTGTAGCGCGGATGTAGCTCGTGACGTCACACATGAATTGGTCTATAATCGGGGAAATGTAGGCGGCGGCAAGAGCTGCTATTGACGGCGATTTACCGCCGTTGTTCGGCTACTTATGACTGCCCTGAAGAGGAACATCTGATTTCGTCCAGATTTTCAACACTTCTCACAGTAGCACATCTAGCCTGGTGGAGAGCAATGTTGAGGCTTGCTGTTGGTACCCTCTTATGGTGACCTGCAGAATGGCAGGCAAGTCCTGCGGAGGCATGTGGGGAGTGACGCTGTACTCCCACGGTCGTGAGACAGGCAGCCTGATTTGCTTCCGTGTCCTTTTTGTGTCTGTCGGGTTGCACCTAGACACGTAAAAATGTGCACACCTTTTTTAGGATTTTGAATGTGTGAAAATACAGCTTTTATTCTGTCAAATAACGCTCACGCATTGACTTCTTATGCAAATCTCTACTGCTAACTCACGCTTTTTCAGCAGCAACCTCATTATTATTTTTTATTTCATTGATGAGAAATGCTCACTTCCAGGCTTTTTATGTCCCGCCGTTTTCATTCAATTCGGCTTTCTATCACCTGAGGAACATTTCCAGGATTAAAGGACTAATGTCTCAGCAGGATCTGGAAAAACTAATCCATGCGTTTACTTTTAGTCGAATTGATTACTGCAACGGTGTTTTCACAGGTCTGCCTAAAAAGTGGATCAGACAGCTGCAGCTGATCCAGAACGCTGCTGCCCGCAGCACTAAGACTAAGAAAGTAGAACACATCACCCCAGTTCTAAAGTCATTACACTGGCTCCCTGTATCTCAGAGAATAGACTTTAAAATACTTCTGTTAGTCTATAAATCCCTAAATGGCTTAGCACCTAAATATATCGCAGACTTGTTATCAGCGTATAAACCCTCCAGACCACTCAGGTCTTCTGGCTCCAGCCTACTCCGCATACCTAGAACCAGAACCAAAAACGGAGAAGCAGCATTTAGTTCCTATGCTCCACTTATCTGGAACAAACTTCCACAAAACTGTAAAAGTGCGAAAAGCCTGAGTTCCTTTAAATCAAGATTAAAAACACATTTGTTTAAAATTGCCTTTGAATGTTCAAGTTAAACTGTTTTACTGTTTTTAAATGTTCTTTTTTTGTTTCTACATTCTATCCCTACTTGCTTTTATTCCTATATTTTAATCATGTAAAGCACTTTGCATTGTCTCTGTACTGAATTGTGCTATATAAATAAATTTGCCTTGCCTTCAATTCAATTCAATTTTATTTATATAGCGCCAATTCATGAAACATGTCATCTCAAGGCACTGTACAAAGTCAAGTTCAATCATATTATACAGATTGGTCAAAAGATTTCCTATATAAGGGAACCAGTTGATTGCATCAAAGTCCAGACAAGCAGCATTCACTCCTGGAGAAGCGTAGAGCCACAGGGAGAGTCGTCTGCATTGTACATGGCTTTGCAGCAATCCCTCATACTGAGCATACTGATTTTCATGGTAAATCGTTCTATTGATGAGGGCTTCTTTCGTGCTTGTGCTAATGCTTAAATCAAGGTTGATTGGACGCTGGGTTTAATTACCTGATTGATATCACCTGTACTGAAGCAGAAAAGGCTGAGTAATTCTACCTCAGGCCGTCACATTCAGAGTATCTGCTTTCTACTTGGGGTAGATTGGCCATTCTTTCTGAAACGGGGCTCAGGTGTTTCTCCTCCTCTCTATAGGACAGTTTGTTGTTGTCACTGATGAGACTCACCGCTGTTGAGTTGTTTGCATACTTGTTGATGTGATTTGTACTAAACCTGGCACGGCAGTCCTGGGTCATCAGGGGGACGAGCAGTGTGCTCATTACGCAGCCCTGGGGGGGAGCCGGTGCTGAGGGAGATGCCGTTGGAGGAGTTTTTGCCAACCCGGACGTACTGGGGTCTGTCTGTGGAAATCCAGCAGCCTGTTACACAGAGGGGTGTTGATTTCGAAGGGGGCCAGTTTGTTAATCAATCAGGTGCTGCGGGATGGTTGTGTTGAATGCTAAACTGATGGCATATGTACGTGGGTGTTGTTCTTCTCAGGTGTTCTAGGCTCTGATGGATTGCAGAGGAGTTGGCATCCTCTGTGAAGTGTTTGTAGCAATAAGCAAACTGGAGTGGATTAAACGTTCTCTCAGATGTCTCAAGTCTGATTTCCTGTGTAGGTGAGATGTTGATATCCTCCCAGGCGTGTTGTGGAGAGCTTCAAACCGACCAGTCATTATTGAGTGCATTGAGAAAGTCTGTGTTGTCCTCATAGGGTAAACGAGCAGCCCTGTAGTCCGTAATGGTCTGGACGCCTTGCCGCATGTGTCTGGTGTTTGTTGGGTTGTGGAAGAATCGTTAAAAAATTGCATGGTTAAGGTTGACTCTGGATGATCTGAGTGCCTCAACTGTTCTGGACCTAATTGCATTTCCTTTGACTTCTAAAAGTTTACTCACAAACAATGTCTCCTGGTTCTTTCATTTATTATGCTGTTTATATCTTCAGGGAAACTGCTTGAGTTGGCTGAGCTGACTTTCCCTTTTCAGTTGGATATCTTGTTCCAGTGGACTGGGAACAAGGTTATTTTTTGTAACTCTCAGAAGAGGTTTAAAATTCTTCCTGACTGATCTGACAGCTCTCTTGGATCAAACTATCCAGGCAGTCAGCAGCTGCAACAGTTCATTGATGTCCACAGACTTTTCTTCTGATTGCACACAGTTTTAGAGCTGTGCTGGTATTTATTTTAGGACAAATGTTTAAAGGTTTTTCCTTATTCTTAAAAAGATAAATTAAGTCCTGTTTTTGAAACTTTGTCTTAAATGACTAATTCATTTTTCCCTAATAACAGTTCTGGAAGTCCAACCCCAGCATTCTGGCTGTGCAAAGATCGGCTATGCTAAGGAAACAACAACAGCTTCAGCAGCAGAAGAGACGAAGCTCTTCTAACAGTGGATCAGATGAGGTCTGTATTCAGCCACTACCTGTTGTTTACTTTGAACTTTAACATTTACTAAATCTATAGTTTGGTAAGCTGGACAATTTTGGGGCCATATGTTTTGGTTTAGTTGGTGTACATGGTTTATCTAATTTTTTGACACTGCTGAAATCCATCCATCAACAACAGTTAATCTGTCATTGCTCATTCTTAAAGTGCCATTTTTCCTCAGAAAAATTTAATGAAGTCATTTAAAACTGAAAGCATAAGGTGGTTTGCATCACACACGTCATCAGACTTTCCTAGCATCTGGCTGGATGCTCGTTCGGTCAACAAAAATCTGCTAAAGTTGGTTACTCAGAGGATTATTCTTATGTAGAAAATAAATAATTGCCTCACAAGCTATGCTTCCTTCCAACTGTCATACAAATTTTGAGTGAACTTGCACACACTGCATTCAGATGGATTAAATCAAAATCCTGCAGCTTTTGGCAGAAATTACTAAACATAACGGTGGGATTGAAGAAAAAAAAGTGAACTGGGAAAAAAAAAAAGGAAATGTGAATTAGGTGTGTTTCTACCCACTGGTTTGGAGTGAATTAACCAGGCTACGTATAGTGTAATTCTGTCAGAAGCTGACGTTACGTATGGGTGTAATAAACAGGGTGTTGAGGTTGCAAAGTAGCTTGGACCACACATCTAAGGAAAAATGGAGAGAGGTTTTCAGGAATATGTTGCCATCAGGCAGGTGTAATTTCATCCTTTTCAAATGCAATATTTCAAAATGTGCAAATAAAACGTTGATGGGAAACCCAGCTATGTAATTCTATTAATCTAGTGGTTTATGTGGCCATGGATAATTTTCTGTTTTATTTTGTTTTATATTTTCTTCATCTCCCATCCTCAGGATACTGTCAATATCAAAGATGTTGAGCATCCAGAAGAATTTGGTTAATTTTCAAAGTATATTTACACCTAAATTTGATATTTTCCTCTTGGTATATGTTTTTTTGTTTTGTAACCATTCCCTTTCATAGTTGTCACTCTTATTTGCTTTACACATTGATTATTGAGAGAGAGAGATGTCTGATGTTCCTCGAGGTATCTGTTGGAACCACTTCTCCAGAGCTCAGGTTACTGTCCCGAGTGCTCCAATGACCACAGGCACTACTGTTGTCTTCATCTTCCAGGCTCTTTTTAGTTCTCCCCTGAGCCCTTGTTATTTTTCCAGTTTCTCGTGCTCTTTTTTTTTTTTTTTTTTTTTCCCCTGATGTTTCCATCACTTGGGATGGCCACATCTAACAACGGCTGTCCTCTGCTGCTTATCAATGATCATAATGTCTCTATTGCTCTGGTGCTCAAGGCCTGCTCCTGTGATGCCATAATCGGTGCTTCAGTGCTGTCCTTCAGTCCAGCCCTCTCTAGCCATTAGTAGGATTTCATCATATCAGCCACTTCAGCTATCTGTCGGTGGTATATCCCATGCAGGGGTTTTTCCTCCTGCGATGGTTCCTTCAGTTCCTTCTCTTCCAGCTTCCATTGTCTTAGACATTCACTGAACGCTTCATACCTTGGGGCCATCTTCCTGATATATTCTTGGAGCTTGTAAATTTAATCTTCAGTGGTCGCTCTGATGCAGTCTAGAGCGAATATTCTGTCAACCAGCAGCTGGTGTTTTTATCTACGCCTTTGTGGGCCTCTGTCAGGTCATTGGCCGATAGTTAGTAGGGGCCGTCCCTGTTCTGCCCTCTGTCAGCCATTCAGGGTGGGTCCCATTCATCACCAGTTGCTTAATTTGTGCCACTAGACGTTCATGGAGAGAAGTCGGCTTCTTTAGCCAGTAGGCGTAGATCTTATCTGGGCCTGGTGCTGTCCAGTTTTTTATACTCTAGTCTTTGTTGGATGTCTGCCATTGTAATGTTCACTGGACTTTGTTCAGGGAGATTATTGTTGTCTGCTCTTATATCTATTAGCCACTGTGCAACATTATTAGGTGGTGCTTCTTTCTCCCATATACCTTTCCAATATTGCTAAGTCTCTTGCTTTGGTGGGTTGGCTTGTGTGTTATTACCCTGCCACAAAGTACACTTTAGCTGGTTCAGTGGAGAACAGCTTGATTATTCTTCTGGCCTCTATCTCCTTTGTGTATCTCTTCAGTCTGACAGGCAAGACTTGGAGTCTTTTTTTGGCAGTTTCCATTGCCTCAGGTATGGGCATCTATTTGTTTTTCTGAGGGATTCCCTTTCTTGATGCACCCTTCTGGAGTTCTGAGAGTTGGCTTAATTTTTTTCCCTTGTTGCCTTGATTTTGGCTTCCAACCTTCTCTTCCATGGTGGACATTGTCCATTATGGCCACTCTTAACATTACCTTTGCCAAGCATCTCAACGATCACTAGTGCTGTACTGTATATCAGCTTATTGGTCTCTGCAATGGTCACAGTAGGGATTGTACTAAGTGCTGCATTCACATCATTTAGGAGGTCCCGTGGAGACACTTCACTCAGCTTCACAGCCACTCAGGGTGGGTCCCATTCGTCAGCAGTTGGTTCATCTGTGTGTTGTTCCAGTAGCCCATTTCTCATCAAGACTCCTAATTCAGGTCTTATCTCTCAGGTCAGATGTTCTCCCATTCAGTTGTTCTTGCATCATTGGGGCTTGGTACCCAATCTCTGGGGGGTTGATGTTAACTACCCCTTTCTGACTGTGTGTCTTGGTTCCCCCTTGCTCTAGTTGTGAAACTGTCTCTTGGATCTCTAGTTTTGAAAGCAGCTTCCGTTTGTGGATGTCGGAACACGGTTACTAGTTGTTTCACTGATCGTCTAGACCAGGGATTCCCAAAGTGTGGTGCTTGCACCCCTGGGGGTGCACAAGCTTTTTTTCCCCACACCATAAAGACGTATAAATAAAAAAATTCCTGTGTAAAAATTAGAATCAAAAACTGTAAATTTAATGAATAAATATAATAGCCCTTCTGACTAGGAATGTTACTACTCCAGTAACCCAATAGTGCCTTATTGTCTTCTCGAGTCCATTGCCTTCGTGTTCCAGTAGCCCATTTGTCATCACGTTATGGCCTGGTTCCTCAATAATTGACGCAAACCTTATTTGACCGGGCAATATCTGAGCCGGTATGGTTCTCTGTTTATGCGCTACATCCAGAACCGGCCGGTTCTGATTACTCATCTAGAACATCTCAAGATAACTTTGCAAAGAAGGATTATTCAGAAAATGAAGAACATTGTGGACTACCCTAAGCATCCTATTAGTTAGACTTTTGTACAGCAACAGAGTGTCTTCAGTCAGCGGCTTCTTCAGACCAGTTGTAAGACAAACAGGTACAGGAGATCCTTGCAATATGCATGTACAAGCAACACCCAGAGTCACAGAGAATGTGTGCAAATGCGTATCAGCATCTGAGACAGTGTAAATGATTAATGATCAGATCACAACCCATGCTACCATTAGCATGCTGTAAACACATAAATTGGTTGTGAACAGCAGAAATTATGAAGTTCAACAGCAGTATGGATGAAGGACCTGTGGGTGCGCTATATTAAAAATTTGGGGTGCAGCAGTCACTGAAAGAGCTCTCCAGCTCTGCAGCAGCTCCATGCATGGGGTGAGAGACATTGTCCATCAGTGATGTTAATTTTCTTTCTCCTTTTGTCTCCCACAACCTGCACTGGGTTCAAGGGGCACTTCAGGACAGCTTCTCTCGCAGAGCCTGCTCGCTGGTAGCCAGTCCCAGTTGGGGAACACCTGAAAGCTCTCCCCGTCGAGAGTAGCCGACAGCTGGGGAGTCCCCGCTCCTTTGACTAATGATGCATCAGAGCGAATATGCAAAATCCAACCTTTGTAAAAATTGTTTCACTGCAGTTAAAAATCTTTTGTGCTATTAACTTATTCACATTGCTCCCAACATGGCTGAGGTTCATAAATCCGTAAATTTGAATTCCGTAAGGCAAACTTTTGGAGCAAGTTAAGTCTCTCGCCCTCCTTTATTTTATTATGTCAACTAGAACTAGATAATCAAGCTCTGAATTTAAGGCCCTGGGTTAGTATGATCCACATTTCCAACTTAAATTATAATTTTTTTGGTAATTTGACTGCTGGTTGTATGAAACTCAGCTCGTAGTCTGAGGCAACGGTTTGATACTTAAAGGACACAGTGGCGGTCCTGGACTTTTCCCTTCCCAAGCTATGAAGAAAAGTAACAAAATAAAACTAATTTACTTGTTGATGTCTTCTGCTGGATGGGAAAGGGCTTCTGATATAGGATTTCTTTGGAGCCAACATTGGGTCTGCTTGAGTAGCTAGGAGCGGTTCAGTTTTACTGTCAGTCCGAGAAGCAAATATGATGAAAACTTGGAAAAATAAAACGACTGTCTCTGTCTCCTCGGAAAATCTCAAAAAATGGTTGATCCCAGCTTCTGTTGCTCTTGTGCTGAGAGTTTGTTCCTGTATTGCCATGACTAGTGCATTTGTTCCATTGGTAGGACTTCTAGACATTAGCCACAGTCTCAATATGGAGGTGGTACATATGATCTATAGACTGGTCTCTTCCTGATGGTTATGCCTACTGCTCAACGTGGGTTTTGGGTTTCTCCTGCTCTAAACATGCTTGTTGCATTTTGTCATTAGGGGCTTTATCCAAGTGTTCTATAGGATCTTTGCTGTTCTTTGTATCCTGGATGTCTTTGTCACACATTAGTCCTCTGCCTCCCTTCTTCTGTTTTAAATACACTCTTTGGATATGCTGCTTTGGTGTGCTTACACACTGCAACGTGTCCGGTGTGTTTCCTTCTTACCAACGCTCTCTCCTGTTTCTAACATGACGGCACAATAAACTGAACTTTTATATTGAATTAACTTACTTAGTTTATTGTTGCTAGCGCGTATTCCGGGCATGTGCTGTCTTACATGAATGCACTTCTAGTTTAAACATTACAGTCAGGCAATCTTGTAGACTGCTCAGGGGTTCAATCAGGTAGTGACACAGTGTACCGTAATCCTCCGACTATCCATTGAGTGGAGCGGCTTCGTTGCTAACCAAAGTCTTACTTACACATTTTAACAGACTTTTGAGCGCATTTTATCACATAAAATCATCTTAATGATAGCTTAGCCCACTAATATATGGATACCAAGTGTGGCTATCCGCCGCTATGGAGACAGAAAGCAACAGACAAAAAGCCGCGCAGAGAAAGAAACATAAAGTTTTAAAGATGTAGTGACACTTTACATTTAACAGAAAACAGGATTGAGTTTCTAGCAGCTGATTGAGATACTAGCTGTCTAAGATTAGCGCTTCTCTGGCTGCTCGGCCCCCACCTTTCCTGTCTCGCCTGAGCTTGTTTTAATTGGTCGACATTGTGGCAAAACGGTCAATTACGTGAGCGTATACCATTATGTGAAAACATAGAGGGGTACAGTGAATACAGCTGTGAGTAGAGGGTGAGTTTGTTAGGTTGTCCTGTAAAATAACTAAGGGACAGGAGAAAACAAAGCATCTGGTTTTTAAAGATGTTGGGGACAAAACTTTCCTCTAAATACGGTATATAGTTCTTACAGGGGTTGGACAAAAAAACTGAAACACCTGGTTTTAGACCACAATCATTTATTAGTATGGTGTAGTGCCTCCTTTTGCGGCCAATACAGCGTCAGCGTCCTGCACAGTGGTCAGAGGGATTTTAAGCCATTCTTCTTGCAGGATAGTGGCCAGGTCACGACGTGATGCTGGTGGAGGAAAATGTTTCCTGACTCGCTCCTCCAAAACACCCCAAAGTGGCTCAATAATATTTAGATCTGGTGACTGTGTAGGCCATGGGAGATGTTCAACTTCACTTTCATGTTCATCAAACCAATCTTTCACCAGTCTTGCTGTGTGTATTGGTGCATTGTCATCCTGATACACAGCACCTCCTTCAGGATACAATGTTTGAACCATTGGATGCACATGGTCCTCCAGAATAGTTTGGTAGTCCTTGGCAGTGACGCGCCCATCTAGCACAAGTATGGGGCCAAGGGAATGCCATGATATGGCAGCCCAAACCATCACTGATCCACCCCCATGCTTCACTCTGGGCATGCAACAGTCTGGGTGGTACGCTTCTTTGGGGCTTCTCCACACCGTAACTTTCCCGGATGTGGGGAAAACAGTAAAGGTGGACTCATCAGAGAACAATACATGTTTCAAATTGTCCACAGCCCAAGATTTGTGCTCCTTGCACCATTGAAACCGGCGTTTGGCATTAGCACGAGTGACCAAAGGTTTGGCTATAGCAGCCCGGCCGAGGATATTGACCCTGTGGAGCTCCCGACGGACAGTTTTGGTGGAAACAGGAGAGTTGAGGTGCATATTTAATTCTGCTGTGATTTGGGGAGCCGTGGTTTTATGTTTTTTGGATACAATCCGGGTTAGCACCCGAACATCCCTTTCAGACAGCTTCCTCTTGCGTCCACAGTTAATCCTGTTGGATGTGGTTCGTCCTTCTTGGTGGTATGCTGACATTACCCTGGATGCCGTGGCTCTTGATACATCACAAAGACTTGCTGTCTTGGTCACAGATGCGCCAGCAAGACGTGCACCAACAATTTGTCCTCTTTTGAACTCTGGTATGTCACCCATAATGTTGTGTGCATTGCAATATTTTGAGCAAAACTATGCTCTTACCCTGCTAATTGGACCTTCACACTCTGCTCTTATTGGTTCAATGTGCAATTAATGAAGATTGGCCACCAGGCGGGTCCAATTTAGCCATGAAACCTCCCACACTAAAATGAGAGGTGTTTCAGTTTCATTGTCCAACCCCTGTATATGTAGCTGCAGGTTTTTAGTGGAAGCTGCTCTTAAAGGTATACTATGCAACCGGGGTTGATTTTCCAGCGAGGCTCCCCCCAGAGGGCGAAAGTAAAAGTGCACTGTCGTAAAGATGCTCAGCTGTTCTGGTTTCTCCGTCAAGATAGGCGCGGTTGTTTTGAGCTTAGCAGACAGGCGAACGCAACGAAAAGTGGAAAAAACGGCAGTACAAACAATGACTAACACAGTGAAGGTATGTACATCAAGCTTCCCGCAGCGCTATCTTGGCGAGGCGGCCGCGGCGGCTGCCTTGCCAAGCCGCGGCCGCCGCCTTGCCAAGCCGCCGCCGCCTCGCCAGTTTTATTATTATTATTATTATTATTATTTGTTTTTTTTTTTATGTTGGCGAGACGCTACCGCAGCCGCCTAGCCAAGCCGCAGCCGCCACCTCGCCAAGCCGCAGCCGCCCCCGCCGCCGCCTCGCCGCGGTAGCGTCTCGCCAAAATAAAAAAATAAAAAAAAATAAAATAATAATAACAATAAAACTCGATATGCTTGCGTGTTTATTTGACGTTAACACGCGGTTCTTTGTTGTTGCGCGTGCATATAGTGAATGGCAGGGCAAAAACACATGGAGTTCTCGCCGTAAAGCGAGACTTCTGTGTGTGCGAGCCGAGGGCTCTTGCATTGCAAGTGCGGTATTTCCCCCACAGACCCCCAGGGCGGCCGAGAAAACCTTTGTTCGACCTGAAATGACTCATTTAATCATCCAAAACGGTATGGAACACATTAATTAACTGAAAAATGTTGCATAGTATGCCTTTAAAGTTATTAGTGTTTTCGTCCTGGCCGTGGAACACTGGATCAGCTCTACACCCTCAGCAGGATCCTGGAGGGCGCATGGGAGTTTGCCCAACCAGTCTACATGTGCTTTGTGGATTTAGAGAAGGCATTCGACCGTGTCCCTCGAGGGATCCTGTGGGGGGTACTCCAGGAGTATGGAGTACCGGGACCTTTAATAAGGGCTGTCAGGTCTCTGTATGACCGGTGTCAGAGTCTGGTCCGCATTGCCGGCAGTAAGTCGGACTCGTTTCCGGTGAGAGTTGGACTCCGCCAAGGTTGCCCTTTGTCACCGATTCTGTTCATAACTTTTATGGACAGAATTTCTAGGCGCAGCCAAGGTGTTAAGGGGATCCGTTTTGGTGGCCTTAGGATTGCGTCTCTGCTATTCGCAGATGACGTGGTCCTATTGGCTTCATCAGGCCGTGATCTACAGCTCTCACTAGAGCGGTTCCCAGCTGAGTGCGAAGCGGCCGGGATAAAAATCAGTGCCTCCAAATCCGAGACCATGGTCTTGAACCGGAAAAGGGTAGAGTGCCTCCTCCGGGTTGGGGAGGATGTCCTGCCCCTAGTGGAGGAGTTCAAGTATCTTGGGGTCTTGTTCACGAATGAGGGGAAGATGGAGCGGGAGATCGACAGGCGGATTGGTGCGATTGGTGGTTATCTAGCCATGTGGCACATTTGTTATGTAATGGTTTAATTCTACCACGTTTCTTCAGTTCTGTTCAATCTCAGCTCTTTGTTGATCTGGTCTCATGTTATTACCCTGTCAAAGAGTGCACCCGTTAAATAGAGAACATCCTGTTTATTTTCTAGCTTCTGCTTTTCTCTTACAGCAGCTGTATCTAGAGCCTCTGGTATGGGGTCCTCTTATGCTCTCGTCTGTTTAGTTCGACCTACAATTGTTCTATAGTACTTAGTTCTGGGGACAGAAGATGCCCATGGAAGAAGTTTGATTTTTGTCTGAAATATTTCTGTGAAACCATGATCATATGCTTCGGATCATTACACTGGATTGTCATGTCGTGGATGACAGAGAATCTACCCCAGATAAAAGACCCAATGATTACATATTTTCATATCTTTTACTATAGGTCATCGGGTTATAGTATTTTAAAGAGTCTATGATGTCATGCACTCCAAGTTTCCAAGGGCTATTGGATGCATCACAAATCCTCCTGTGAGGTTTTTTTTCTACATATTCATGCTTTTGTTTGAAAGCAGAACCAACTAGCATGTTTGTAGCTGAAAAGCCCAATCTTGATATCATCTTACCAAAGCACAATTCCAATTAAAGTTGCAGGAGGGCTTTGAACACTTCACATGGTTACGTTTGTGTCATTTTGATTTTCAGGACTCTTCAAGTAGTGACGAATCTGACACAAGTGGATCCAAAAGGAGAGGCAATTCAGTCTCCTCTGACTCTGAATCAGGCTCTGCTTCCGGGAGTGATTCTGGATCAGATTCATCGGAAGAGGAAAACAGTAATGAAACTGCATCAGACTATGAGCCCAGTCTCAAATTTAATAGCAGAAAACCTCCAACCAAGTAAGTGGATTGTTGTCAATGAATGATTGCTGCGAATAGAAGGAAAGAGTTTTCCACAAAGGTTTGCTGGTGCAGGCCATGAAGGCATATTATTAGCATCTCAGCTATCATGCCAAACCTTTTCGTTATTTCTATTGTGATTTTCAAAATGGCCTTAAATGGATGTTGGGTTTGTGAATAACATCGTGTCTTTTTCTTTTACTATATTAACTCTGTCTTTCTTGCCTTAATGGTGGAGTTTCGGCCTAATGGTTAGAGCATTGCACTTGTGTCCGGAAGTTCTAGGTTCAACTCCCACAGACTGCCACTCTGGGTCCCTGAGCAAGACCCTAAACCCCAGATTGCTCCCCAAGGGGATGGGTTAAATGCAAAGAACAAATTTTATTGGAATGTATGTTGCAATGACAATAAAGATGATTATTATTATTATTTAGTGAGACATGAATATATTTGGAAGTTGACATTTTAATATTAAACCTCAAGCCTCAGACCCTCAGCTTGAATATATAACCATGTTTATTTCAGGGACAGGTATTTAATTTTGTTTCAGTTTTGTTTATTATTTAGCGTTACAATTTCCACATACTGTGCAGATGAAACCTGAACCATCAAACGTTAACTCATTTCAGACATGTCAGTCCTTATCCCGGGGTTCCACTGAATATGGAAGGGCCGTGGTGTGGCACACCTTCACGGCTGATTATAGCACCCGATGTGCTGCCGTGCATTCCTGAAGCGTCCCAGTCTACCCTTGCAGAGATGCTGAAACACTCCCGGTGGAATAGGGTGCCTGGCAGAAATCACGGCACAGCCGCACAACTTCCACATTCAGAGGAACCCCTGGGGTTAGTGCCCTAATAAGAAGCCAATGTGGACAAACTACAAAAACTTTACAAATTTAAAATTAGGCACAGGGGAGAGACTTTTACGTGTTTTGTTTTAGTTTACGCTGCAACAAAAATGATTTTGCTTAAATTCTGTGCTCACATCTATAATAAATTTAATCCAGGCAGAACATATCAATTGGTAAGTGGATTAATATATTTGCTTGAATTCTTATTTAAAACTCACTAAAACAACAATTTTAGTTCCAACCACATGTGCAGACCTTTTGAAACAAACCTCTTTCACTGTGTAATGAAAATCACTTCTTAGAAAATATTGGGCCGTGTTGAATGTTTTTCCAATTGAGAAACATTTTATCACATTGTCTCCGTTTTATTTCATGGGGCTGAAATGTTTAGTTTGGAATTGTGAAAAGAAAGAAAAGCAACTTCCACTCAAAAAATTCTTGATGCAACAACCCATGAGCAGGACATGTTTCCTGAGACTCTACAAAGACCTCTTAATGTTATATAAGAAGCTCACTTTAATTAGTGTAAGTTTTGTGTAGTGACCTCAATTTTTAATAAAGCAACAGAAGAAAATCATAAACAATGGGAAAATTGAGAAAATGGCCAAAAGTTTGGGACTTGTTTTAAAATTGTTTGTTTTAAAGCAAACAATTACAGCATGTCTAGTGTTAAACCAGAATGATCTACCACAACAGCACATCAGCAACCAAGTTTAGCAAAGAGTGGTTGGATATGTTTCCTGATAAAATTGCTTTCCCTGCATGCATTCAGTTTATAAAGTGAGACCAACAACATGTGGGATCAAGATATGGTTTAAAATACTTGACTGGCCAATTATCACAAAGCTCATGACTAAGGCTACGTTCACACTGCTGCAGCCTGAAGTGACCCAATTCCGATTTTTATTATTTTTTTTCCCCATATGCGACCTGGATCTGATCTTTTCATGACCGTCTGAACAACACATAACGGATTTTTTCAAATGCGACCCAGGCCACTTAGGTATGTGGTCCTAATTCCGATACGTATCTGATCTTTTCAAATGCGACCTTTGTCTGTGCAGCCAGGTCGCATTCATCCAACCTGTATGTCATTGATACTTGACAAACATCACTAATCTGCGTCCTACTATGCAGAAGCGGGAAGAAAAAAGACACCTATGGCGGACAACAATTAACAAGGAGAGCAGTCAATGGAGAGAAAGCTCCGGTTAGAAAAGAAATTAAAGATCGCAAAGTGCAAGCCAGCATCAATGTTTACTTCCGTAAACACTGAGCACGCTTACTTCGTGTGACGTCATCGCGTCCTGCAACGATGGTTCAGTAAAAAAAAAATTATATTAACATCCCGCTTTGTAGACCAGGGCTGGATCAGCGGCAGCGTTGCACGTGTGATTCATTTGAAATGTGGATACGCAGTGAAACGGGTCACCTCCTTGCACCTTCAGCATGCGGACTGCAGGTGGCAGTCAGGACGAAACACTAATTTCAGTGCTTCGTCCTGACGAAGGTGGGAGGGGCAGGGCTTGCAGCAGCACTGACTGCTCGCTAAAAACCGTAAACTGCCGACCGATCAATGCTTTTACATGTTGTCGCCTAAATCTCCAACAACACAGAGAAAAGTCGTTAGATTTGTCACTAGTCGCTTTTCTGAAAGAAAAAGTTGCTAGAAGGGTCTGAAAGCTTGGCAAATCTAGCGACAAAGTCGCTGTTTTGGCAACAATGTCTCTTGCCCACTCGCTTTGGCGGTGTCTCTTTCTCTCTCTGTGTCTATCTCTCCTTTCTTGCTTGCGCGCTTGCTTTCGGTAGCGCTGCAAGTAGCGCTTTCGGTAGCGCTGCAAGTACCGCCACCTTCCAAATGCAATATAGTACCGTTTTTAATGCCACTGTACCCCGTTACCATATTAGTATCGGTATATCAAACAACCTTATTCATGACTATCCTAAGGCCTTAAATAGAAGGCAACTGGCCTTTTTCTATTTTTTTCTTGAGGATGTTTCACTTCTCATCCAAAAGCCCAACTTGGGTTCAGCTAAAGTGTAGTGATGATAATCATACTTTTAGGACCATTAAGACCACAAGTAACACCCCAATATCCTCAATCAACGGAATCATTTGTCCAGGAGTACTTTATGTTAAAGAAAATGAAAAAGTTAATGGCAATAGAAGCTCCTTAAATGGCTTCATCTAGGAGTGAAACACTGATGAGAATCTTCATCGATAGAACATGTTACCCATTTCTACCCTCCCATTGCCCCCCTCCAGGGTGGTGTCACCGTTAAACATCAGGCTATATGTAGCTGCACAGGGTAAATTGTTCAATAAGTAAGGTAGAACATCTACAATATATTTTAAATACAAAGAGGACTCTTTGGGCAAGCTGTTAACATACACCGCTGGGGGTTTCTAAATAAAATAAAACTATATATACAGGGGTTGGACAAAAAACTGAAACACCTGGTTTTAGACCACAATAATTTATTAGTATGGTGTAGGGCCTCTTTTTGCGGCCAATACAGCGTCAATTCGTCTTGGGAATGACATATACAAGTCCTGCACAGTGGTCAGAGGGATTTTAAGCCATTCTTCTTGCAGGATAGTGGCCAGGTCACGACGTGATGCTGGTGGAGGAAAATGTTTCCTGACTCGCTCCTCCAAAACACCCCAAAGTGGTTCAATAATATTTAGATCTGGTGACTGTGCAGGCCATGGGAGATGTTCAACTTCACTTTCATGTTCATCAAACCAATCTTTCACCAGTCTTGCTGTGTGTATTGGTGCATTGTCATCCTGATACACAGCACCTCCTTCAGGATACAATGTTTGAACCATTGGATGCACATGGTCCTCCAAAATGGTTTGCTAGTCCTTGGCAGTGACGCGCCATCTAGCACAAGTATGGGGCCAAGGGAATGCCATGATATGGCAGCCCAAACCATCACTGATCCACCCCCATGCTTCACTCTGGGCATGCAACAGTCTGGGTGGTACGCTTCTTTGGGGCTTCTCCACGCCGTAACTCTCCCGGATGTGGGGAAAACAGTAAAGGTGGACTCATCAGAGAACAATACATGTTTCAAATTGTCCACAGCCCAAGATTTGTGCTCCTTGCACCATTGAAACCGACGTTTGGCATTGGCACGCGTGACCAAAGGTTTGGCTATAGCAGCCCGGCCGTGGATATTAACCCTGTGGAGCTCCCGACGGACAGTTTTGGTGGAAACAGGAGAGTTGAGGTGCACATTTAATTCTGCCGTGATTTGGGGAGCCGTGGTTTTATGTTTTTTGGATACAATCCGGGTTAGCACCCGAACATCCCTTTCAGACAGCTTCCTCTTGCGTCCACAGTTAATCCTGTTGGATGTGGTTCATCCTTCTTGGTGGTATGCTGACATTACCCTGGATACCGTGGCTCTTGATACATCACAAAGACTTGCTGTCTTGGTCACAGATGCGCCAGCAAGACGTGCACCAACAATTTGTCCTCTTTTGAACTCTGGTATGTCACCCATAATGTTGTGTGCATTGCAATATTTTGAGCAAAACTGTGCTATCACCCTGCTAATTGGACCTTCACACTCTGCTCTTATTGGTTCAATGTGCAATTAATGAAGATTGGCCACCAGGCTGGTCCAATTTAGCCATGAAACCTCCCACACTAAAATGAGAGGTGTTTCAGTTTCATTGTCCAACCCCTGTATATATATGTATATATATATATATATATATATATATATATATATATATATATATATATATATATATATATATATATATATATATATATATAATGAGGTGACACGTAAACAACACAATGTAACTCCAAGTCAATCACACTTCTGCGAAATCAAACTGTTCACTTAAGAAGCAACACTGATTGACAACCAATTTCACATACTCTTGTGCAAATGGAATAGACAACAGGTGGAAAGTACATGCAATTAGCAAGACACCCCCAATAAAGGAGTGGTTCTCAAGGTGGAGACCACAGACCACTTCTCAGTTCCTATGCTCTCTGGCTGATTTTTTTGGCCACTTTTATGCTGGCGGTGCTTTCAGTCTAGGGGTTGCATGAGACTGAGTCTACAACCCACACAAGTGGGTCATGTAGTGCAGATCATCCAGGATGGCATAACACTGATCAATGCGAGCTGTGGCAAGAAGGTTTTCTGTCTGTCAGCGTAGTGTCCAGAGCATAGAGGTGCAGTACATCAGGAGATTTGAAGGAGGCCGTAGGAGGGCAACAACCCTGCAGCAGTACCGCTACCTCCGTCTTTGTGCAAGGGGAAAGAGGAGGAGCACTGCCAGAGCCCTGCAAAATGACCACCAGCAGGCCAAAAATGTGTCTGCTCATACGATCAGAAATGGACTACATGAGGGTGGTATGAGGGCCCCACGTCCACAGGTGGGGGTTATGCTTACAGCCCAACACTGTAGGATGTTTGGCATTTGCTAAAGAATACCAAGATTGGCAAATTCGCCACTGGCGTCCTGTGCTCTTCACAGATGAAAGCAGGTTCACACTGAGCACATGTCACGGACGTGAAAGAGTCTGGAGACACCTTGGAGAATGTTTTGCTGCCAGTAACATCCTTCAGCATGACACGTTTGGCAGTGGGTCAGTAATGCTTTGAGGTGGCATTCTTTGGGGGGGGGGGGGCACACAGCCATCCCTGTGCTCACCAGAGGTAGTCTGACTGCCATTAGGTGCAGAGATGAGATCCTCAGGCTCATTGTAACACCATACGCTGGTGCGGTTGGCCCTTGGTTCCTCCTAATGCAAGTCAATGCTAGACCTCATATGGCTGGAGTGTGCCAGCAGTTCCTGAAAAACGAAGGCATTGATGCTATGGACTTCCTCAGACATGAATCCAATTGAGGACATCTGGGACATCATGTCTCGCTCCATCCACCATAGTTGCACCATAGACTGTCCAGGAGTTGGCTGATGCGTTAGTCCATGTCTGGGAGGAGATCCCTCTGGAGACCATCCACCACCTCACCAGGAGCATGCCTAGGCATTGTAGGGAGGTCGTAC
The DNA here is from genome assembly GCA_037039145.1 of Fundulus diaphanus. Classification (NCBI taxonomy): domain Eukaryota; kingdom Metazoa; phylum Chordata; class Actinopteri; order Cyprinodontiformes; family Fundulidae; genus Fundulus; species Fundulus diaphanus. Next base: position 47,773,900 of record CM073141.1, read on the forward strand.
AGGCACATGGATACCACACACGCTACTGAACATCATTTTAACTTATTTTAAGGACATTACCTCGAAGTCTGATCCGCCTGTAGTGTGTTTTTCCACTTTAATTTTGAGTGTGGCTCCAAATCCAGACCTCCATGGGGTAATAAATTTGGTTTCCATTAATAATTTGTGTGTGATTTTGTTGTCAGTACATTCAATTGTGTAAACAACAAAGTATTTAATAGGAATATTTAATTCATTCAGATCTAGAATGTTGTTTTAGTGTTCCATTTGTTTTTTGAGCAGTGTATGTATTAGGGCTGCAACAACAAATCACTAAAAATCGACAATTAAAAGCGTTGGCAACTAATTTCATCATCAATTCATTGTCTTGTGTGATTAATGTGTCACTATGTCACGAAGACTCTTACCTCACCCGCAGGCGGTCATCAATGCTGGCTGACTGGCTGCAGAGCGATGTAAACGAAGCAGAGGCGCTATTTTCAAATACTGCTTTTTTGTAGTAAATTCCACAAGTAACGACACAAAGAACACTGCTCGAACCTAGTCCTCAAAAGATAGGGAGCACGTTTCATACTTTCAATCACAAAACCAAAAAATAAGTAACATACGAGATTTGACATGGTACGAGAGCGCCACCATGACAAAGGACCTGAAATACCATGGAGTCATTGATGAGGGTGAAGAGCACTCAACAGCAGGGTAAGTTGCTACAATATTTTACGTTTGTTACGTTTCAAAGTGGGAAATCCCCGGCAGCGCATGGCTCGCGGGCTGTGAGTGGACTCCTGCGTGGCTCCCCGAAGCACGACTATAACAGCCTTAACGTTAGTCTGATAGCTTGTCTAATGCGGCTGTTAGCTTGCTAGCTGTTTAAAGACAGGAGCTTATTTACATGCGCAACGTTCCCTTATGTGATTAAAATGTGTTAAAAGGAAAGAAAGCATTCCAAATGCACCGTTTATATAGGCTCAAAATCAAATAATCTGATCATGACGTGCGTCTTCTTTCACCAAGCTTTAGTCAAAGTAGAAACTCTCTGACATTAGTAGAGTTGTTGAATTTCCACAAAACGACCACAGAAGTTTTGTACTTTATGTGGAACAAAAAACAACAACCACCGCAAATGTGTGTTGGTGCTGACTTTTCTGAGCGCATAGAATGGACCCTCACCAGGTTCTGAAAGTGGTTGAGAAATCATGCTATTGCTGTTTATAGAGCAGGAGGAAATTATGATCCCAAAATGCATCCTCCACATGCATGCACAGTAAGATCATGAGATAATCGGAAAACAGTGATTAATTCATCCGATTAATCGTAAAAATAATCGACAGATTCATCGGTTATTAAAATAAGCGATAGTTGCAGCCCTAGTGTGTGTGTGTGTGTGTGTGTATGAAGACCACCTGTGTGCAATCTGTCACCTGATCTGATAGCATAAACACACCTTTCTGATAGGGCTGGGCGATATGGCCTAAAAAAAAATCCCCGATTTTTTTTCACAAAAAATCCGATTTACGATTTAAATCGATTTTCTCAACAGCCCCCAAATTCAGATGCAAAAGAAATAGTTCCAAAAATACTTGTTTATTTTGATTTCTCCCTTGGAGTTAAAGTGCAATCAGTAACAATTAGCCAAAAAGGCAATATGGCAAGCCATTGTAAACTGTGAAATGACATGTAACCTTATGTAACATAACATTCAACAGCATCAGTTATCTGTACATGACAGCATAGCGTAGGGTACATTCTTAGCATCCTATCTACCACCTCTGGCTTTCTCCATGTAACAATGACCATAAATCTGTGGTGGCAGAGTAAGAGGACACATCGTCCAACTCTTTTTTGACCTGTTGTCTTGTGCTATTATATAGATTGGGCAAGGCAACGTCGGAGAAGTACTTTCGGCTAGGTAGCACATACCTGGGGTCCAAAACTTTAAGCATGTTAATGAACCCCGGCTTTTTCACTGTATATATTGGCACCATATCCTTTGCTATATACATAGCAATCGCGTCTGTTATGGCTTTCCAGTGGGCCGAATTCTTGTCATATGGGATGCAGTTTGAAAACGTTTCTGGTACAGTGGACTGTATTTTAGTGGCTGTGCGTGTGGTGCTTGGGGTGCTGCTGTCTTTTTCATTCCGCTGCGCGCAACATTTCTCCCATTCGACAGGATGCTTTTGGAGGTGCTGCAGTAAATATGTCGTACTTCTGCCTTTGCTAGCAACAGACTTCATACATATTTTGCAGCGGGGTGTTGTCTGGTCTAAATCTGACCTCGCGAACGCGAACCAATTCCAAATGACGGATGACACAGTGCCTTTCTTCGGAACGAGTTCTTCCCTGCTTGCTGCCATGTTGTCACTCACTATTTGGTAAATGCGCGCTCTATGCGGGGGGATGGAGGGCTGCCTTCGTTTACGATCGGCCATTTCCGACGTGTGACGTCAGTTCAAGAACACCGAGAATGCGCGAAGCGAACTTGCATAGAAACACACATTGTTTACATTGTACAACCGGTACGGCGAACAAGGATATATGTATGGATGTTTTCCAGTATCTTCTTTCACACACCAAATCTGCTGATCCACGTCTACTTTGAGAAAGCGCTTTTAAAAAAAATCGCAGAACTAAGTCCACAATAAAATGCCTTCTAGGTGCGTAGTTGGCTGTAGTGCAGACTGCGGTGAAGTTGGTTTGACATTGGACATTCAAGCTCCGCGGAGTCAGCGGGATCTAGCTCACGGTTGATCCGGTTGAAGGACTCCGATTTCGGCCAGTGTCTCTCAGCTGCTCCCTTCTCCCATACGCGGTGGGACCGTCAACAAATCTGATTTGATTTTTGTTTCTCAAGAGTGCTCCGCTGACGCCGCGGAGCTTGAATGTCCATGTCAAACCAACTTCACCGTGGTCTAGTGCAGGTCAGAAAGTAGCGCTACATACTTGGCCGAAGGATCAAAAGGTCCGAAAGAAATTCGTAAAAGAAACGCGAAAGGACTGGATTGCCGGCAGTGACAAAAGTGTTTTATGCAATTCACACTTCACGAGCGAGGATTTTGAGGGCTACTTACAATGGAGCATGGGCTGTATGTTTTGGGCAGCGTTAGTCTCCTCAGGTTCACCTTGTTCAAACTCCGTTTCTTCGTATATATATTCGGTATCGGAATGCTTGAGGTTTGTAGATGTATCAGACATTTTTTTATTAATTTTTTGTACGTAGAGTAAGAGTTATTAATTAAATTTAATAAATCGGTAGCGAAAGTCGTAGTGTTAGCAGCCGGATGCACGGTACTAGTTGTGTTTGTGACGTCACATTCCGCAGCAGCCGATTGAGGAATGTTTGGGCTCTTTCGCTTATACAGCAAGTTTTATCGAAATTACTTCCAAACGGCGCACATAATTCACATATAATATACATTTCTTTACTCTGGTGACTATTTGAATACATCTGCGTTAAAATACATCATTCAGTCCAAGAGTTAGACTTTAAAGAGAAAACTGATTTTCATTCAAACAAGTCGACGTGAACTACACACTCGAGTTAATCCATAAAATCGGTTTATCGCCCAGCCCTACTTTCTGAAAGGCCTCAAAGGGTCAAACACCACTAAGCAAATATCATCACTCTATTAAGACCGAGGAGATCTCCAAACACATCAGGGACAAAGTTGTTGAGAAATACAAGTCAGAGTTATGAAAATATATCAAAATCTTTGATGTTACCCCAGAGGCTCATCAAATCCTTCATCTTCAAATGGAAAGCACATGGTACCAGAACAAACCTGCCAACTATTTGCTGCCCACCAAAACTCTCAGGCCAGGGAAGGTGGGCATTAATCAGAGGCAGGACAGAGACCAAAGGTAACCATGAAAAAGTTGCAGATTTCCACTGTGATTGAAGATTACTGTATCTGTCCATACGCCAACAATCGGGTCAAGACGCAATTTAACCCATGTTCCAAAGCTGAAGATGGCTTTTAGATGAGAGGTGAAGCAACTTTGAGAAACAATAGCAGAATCCTGTTACCTTCTTTTTAAGCACCCAGGATCATCGTGTCTGGACTGACTGAGAATCTACACAAATTTAATCATAATCCAAACGAAAAAACCCAAAAAAACTCACTGGGAGGTAGTTTGCTCAGTGTTTTTTGTTTTAGAGCCCAGTGTTGGAAAAGGTCACTCACATCTTCTTACAGTGGGTTAAACAATATCTTCCATTGTTATAGGAAAATGCTTTGTCTCTACTGTGCTCCTTCACCATCTTTCACGATAACAGGCAGTCCCTGATTGGTTGACGTGACGTGAATTGAAGGAAAAATTCTGATATTTGAACTTCTGCGAAAGTCCCCAGAGTTCTTCTTTGCTCTCGTTTTGCACAGATCGGACCAATCGCATTGCTCTGACCACACAGATTGCTTTGCTGGTCGCTTCACCACTCCACCGCTCCTGACTGCATCTTTTGGATAAGGATAATATGTAAATCCCCCGCTAAGGCCGCCTCAATCGTGTTCGTTGTGAACACACCATAAGGAGTAGAGCTGGTTTTGCACTAGCCTGACCAGCCAGACTAACTTTTGCCTCTCTTCGATACGACTGAAGTTAGTCTGGAACTGCTCCCATAGAGAGCTTTTTCTGGGGTGGGGTTAACAGGCGCAAAGTAAATCGGAGAAACTGTGGAAGTGATGTAAAAAAGGCAAATCAGACTTCTGCTGTCACCATCTCACAATATAATTCAACATGGCGAGATGCTGTCGAGCAGAGACTACGGTGAATGATTCTTTTTAAAACAGAAGAACGCACACTAGCAAATGAATGCTGTAGCAGCGGCCATTTTTTTATTTTTATTTTTTTTATTTTTTGGCCGAGGAATTCTCCGACACTGCATGTCACTGAACATATAAAGCTATGGCTGTGATTGGTCGTATCAGGAAAGAGTCCGAGAGCCAACCGCAAACCAGGACCGACGGTACCACCACCAGCCCGCCCAAACCATGCAGACCCCTGCTTCCCGGATATGGAGCCAGACAAGGAGCCCTCCAAACGTCCAGACATCCGGGCATACACCGGCCCAAACCCCCAGCGACATACTCTACAGAACCCAAGCCCCAGAGGCCCTGCCAGTACACCCGCCCAAGGACGACACACCCAAGGAACCCAGAGACCCAGACCCACCCTACACCCACCCAGCGGCAGCACAGCTACCAGGTCAGTAACCCACGTCCGCCAACGCAGAACCTCCCAAGACCATCGCAAGCAGCTGCCGAGGGCCACCCTGAGGCCCCCCAAGCCCGGCACCGGTGGACGCCACAGACCCTGGGGCCGGACCCACCAGACAGCCCACTCTGGGCACCCGCCAGAGCCCCAAGACCCAGGCACCCCCTGAATCAGCCTCCATGCCCTACAGGACACATCCCACAATCCCCCACCCCCATTAAGTGTTGGAGCTGATCAAAGAAGCCCAGAGAGTTCAAACTGATGCGGATGCAGATGCTGTCTCAAGACAAATATGATCCAGTGATCTCTATACTGATTGATACTAAGATTTTTTTTTTTTCTTTTCCAATTCATGAGAATAGTTTTCTTTGCGATACATAAGGCAGTGAAAGCCATGCAAACTTAGTTATTTTTTTTCCAAACTGCTTTCATCAAAGTTACCCAGCAAGCAAACTGAGGGGGACGGTGAAATCTTACAACTCAGGCACTTTGACAAGTCCTTGCATATCTGGACCCAGAACCTGAACAGGTGTACATAACCATAGTGCATGAATATAATTGTAAGGACTATTGACTGTGCACTGTGAGCAGATGTTAGATTGTGCAAAACCCATCCTGAATAATCTTTAACCTGTATAGTGTACTTTTATATTTTATTCAATGCAAATTTGGGTTTCTAGTCATTTTTATATTTTTCATAGGGATGAGCAATATAGCAGCATTAACATTGGAATCGGGTGATGTTTGTCAAGTTTTAACACATTGGTATCTGTCTGGTAGGTAAAACTGGGCCAATATTTTACACTGTTTATTTCCATATTGTTTGTATTTGTGCCTGTTTTGTTTTTTTGTTCTTGTTTTTTTTTTGGAGGGAGGGAGGGAGGGAGGGGGGGCAAATATCAGATCGGTGCATTCCTTATTTGTGAAAGAAATTAGATTATAATATCTTGTAGAACTTAGATTATTTACAGCGTCATAAAAATCCTTAAATTCTAAACTGGCCATATTTTTGTTTAGCAGTATTTTGGGCTAGTTCAGTTGACGGCGATCTGGTTGTAGACTTTAGCTGATTTTTTATTTTTTTTTTTCTCTAGTACCAGTGATGTGTTATTTGGCTTGACATTGTGTCAGACAAGTTCTAGGTGCAGAGAAAGCTTTGTACCTTATTGCTGTTGATAAAAGCTGCTATAAATCTTTGGTCAAACTTTCTATCTCCATCAACACTGTAGCTAAAATAAAAAAGTTTCTTCCTAATTAGCAGACTTAAGTGACCGCTTAGACTTAGACAACTTTATTTGTCATTTTGTATGCACAGAGTGCGTACAGAACGAAATTTCGTTGCATACAGCTTGTAAATTGCAGTAAATTAAGTCAGTCAGAGGTGACACTCTGCAGCACCGGGGCCCCCCAGGGCACTGTTCTGTCTCCATTCCTTTTCACCCTCTACACCTCGGACTTCACCTACAACACGGACAGCTGCCACCTTCAGAAGTTCTCTGATGACTCGGCCATTGTGGGCTGTGTGTCTGAGGGGAACGAGCTGGAGTACCGGTCGGTCATTATAAACTTTGTGGACTGGTGTGAGAAAAACCATCTGTGTTTAAACACCAGTAAGACCAAGGAGATGGTGATCGACTTCAGGAGAAGACCCCCACCTCACTCCCCCGTGAACATCCAGGGGCAGGACATTGAAACTGTGGAGAGTTTCAAATACCTGGGTGTTCACGTCAACAATAAACTGGACTGGACTCATAACACAGACGCTCTGTATAAGAAGGGCCAGAGCCGCCTCCACCTCCTCAGGAGGCTGAGGTCTTTTGGTGTGAGCAGCCCCCTGCTTAAGACTTTTTATGACTCTGTGGTGGCCTCAGCCCTCCTCTACACTGTCATCTGCTGGGCCCCTGGCTGCGCAGAGAGGGACAGAAAGAGGCTGAATAAGCTGGTGAGGAAGGCCACTTCTGTCCTGGGCTGCTCTCTGGACTCTGTGGAGGAAGTAGCGGAGAGGAGGGTGTTGTCCAAGCTCACATCCATCATGGGCAACACCTTCCACCCCCTGCACCAGACTGTAGAGGAGCTGAGCAGCTCCTTTAGTGACAGACTTAGACATCCTGTCTGTAAAAAGGAGCGTTACCGCAGGTCATTCATTCCTGCTGCTACCAGATTATACAATGCTGCACTATAACTGTAACCATAAATGTAACTATAACTGTAATAACCAATGTGCAACAACTAATGTGTAATTCTATTTAATACACTGTGCAATAATCCTGAAAGAAGTGACTTCTGCTGCTATTGCCACCTAAATATATGTCAATACACATGTATATAAGTCACCGTGAATGTACATAAGACATCCTCTGCCTTATTTCTATTTTGTATTTTTATTCCTCTTATTTTTCTTATCTACTTCTTTTTTTTGATCCACTGTATAAACGAGGACACACTGTATATAACTGATGCACCTTGTCCTACTTTTGGCACCTTCTTCTGATTATTGATCACTGAGCCGATGTGACAAGTGAATTTCTCCAATGTAAGATCAATAAAGCCTAACTTATCTTACACATAAACATCTTGCAGATGTTCAGGCAAACTAAAACACATGCATGCCAAACCAAGTGTGCTTTACCAAAAAATTTGGCCATATATATCGGTAGTTTTACACCTGTAGTCAAGTATTAGAAACGGCCTTTAAAATAAATTAAATTGACCAGTTTTCTTTTTTTAAATGTCTGTTAATGGAAATATTATAATTGTACAAATCAGTTCATGTAGAAGGTGAAATAAAACGGGTAATGATTCTTGATGAGATCAACTTTAGTGAAACCTACTTTTCTATCTCTGATTTTTAGGATGAATTCTCGAAATGGAACAAAAAGTAACATTCAGAAAAAGAAATCCCACAAGTGTTCTTCTGAGGACGAAAATAGCTACACAAAAGTTGCATCTGCAGGGCCACGGCGGCAGGCCACGGTTAACATCAGTTATAAGGAGGATGAAGAAATGAATACAGATTCTGATGATTTGGTGGAGGTTTTGGGTGAAGATGTTCCAATGCCTGAGGAAGAAGAGTTTGAAACAATTGAAAGAGTAATGGACTGCAGGATAGGAAGAAAAAGAGGTAAGAACCACATCACACTCTTACTTAATCATAAGTGATTGGAGGAAAATGGTGTAACTTAAAGACTGATTATAAATATTGAATATTAGTTGGGGGACTTGATTTTTTTTCCAGACTTAAGGTTGATTCAAATTGCGGAGCAGTCTAATGCATGTCTATCGTTCTTACCTTTTGAAATGAAACAATAATCACAGTAAGGATGCTAAACTATTAGATATGTCCCCTTGTGTACAAATGTACATTGTAAATGTGCAGTTAAATGACAGTAAAGTATGTCTGACTTATCTGAACTTCTCAATATTTTGATTTTTAGCAACAGGGAGTACAACCACTGTATATGCTGTAGAAGCAGATGGGGACCCCAATGGTAACTTCGACCCAAATAAAGAGACTGGCGAGGTCCAATATTTCATTAAGTGGAAGAACTGGGCTCACATCCATAACACGTGGGAGACTGAGGAAACACTAAAGTTCCAGAATGTCAGGGGCATGAAAAAACTGGAAAACTTCAAGAAAAAGGAACAAGAGAAAAAAAAATGGTGAGATGTTTTTATTTGAGGTCTTCATTAAACTTTGTAAAAATCGTCTCTTTTTTTAGCACAAATGGAAACAAGAACTATCAACATGAAATGATAGAATCCGTTAGGGCCGTTCCAATTCATCGAATAATTTGAGGATCTAGATTCCTAAAATTAATCGAGGGAAATGATCTGCCTCAAGGCTTTGTTAAATTATGTATAACTATCCAGCACACAGTTCCAGATGGTTAACGCTAATGATGGCCTACCCTGCTGATTCATGGATGCCCAATGCGGTTATCAGTTATGGTGGAAGACGGAAACAGGCAAAAAGAAGCGCAAAGAATGAGAAAGTTTTAAAGTTGTTGATTGGGTCATGGTAAACTTAACAAAGAAAACTGTGTGTCGAGCCAACCGACATAATACTTAGTTTCTAGTAGAGATGGGCCAATACAGGTTTTTTATGGCTGATACCAATTATTTTGACATCAGGCAAACTGATACCTGATATCTGGGGTTGATTGTTTTGATTCTTGAAGCTAATATGGCTTTTTCTTCTTCCAGTTGCATGAGAAAAATGACAATGATAACAAATGTTACACAAGTGTTAATTCAAACAAAAAAAAAGAAACATTAATTAAAAGGAGCATACTTCCAGGACATATGTGTCTATGTGCTCTTGGCACCAGGACGCCCAAGGCCGTAGTTCAATGATCGACTTTGTTGTTGTTTCATCTGACCTGTGGCCGCATGTCTTGGACATTCAGGTGAAGAGAGGGTCAGAGCTCTCCACCGACCACTACCTGGTGGTGAGTTGGCTCCAATGTTGGGGGAGGAAGCCTGTCAGACCTGACAGGCCCAAACGTATTGTGAGGGTTTGCTGGGAACATCTGGCAGAGTCCCCTGTGAGATGGAGCTTTAACTCCCACGTTCAGGAGAACTTTGAACATGTTCCGAGGGAGGTGGGGGACATTGAGTCTGAGTGGACAATGTTCCGTGCTTCTAATGTCGAGGTGGCTAGTCAGAGCTGTGGGTGTAAGGTTGTTGGTGCATGTCGCGTTGGCATCCCTCAAACACGCTGGTGAACACCAGTGGTGATTAAAGCTGTCCAGCTGAAGGAGTCCTGTCGGGCTTTCTTGCCTGTGGGACTCTGGAAGCAGCTGATGGGTACCAGCAGTCCAAGCGGCAGGCGGCTCGGCTGGTCGCTAAGGCAAAAACTCAGGCATGGGAAGAGTTTGGAGAGAACATGGAGAAAGACTTACGTACGGCTTCAAGGTGCTTCTGGTCCGCCATCCGGCGTCTCAGGAGGGGGAAGCAATGCAGTACCAACACTGTTTATAGTGGGGGTGGTGTGCTGCTGACCAGGACTCGGGACGTCGTGTGTTGGTGGGCAGAATACTTGGAAGACCTTCTCAATCCCACCAACATGTCTTCCATTGAGGAAGCAGAGCCTGGGGACTTCAGGTCGGGTTCTCCCATCTCTGGTGCTGAGATTACCGAGGTGGTTAAAAAGCTCCTTGGTGGCAAGGCCCTGGGGGTGAATGAGATTCGCCCTGGGCACCTTAAGGCTCTGGATGTTGTGGGGCTGTGTTGGTTAACGCGACTCGGGGACATCGGGGGCAGTTCCCCTGGATTGGCAGACTGGGGTGGTGGTCCCCCTATTTAAAAAGGGGACCGGAGGGTGTGTTCCAACTACAGAGGAATCACTCTTCTAAGCCTCCCTGGTAAGGTCTATTCCGGGACTGTGAAGGGGAGGGTCCGTCGGATAGTCGAACCTCGGATTCAGGAAGAGCAGTGTGGTTTTTGTCCTGGTTGTGGAACACTGGATCACATCTACTCCCTCAGCAGGATCCTGGAGGGTGCGTGGGAGTTTGCCCAACCAATCTACATGTGTCTTGTGGACCTGGAGAAGACATTCGACCGTGTCCCTCCGGGGATCCTGTGGGGGGTAGTCCGGGAGTATGGAGTACCGGGCCCTTTAATAAGGGCTGTTAGGTCCCTTGACCGGTGTTGACCGGTGTCAGAGCTTGGTCCGCGTTGCCGGCAGTTAGTCTGGCTCGTTTCCGGTGAGAGTTGGACTCCGCCAAGGTTGCCCTTTGTCGCCGATTCTGTTTTTAACTTTTATGGACAGAATTGAGGGGATCGGTTTTGGTGGCCTTAGGATTGCGTCTCTCCTTTTTGCAGATGACGTGGTCCTGTTAGCTTCATCAGGTCGTGATCTACAACTCTCACTGGAGTGGTTCACAGCCGAGTGTGAAGCGGCCGGGATGAGGATCAGAGCCTCCAAAACCGAGACCATGGTCTTGAGACGGAAAATGGTAGAGTGCCTTCTCCGTGTTGGGGAGGATGTACTGCCCCTAGTGGAGAGGTTTAAGTATCTTGGAGTCTTGTTCACGAATGAGGGAAAGATGGAGCGGGAGATCGACAGGATTTTTGCTGCGTCTGCAGTGAAGCGGACGCTTTACCGGTCTGTTGTGGTGAAGAGAGAGCTGAGTCAAAAGGCAAAGCTCTCGATTTACCAGTCGATCTACGTTCCTACCCTCTTCTATGGTCATGAGCTTTGGGTCATGACCAAAAGAATGAGATCCCGGATACAAGCGGCCGAAATGAGTTTTCTCCATAGAGTGTCTGGGCTCTCCCTTAGAGATGGGGTGAGGAGCTTAGTCATCTGAGTAGAGCCACTGCTCCTCCACCTCGAGAGGAGCCAGTTGAGGTGGCTCAGGCATCTGGTTAGGATGCATCCTGGACGACTCCCTGGTGAGGTGTTCCGGGCACGTCCCACCGGGAGAAGACCCATAGGAAGACCCAGGACATGTTGGAGGGACTATGTTTCTCGGCTGGCCTGGGAATACCTTGGGATTCCCCCGGAGGAGCTGGCCCAAGTGGCTGGGGAAAGGGAAGTCTGGGCCTCCCTACTGAAGCTGCTACCCCGCGACCCGGCCCCGGATAAGCGGAAGATGGATGGATGGATAGTTCCAGAGTTCTTGCAAAAGTTTCCCCCATCATCAATGCAAATTAGCATTCTGCTCTAAGGAAACTGTCAAAAATGAACACAGACAGGAAGACGAGCGAGCCCACACGTGCACGCGCACACACACAGACAGAGAAAGAGCGCTTGTAGCCAGTGTACACCACTCGGTCACATCTTTTTTGCTCTGACACTGTCTTGCTTCTAATAGCCTTGCACTTCTTAAACGAAAGTTAATGAACGTGTCACAGCGAAAAAACCACTGCTGAACGTTATGGTAAATGGACTGAACTTGTACTGCGTATCAAATTCATACTGATACGCAGATCGGTAGGCAACTTGGGGTTAAGTGCCTTGCCCAGGGACACATTGACATGTGACGGGAAGCTGGAATCGAACCCACAATCTTCCAATTGCAAGACAGTCACCCCTTTATTTTCTGCAAAGTTAGATGCTGTAAGCATAGTGATTGTTTTCATGTGCAACCATGATTCTTCATGGCGACATGCATTCACGCAGTGGTAACAGGTGGCCAGCTGGAGATCAGATATGGGTTTTTAGACATTTGGAAAGGAGTTTTATACCGACTTTAAGCATTCATACAAAGTACATACAACATAGTTTCGTAGATCAGATGGAGGGTTAGCCTGAGCTGCTTTGACTGTTAGCGGTGACACCATCCAGGGGGGAAATCATCTGTCATTACCACATAACATGGAAAGGATTCCTGGATCAGTGTGTGCTTCTGTGCTTTTTGTGTGTCTGCTCTGTCATCTCTAATCCCCAGTTGGTCAAGGCAGATTGCCATTCACACTAAGCCTGGTTCTGCTGGAGGCATTTTGGATGAGCTGAAGGTTTTGAACTGGATTTTATGGACTTCCTGGTAGTAAAGAATTACAGTAGTCCAGCCTTGAAGTGATAAATGCATGGACTACTTTTTCAGCATCACTCCTGGACAGAATATTTCCAATTTTAGCAATATTCTGGAGATGAAAAAAGGAAACCCTGGAAACCTTTTAATAATATTTAAATGACATATCTTGGTTAAAAATAACACCAAAATTTTTTTTTACTTTATTATCAGAGGCCAATTTAATGCCATCCAGATTAAATGATTAAGAAGATTTGTTTAAGGACACTGGTCCAAAGGTGACAACTTTTGTCTTGTCAGAATGTAAAAGCAGAAAATTTAAAGTTAATAGTTTTTTGGGTCCTGTCTGGCAATGTGGCAAGAAGAATTGTTGTCTTAATGTCAAAAAGAGTGTAGCCTTACTGGATGACTTAAAGTCATTCAGGTTTTGATATCATCAAGACATGCCTGTAGTAGAAGTAATTGATTAAATTTGTCAGGATTTATGGATAAATATAGCTGAGTGTCATCAGCATAACAGTGGAAATTAATCCGCTGCTGTCTGATAATTTTACCCATCAGAAGCATACGTATATAGTAAAGAGAATTGGTCCAAGGACCCTGTGGTACTCCACAAGTGACCCTGGAGTTTGAAGATTTATTATTAAGATTAAGATTCTGTCAGACAGATAAGACTAAAACCATTCTAATGCTTTTCTCTTAATTCCTACAGTATGTTCAAGTCTTTCTAGGAGAATATTATGATCAACTGTATCAAATGCAGCACTGACATCTAACAGGACAAGCACAGATACAAGGCCATTTGAATATCATTGGTGACCTTCACCAGAGCTGTTTTAGTGCTATGATGAGCTCTGAAGCCTGACTGGAAGTCTTCAAATAGGTCATTACTTTGTAAATGTTCACATACTTGATTAGCAACTACTTTTTCAAGAATTTTAGATAGGAAAAGATTAGATATTGGTCTGTAATTTATAGTCATTTTGATCAAGAGAGGGTTTCTTAAATAAAGGTTTAATAGCAGTTACCTTAAAAGCCTGTGGTATATATCCATTTACTAAGGATAGATTAACCATGTCTAAAATGGGGTATTAATTAATGGGAATGATTCCTTAAATAGCTTGGTTGAGCTTGGATTTAACATACAATTTGAAGTTTTAGATGAAGCTAAAATTCTACATGTCTCAGAAAGCTGTACTGCGTCTAAACAGTCCAAACACTGAACAAGTTCTAAAGATTCCTCACTTACTGAGGGCGAGGTAATCATGTTTGGGAGGATGCCAATGATTTTATTTTTAATAGAATCAATTTTATTGATGAAGAATCCCACAAAGTCATCACTTCTGAGAGCTAATGGAAAGGATGGATCAACAGAGCTATGACTCTGTGTAAGTTTGGCAACTGTACTAAAGAGAAACCTAGCATTATTTTTTATTCTCTATTAATGATGAAAAACATGCTGCTTTAACTCTGGGAACAATCTTTTAATACAACAGTAGACTGTTTTTCCAGATTAGGATTCCTTTAGAAGTGTACATTGCCATTTTCTCTCCAATTTCCTAACATTGCTCTTCAATCCCTGATTTAACTTATACCAGGGAGCCAGCTTCCTATGAATAATTACCTTCTTTTTCAAGGGGTACGTCATAGAGAATATAAAGAGTAGAGCGCGCATCGACTGCATTTACATTAGAATCCATTTAACCACAATAATAAGGTACACTCATCTTTTCAGGAAGCCATTTTCATGTCCAGCAGAATGGGCTATCTTTTCATATCAATAATACAAGATTCTAAATAAACATCTGTTGGAAAACAGTGTTAGATGACTTACTGATATCCATCAGGTTTAAGTGAACATGACTCAGAACTCAATGAAGACTTTGATGCTCTCTGCAATTAAAAAATACTGAGGTAAAAAAAAAAAAAAAACACCATAAGACAAAGTCTCCTTTTTTATAGTAAAGTATTAAAAATAAAGCAACAGCATGACATGATTGTGTCATTTTACCGACAAGTTGATCAGAAGTCCTGAGAAGACTGTGGAATGGTAATTTATGCGGCGCGATAGTGATTGCGGGGTATTGCGGGGCATTTTTATCTATGGGCTACGTTGTGTAATGTAAAACACTATAAGGAAATAAAACCATGAACAAAAGGATCAATTTGTGAAGGGGAAGAAACAACATTGCTGCCATCTGCTGGGCATTTCTTTGAGACTGAGGAAATTAAAAGGGGGACAGACTATAAAGTTTGATACAGCATTATCTGATAAAAATTTACATTAATGAAACCTTCTTTCCTTCTCTGCTTTATTTCCTTTGTATTTTTATTTTTTGATCCACTGTATATATGTGGACACACTGTTTATACCCTATGCACCTTTCCTCCTTTTGGCACCTTTTCATTATTGAACCGATGTGTGACAAGTGAATTTCTCCACTGTGAAATCAATAAAGCCTATCTTATCTATCTTATCTTTTGGGGGTGGAGTACTCAGTTAAATTGAACTCGAAGGTTATTAAAAAACGGTCAGACAGGATTGTGAGGAAATACTGTTAATTCTCTGCAATCAATGTCATATGTCAGCACAAGATCCAAAGTATAAAGGCAGGAATGCATCAGTTTATGCACATTTACACAACACAAAACCAATTGACTCTAGGATAGTTTTAAAGGCTACATTACGGTTATCACATTCAGTGTAGACATGAATGTTAAAGTCCCCCATGGTAGTAACCTTGTCAGTGTTTAACACTAAATCAGATAAATATGAGAACTGATCTAAAAACTGAGAGTAAGGGCCTGGTAGTCAATACAAAACAACAAACAGAATAGGTTTTATTGCTTTGCAGTTTGGATGAGGGAAACTAAGAGTTAAATATTCAAAAGAATTTGAGTTATTAATTGGTCTGGGACTAATTATTAAATCAGACTGAACGTTGCTACTCCTTCTCCTCGTCCTGTAGTTCTGGGAACGTGGAAATTTGAATAGAGGGAGTTGACTCATTTATACCAATGTAGTCCTCTTGCAGCCAGGTTTCTATGAGAGAAAATCAATAAATGTGATTATCAGAAATCAATTCATTAAATAACAAAGTATTTGGATGGAGAGACCATATATTTAATAACTACATTTAATTGTTTTATTTTTTGTTTCAAGTTGAGTCTTTTTATGACATTTTTATGATGTGCTCTTTTTACATCGGTTTTTAATCTGTTTAGTTTTGGCCGCAGAAGGGTGTATTAAACTAAGGCTCTGCTTCCTTGTCTGGATCCTGAGTTGTCCGTATTTTGGAGAACTGATAAATCCGGCCAGATTTCTAGAAAGAAGAGCAGCACCATCCGAATTGAGATTAAATATGTCTCCATTAGATGTGAGGTGTTGCTGAAAAGTAGAGATAAGAAAAGAGAACCCTCCAGGAAAGTGTAGCATCACATTTAAACATTTGTTTAAATGTTTAAATGAATTGTGGAGCTAGTTATGAGTTAGCATTGGCAACCTTCCTTCAAACCCTGTTATGTAGGAACAAACATAAAAATTGAAGCCTTTCTCCGTTAAGCTCTGTGGGGTTGAGCTTGACAAGCGAACAATGCGTTGCACATCATTCGCAGGCAGTTTAGGAAGCTTCAACAAACAATGGGTAAACACAAGAGACTCAGCCTTTATCTTTCAAACAGGGCACTCAGTGATCGTCTCCGCGGAAACGGAAATTGGTCTGCACTATTACTCAAACACGGAAGTGAACCGTGGATAAAGCCTATAGAGGCAGCAGCAAGAGCTGGAATGGGGCTTCATACTTCCCTCAACGCCGTCTCACAGGCGCACCACAGCTGCTGCCTTGTCACGTAAATATAATTTTTAAAGTAGCCTTTTTTGTCTCTGAGACTGTTGCACTAAAATAATACCCTGGATTTGATTCACGCACAACTTCAGTTAGTTATTCACCTCATTCACTTTATGCGCCTCTGATAGTTGTCTTTTTGGTTTGTCTTGTATCCGAGAACAAAAACAAATTAGCACTGTTACTGATATATGCCGTATGTTTCAAACTATAGGTCACACTTTTTTTCATAGTTTGATCAGGTGTGACTTGTATATCAAATTTAAATGGTAATTCATCTTGACCAGCATGAACCAAGGAGTAAACATTACCGTCTATAGTCACAAGAGTGATCGCTCGGCTTGTGAAAACTATCCTGCTCCTGTACCACTTAAAATAGGGTGACCAGACGTCCCCTATTCCCGGGGAATGTCCCCGTTTTTGATGACCTGTCCCCGAAAATATCCCCAATTTCAGTGTATCATGATGGAGTAAAAAGGTTTAGCGCAAAGAGAGGTATTTACCAGGGGTCCGTTCTTCGTACGTTGCTTAAAACATCCAAGATCAAATGACACATCCAAGATGATTTCATCCGGCTAATCATGATCTGGCTAATTGGGTTCTTCGAACACACCTGTTGTTTAGGATTAGTATCGCTGGATTGAGTTATCTGAGACAACTGCGCGTTCATGCATTTGTTTAAAAGGGGAAATGTATCGATAGTAGAAACAATGATCAGCAACGCTGCTATTGGCTGTTCAGCATGGCCAAAGAACGCCCACAGTTTTTCTCCCAAGCAGAACAAGAGCTTGGAAGGTTATGCCGAATTTGAGTCATTAATTAAAACACCTCAAAATCTGTTAAAGCCAGGAGAGAGGGCTGGCAAAAAGCAGCGGACAAATTAATGCGTAAATACTGTCCATGGTAGATGTTTCTATCACTTTCTACAGTATCAATTTTTGCATTTTAATAATCTCATATTTACTTTGTTCTTTTATGTCAGAGCCTCCACAGGACCCACTAGAACATGAGGACAAGTAAAAGTGAAATACAAGAATATTCTACAAAATGGTAGCCTTTAATTATTATACTTTATTTTAAAAAGGCACTTGTTATGTCAAGAGATCCAAATTTCAGTGTCATTCCTTAGACACGGGAAGTAAAGGACATGTGCAAACTGGGAATTTTAACAAAAATAAATCTTTATCCATAAAAAATGAAAATTTTCCTTTTCCAAGTCATCCACAGTTTACACGGTAAAACTGTATTGCTCCGTGGCTAGATAATCCATCCATAATTTTTTCTAATAGAATATACGGCTCGACAGGAAGCAAGCCTTTCAAAGTAAACTAAACTTCACAATAAAATGGCCCGAACAAATCTTCTTACTGAATAGGATAAAAATAAAAAGCAAACCATCATACAAATAACTTAAATATTTTAGATTTATGGCTCCAACACCACTTTTTCCTCTTTAAAAGCCACTGTTAAATGATGTGTTTGTCTGTTTATAACAGCCACCAAGAAAATCTCTCTACTGTCGCGCTGCTCTCAAGGATCCTGTCTATTGCGCAATACACGATTAATTCGAAAAACTCTGCAAATTATTCTTGCACCTTCCGCAACAGGTTGCAGTCGTAAAAATGGGCATGGCTACGACAGACTTCCCTATCTCCTCCGCTTATACAGCCGTGATCTAATCTTGTTTACACGAAATAAGGCTGCTCTCGAGCAGGCTTAAGCTGGCGCACATGTTGCTATGACAACAAGTGCAGGATGTCTTTCGAAGAACCAAACGATCCAAGATCATGCCAAATCGTCAACAATCAAATCCTGCTAATTGAGTTAGCGACGTACGAAGAACGGACCCCTGGTCCTGCCACTGTCCTGACGTAGTAGAAGAGCTCATCTGAACGTGCCTTCCTCGCCCCGTCAGTGTTGCTGATCATGCAAAACAAACCAACCACCAGAGATTGTCAACAAATCAGAATCAGAATCAAGTTTATTGCCAAGTAGGTTTGCACTTACAAGGAATTTGACTTGGTGTTGATGGTGCAGACAAAACAAAATAAAATAAAATATATATATATATATATATATATATATATATATATATATACAGAAGCTATATACGCACACAGTATACTGTGCGTTAATGTAACGCAGAAGCTTGTTAGTCCTGAACGGGGGAGAGGCAGTGTCCAGTGTCACGGGCGGCTCTTGAGACACTGAGCCGCCCACTCAGAGACTTCCCCAGTTTTCATAAGAGAAATCTGGTCACCTTAAATTAAAATTTATTGGAACATTAATAGACAACAAAGACTGAATACATGTTTGTATGTTGTTTTGCTGTTTCACTATGCATTCACGCTGCGGAGTGTTGTGTGGTGCAGCTCGAAGGACCCAGACCATGACAAAACCCTGTCATGCACTGTTACTGCACTGTCCATGAAGCTAATATCTAGCGTTAGCTTAAAGGTCTGTTGTCTGGGCGGTTTACAACTTTGCTGATGCACATGAGTTTTATGATGCTCTGAATCATCCGTATTGTACTGTTAGCACATAGCACTGTTACATAGAACCGTCTAATTTTGCCGTGATTTTGACAACTCAACGCTGAAATGCACTGGATAAAACCTTGCTGGCTGGAGTTGCTAAGTTACCCTATTCATCCTCCCAGGTATGTTCCTTGTTATTCACCTGGTTGTGGATGCAGCTGTGTAATTTAATAAATTGGCTTACCAGAGTGAATGTCAGTTTTTAGTCTTGAATTGTGTGAAATAAATGTCTAAATAAATGCATATAGTCCGGTGACCTCCGGTGTTAATCCTCTTTGACACATTTTTTTGACTGGTGGAACTTATATTCCAGGGTGACTGTGGCTTGATGGGTTGAGTAGTCGTCTTGCAATCAGAAGGTTGTGGGTTCGATTCCATCTTCCCCTTGCTATATGTTGATGTGCCCCTGGGCAAGGCACTTTACCCCAAGTTGCCTACTGAGCTGCATCTTGGTGTATGAATGTGTGCGCGTTAGTGAGAGCGATTAGGTGAATGTGGCTATAGTGTATAGCACTTTGGGTGGTTAGCACGACTGGAAAAACGCTATATAAGTTAAGTTCATTTACCATTTATAGTCTGAAAAATACGGTACTTATATTTTTCTTTAAAATTTCAACAGAGCTTGAAGAAGGTGGACCAGTCTGTTACTCCCAGACAACTCTTTCTCCCCAGTCCACCACTGTACCACTGTCCAAGGTTTTGGTTCTCCACATTCATCAAGTATTCATAAAGTATTACTACGCTGGTGCTTTATTTTTCAATGCCATTGTTGAAATATTATGACAATTATCCCAGTTTCTAAGAGGAAATGAGAATAATTGGAACAATAGGTTTACATGCACTTCGATGTTAACACAGCACTGTCATGTTTTGACTTGTATTCCATATTGCTATTTTATTGCTAAAAAATATTAATTATTATGCTGGTATATTATGGCTGTTCATATAGACAAAATACAAATGTCAAAAATATAAGAACAGGTATTCTTACAAAATTGTGTACTTCTGCTTACTACAAAATAAATTGTCTAAACATCTAAACAATTAAATCAATATTGAATTGAATTTGAATCGAATTGTGAGGTTCTTAAAATGTGGGATTGAGCAAGAGGGCCTTCAGCTGCAGGGAGATATAGCTGCCTCAGTTACTGGATGGAAAATGTTTGTTCTGTTCGGGCTAGTCCCAAGAGTCGTGTTCCCCTAACACACTCTCCCAATCATATAATCCTATCACACACAAATGCATGCCTGTGTTGTCATGAAGCTGTTTGTGTTTTTAATGTTTGTTTCCCATGGTGCTCTAGAAAAGATTTTGTTTATTGCGCTGTTGGAAAAGGTGTAATTTCATATATGTTTAATAAATATTATGTTTTTTTTAAAATATTCTCTGGATACATTACATAACTGGGTAATTTCCTTTGAATGGACAATGGAATACAACTGGCAAAAGAATACCCCCTGTTTTTATTTTATTTGACTGGGAGCATTCATTACAGATGCAAAAAAAAAAATTTTTTGCCTCATGACTTAATGAGTATTTATTGTGAGATAAATACTGACATGCATTTTATTTTTGTGTTTTCTCATCTCTTTAGGTTGAAAGCAGCATCACCAGAAGATAGAGAATATTTTAACTGTCAGGAGGAATTGATGGATGACCTGCACTCTCAGTATCGGCTTGTAGAACGTATTTTAGGTATTTTTATACGTTTACACTGAATGTATTTTGATAGCCTTGGGTTGTGTAATTTTTTTTTATATATTTTGATCAGGACATTCAAACCAGAAGTCTGCTGCTGGTTACCCAGACTACCTTTGCAAGTGGCAGGGTTTACCATACTCGGAGTGTAGCTGGGAAGATGGTGCTCTGATTGCCAAAAAGTTCCAGAAATGCATTGATGACTACATGAACAGAAATCAGTCAAAGACCATTCCTTCCAGAGATTTCAAGGTACATCGAGTTCTTTTTTTGTTTCAATAGTGTCAGTACATTAGCAAGTTTCAGAATTGATTGCGTGTCTATAACATTTCTGTCCTGTTTGACACAATATCAATGAAAGATTTAGTATACATGTCATTTAAACCCGGTATCTGTTTAGGTATTCTTACAATTCTATCATATATTTCTGCTTAGGAACTGTTTGAGAGGTCACTTTTCCACTGAAATAAACTGATGAATGTTGTTTTGTCATCAGTTGATGAAACAGCGACCTAGGTTTGTACCTATTAAGAAGCAGCCAGCTTACATCGGAGGTGATGGACTGGAGCTCAGAGACTACCAGTTGGATGGTTTAAACTGGATGGCCCACTCCTGGAGCAAGTATGACATAACAGCCTTTGTTGTTCAATTATTTGATTCATCCTGTATCTTCATGGGGAGAACTCCTCACGCTGAAGTGGGCCAAAGTATAACAAATTTTTTGGGGTCAAGTGACCAAGTCAGGCTTTTTAGAACCAGTGGACACTCAGATCTGGTCCATATCAGATTTTTTTCTAGTCAAATTTTAGCCACTTTCATATGTGGTCCTGAGTCCGACTCGTACCTGATCTTTTGGAATGTGACTCAAGTGGGAACAGCTAAGGCAGATTTGATGCGACTTGGACAACACTTTCCGTTGAGAGTTGTCACAATTTTGCGCTGGGAGTGGCTGGAAGTGAAGTGATAGCAGTTATTAGCAAGACAGAAATGACTTGTCACAGCACTCCTAAGTGGAGGGGCCGCAAGATGTTTGCCCTTATTTGTACATGGAGTGTTCTGCTGGAGGTTTTCCTTCCCGTTAATGGGGAGTTTTTCTTTCCACTGTCGCTCCATGCTTGCTCAGTATGAGGGATTGCTGCAAAGCCATGGACAATGCAGACGACTCTCCCTGTGGCTCTACGCTTCTCCAGGAGTGAATGCTGCTTGTCGGGACTTTGAAGCAATCAACTGGTTCCCTTATATAGGAAAATTCTGACCAATCTGTATAATATGATTGAATTTGACTTTCTAAAGTGCCTTGAGATGACATGTTTCATGAATTGGCGCTATATAAATAAAATTGAATTGAATTAAAAACCTCTATTAAAGTCAAATTAGATAGCTCATATAGGAACAGATTGGATGAGGGATGTTACGCAGAGCTGTGGAAAATTTGTGTACAATCCTCCACATGAAGGACTTTGCAATGGTCAGTTTAGAGCTGGAAAAAGTTCACACTGGAGTCAGATATTGGCAACATTTTAAAAGTAAAGTGAATGACCCTGCAAAAAAAATCTTAATTTTATTTTATCTTTTTTTATTCAGTAAACCAATAGGTTGCTGTTTTGTTATATTTTATAACTAATGTCTGTCAAAGTTTAATAAGGTGAGAAAAGCACAATTATTTTGTTTATACAGTATGAAATTGCTGGCCTGTTTTAATCAACATGGGATCTTTAACCACATTGATGCAAAAATCTTACCTATTTTATGACTATTTACCAGGGTTTCCGTCGGGTCTTAAAAAGTCTAAAAATGTCTCAAATATGCAACTTTAAATTGAAGGTTGTAAAAACTCTTAAAAATGCCCAGACTTTGATCTGAGGTCTTAAATTTAATTTAGTCTTGTCTTAATTTTTTTTGCTTTGGTTGATTTTTCTTCCACTTAGCTTTCCAATAATATCACACAATACAGCTTTATATGAGCAGCCAGCTTCTGTCTCTCTCAATCTTTCTCTTATTTTTCCGTTTCCTGTCTGTCTTTTTATGTTTTGTCTCCAATAAGGGTTGCAACTAATGATTATTTTAATAATCGATTAATCGGTCGATTATTTTCACGATGAAGCAGACAACAGCAAAAAAGTTTATTTCCACTTTTTTCCAAAATAGAACGCTTGGACTCACAGAGCAAATAAGTGCACAAAAAACAAGTTGCTACCTAGGTGTTTTGGTACAACAATATTAGGTAATAAATATTTTTGCTTCAAATAAAGAAGTTTATGTTGACGAGATTGTAAGCCAATCATTTAATAGTCAATGGTATCTATATGAACAGCGAGTTAACGCAACAAAAGTGAAGCTGTAAAACTGGGGAGTCAAATGCAGTTTGACTGAACCTCACCCTTGTGGGTAGGGTCCGAAATTAACAGTCGCCAAATGCGAGTAAATTTCCCGTTTGGCGAGTGAATTTCAGAGGGCTAGCTGCCACATGGCGAGTAAATGTTTGTACCAAATAAATTAAAAATAACACAAAAATAACAAAACCCATCTGGGCTGCGGATGATCCGTTCACAGCTCTGTCCATCCAGAGCTGAGTCTAGACCCGCCTTCTGCGGAGCTGGTTCAGCTTCTTTCACATTCAGAACCAGTCATGGCTGCACTCTGGATCAGAAAACAGATCTGCTAACCAGATACAGTCTAAAACGCCAATTAGTCTGTTTTATAAGTTTCGTTCTTATTTATTCGGCATTTTCTTAACTATGTGCGCTGTGTTTCTGTGCTTCACCGCTCTTACTGCGCCAACCCCCCCTCGGAGCCAGGGGCTTTTATCAGCGGCCAGCCTTCAAAACATGAATCACTACGTTTAATGTCCTTCCGTACCCGTACCAAAATGTCCCAATTAAAGTCAATAGGAGAGTCAGTAGCTGTGTCGTTAAAAAGAAAAGTAGCTTTTCTTTTTAACGACACAGAACCAGCGGTGCCTCGGTGGGCTGCTGCCTTGCGCTTGAATTCAGGTGCGCAAAATTACGTTACATGTAATTTAGGTGCGCACAGGGTCATTTTAAGGAACTTGTGACATTGGGGGCTGCAGCTCAGACCAATTATTTCTTCTCTCCTCCTTAAAGGAGCCCTTTACAGTCTTTATTTATGCATTTTCCCCACTGTTGATCCCTCGCACGCAGTGCACCAGGGTAAAATTCAGCAGCTGGATCATGCGTAAAGACGCAGCGTGAACCCCTGCGTGCTTTAAGTGTTGCAGCTGAGGGAAAATGTTGGGATGTATAGGCTTGATGAAACTCCGCCTCATTCACAAATAAGACCAACATGGATAGAATAATGATAATCTGTAGTGGTTTTTATTGCCTGGATGTGAATCTGATAATTAATATTGTGTCTTTTATAATCAACTACAATATTTTCTTATGAAAGTCAGGAAACAAAGATTTCTCCTCCAGGGTCCAGTCAGCCACGCCCCCAACCACGCCCCCAAAAATTAACATAATCTCACTCTTAATTTTTATAAAAATTGAGGTCTGGTCAGGATTAATATTTTGGCCGGTAAAAAATATGCCTGGCCGGTTGATTTTTACATCTACTGGCCAACTTGGCCGGTGAATCAGGAAGTTAATTTCGGACACTGCTTGTGGGTATTAGATATTTAATACTTTTTATTTCTTCTGAGGGTTTTGCATTTTTGAGGATGTCCTTAAGAGATTTTTATATCTTATTTTCCTGCAAGTGTTTTTATTTTGGGTCTGCCTCTTATCATTGAGTGACTTTGCCAGCAAATTTAAATTTAAAGCTTATTCAACAAATTATTACCACCAGAATGAAATTGTATTCCGATTGAGAGGGCTGGTTTATGATCCATAATCCGATTAGCGTCCGTCTAAACACTTGTTCTGATTAACTCATGAAAGGGGAGGATGAGGCCGCAGCACAGAACATTTTGGAATGATCATAATTTCCTCCCACTCTCAACAGCATGATTTCCCAACCACTCTCAGGACCTGGTGCAGGTCCATTCTATGCGCGCAGAACAGTCAGCACCAATGCACCTCTACAGCTGTTGTTGATTTTTGTTCTGCATGAAGAAGTACAAAACTTCAGCGGCTGTTTTGTGGAAATTCAACAACTCTGCTATGCCTGGTTGTTGTTGGTGGGACAGGGTGGGGCGCCCCCCTTGTAGAACGGTAGAGGAAACTTGGGGGTAAAAGATCACAGAAAGGTTGACCGTTTTTGTTGAGACATCAAATTTAAGGGGTTTAAAGATTACAACTTCTCCATCCCAAGTCATGTCTTGACAGATCAGTTCTTAATGACTTATTGTTTTTGCATATTTAAATGTAAATTAACTAAAATAAATTTTATTCTATTTAATCAAAAGTAGGAGAATGTCTTAAAAATTTCCTTACATTTCTTCTTTAAATTAGCTTTTTATTCATATTACTTAATCTGGCGTGTAATACTGTCGACGTGTTATTGCCACTGACACATCTAAATTTTTTGTTGGACAATAAAGGCATTTCTATTCTTTGTTTACATCGTAGAGGCAACAGTTGTATCCTTGCTGATGAGATGGGCCTGGGGAAGACCATCCAAACAATCTCCTTCCTCAACTACCTGTTTCATGAGCACCAGCTGTATGGACCATTCTTACTAGTGGTGCCTCTTTCTACTCTTACATCTTGGCAAAGGGAGATACTGTTATGGGCTCCACAGATGAATGTTGTGGTCTACCTTGGAGATATCAACAGCAGGAATATGGTAGGTTGGTGCAAACATGCACAAAAGGTTATATAGCACATTAGCCATTTTAACATAAGTTGGACAAAAGTATGCTTTGTTTTTATTGAATAGATTCGAACCCATGAGTGGATGCATATCCATAACAAGAGGCTGAAATTTAACATCCTCCTCACGACATACGAAATTCTTCTGAAAGATAAGGTCAGTTTTATTTCTGATCAACCTCCTGTACATTAAATCTTTTTAAGCTTAAAGTTTGTATTTCTGCTCTCTAAAAAGAGAATGTTGAACAACTTACATGAATTGCTTCAGTTGCTAACAAGTAAATAAAGTTTAGCCAACAGGCTTTGGCAGCAACCGGACTTTCGTCTTTTGCCTCTGATTTAAGGCTGTTGGCGGTTGCAATAACCCGGATAATAGACAATTTGCACAGGCATATGTTTACCTAACTTAATTCTTTTCACGGTGACTTACCGTATTTTTCAGACCATAAGACACAACAGATTATAAGGTGCACCATGAATTTACATGTCTGTGTGTCTTTGACCACATATAAAACACACCGGATTATAAGGCACATTACATATTGTTCCCAAGTGTGTAATATAACTCCGCCCCTCCGGTAGGGGGGCCAGATGTCCCCGGTTTCCGGGAACAGACCCCGTTTTTGAACACCTGTCCACAGAAATGTCCCCGATTTCAGTGTATCGAGATGTAGTAAAAAAAGTTTAGCACAACAAGAGGTATTTATCTGGTCTTGCAGCTTTTCCGACATATTAGAACTTTGCCGAACGCACCTTCTCCGCCCCCTCGATGTTGCAGTTCGGACAAAACAAACCAACCCCCAAGCAGATATTCTGTGCTTAACAAAATCAGAGACGTCCCCAGTTTTCATTAGAGAAATCAAATCTGATCACCTGAAGGAGGAAATACACTGGCCGCGTAACGTAAACGGCGTGTTTTTAAAAGCGTAAATTTACATAAGACATTGCAAAGTACGCGTGATTCTGCTAAGACAAGATCTTTCGTCATGGGTAAGTAATTAAAGAAAGACAAATTACCAGTAATATATGGGTAAGGTATAAAATTACCAGTTATATATCCTATGTTTTAATCACCTAAAAATCCGTGACTTGACCATATCTGATTAGAAACCTCATATTTTAGTTTGTTTGCTTGTCAGAACTACACGATCTATAGCGCTATATATTTGATGACTCTTATTTTGGGATACTTCCGGAAGTGAACTTTGACACAGGATGTTGTTTTCCCATTTATTCCCTGCCAAACAGGAGCGTATATGCATCTGAAATTAGAATTTAAATCTAATCTAGGCATCGCATAGCTTAAATACGCACGTATTATGCTTCTGGTGTACATTTATTGACTGACTAAAATAAATAGCTAACCTAAGCGTGGGACGCACATATGCTGTTTTGCTGCACTTACACACCGCAACGCGTCCAGTGTGCTTGCTGTCTCCCGCTGTCTCCTGAGAGGGAGAGCTATCCGTCTCTGCCGGGAGGACAGAGTAGTTGGACTGCTAGCGTGTACTCCGGAAGTGGGCTGGCTTACATGGATGCACTTCTAATTTAGACATTACAGTAAGGCAGTCTTGTAGACTGCTCAGGGGGATGATCAGGTAGTAACACAGTGTACCGTAATGCTCCGAGTATCCATTGAGCAGAGCTGCTTCGTTGCTAACCAAAGTTGTACTTACATATTTTAACAGATTTATGAGTTCATTTTACCACATAAAGTCGTTCAGTAAGCACAATGGTAATCATATATAAGGCACACTGGATCAAAAGGCGCACCATAATTTTTTGAGAGAATTTAAGGATTTTAAGTGTGCCTTATAGTCCGAAAAATGCGGATTCCAATCTGAGTCATAGATCACCACTGTGTCAGCCGACGCTAGATTGATGCCAAGTCCACCCGCATGTGTAGCTAACGAGAAGCAGAAATCCTAAACATAAAGGATAAAACTCACTTTTACTAGTCTGAAAGACATGGTAACTTGACAACTTATACTTAAATAAGTTGGTTAAACTCAAATCAATTAGTTGTTACCAATTGAACCAATTAATTTAAGTTTTCTCTTTTTAGAGTGTATGTAAACATATGTACAACCTAATTTATGCTTGTGTCCAGTCATTTTTAGGCAGTGTTAACTGGGCCATTATTGGTGTGGATGAAGCACACAGGCTGAAAAACGACGACTCTCTTCTCTACAAAACAATGATTGACTTCAAATCCAGTCACAGGCTTCTAATCACAGGAACACCTCTACAGAATTCCCTGAAAGAGCTCTGGTCGTTGCTACACTTCATTATGCCTGAAAAGTAGGTTATATTGCTTTTCCCTGGTTTAATCTTTACCCTGTTGTTATTTTGTGTACAATGTTGGTATGTAGGGCTGGACGATATAGAAAAAAACATATCTATAAAATAGAAATCATATTGGATCAATATCGATAACTATTTACAAATTCAAGACATATATTTTAAGTGCAGCCCTGGCCATTTTATGCTGTTGCTTAGAGACCTATTTTTAGATACAGAACATACAAACATCGAATTCAAACTCAACCAACTTTTTACCAAAACTGCAAGTTTTTAAAAAAGAAAAAAGAACGCCTGCTCGCTGAACTCTTTGAAGGGGCCGGAGCTTGGTGACGGAGCTTCCTGGGTCTGCGTTTGTGAGTGGTTGGGAGGATGCAATGACTGTAATATTAACCTACATGGCTCGAATGCTAAAGGAAGGAAAACTGTTGTTCTATGGAACTTTTTATTGACCCTTTTTTCTATCATTGCTATACGTCTATCGATCAATATATCGTTATTGAATTATCGTCCAGCCCTATTGGTATGTATATGCTTTTTTTTTGGTGCTGTTTAATGCTAACTGATAATGTCAGTCTGGTCTTTTTATTGTGGATATTGCTGTAAATTTTTGTTTTGGTTAGTCATTATTTAAATCTCTTGTTTATTTCTGTGCACCTTCTGTTGTCATTATTAGTTTTACTCAATGTTCTCTAGTCTGCAGACCTGTAAACCCCACCTTGACGCTTCTGTGTTTTTGGGAGGGTTGGCCTAGTGGTAAGTGCAGTGCACTTGCATTCTGGGAAGGGTGCAGGTACCCAGTTTGATCCCCTCAGGCTACCACCATAGGTTCCTGAGCAAGACCCCTAGCCCAAGATTGCTCTCCGGACACCACTCGCTGTAGGCAGGCCACTGCTCCTAAGGCAGGGGTTCCCAAAGCGGGGGTCGAGACCACCCGGGGAGTCGTGAGACATGTCTTGGGGTTCGCAAAATGATTTGATGCTGTCTCTTGGTATTTCTTGCACTTCATTGTAAAATGTCTTATAAAAATATGACTTTATTCTCATAATAATATGATTATACTCTTACAGTTTCCAAAAAAGGCCTCTTCATCACCAGTTTATTCAAGCCAGGTGTGTAGAGGCAGAGAAACAGCTAAAACATTCTGGACAGTGGGTCCCAAAGACCAGGATTGAAGAACACTAATCTAAATGACCTTTTAATATTTGTTGCTACTTCAGAAATAAATGCTTTGATTTTTATTGAACCAAGCACCATATAATTTTCACAGCTAGAAGCTCCCAGAGAGGGTTCCTCTATCATATCCAGAGTTTTTATGGGGCAACAGAGGGCCCAGTGGCACTGATGTATGGCAGCCTCGCCTCTGTCAGTCTGCTTCGGCGCAGTTGTGGCTACATAGCTCACCACTGTCAGGGTGTGAATGTCTGATTGAAGTATAAAGTGCTTTGGGGTTGTCTGACTTGATAAAGTGCTATACAAGTATAAGCCATTTATCATTTAAGTCTACCTGTATATCAGGTGACAGTCCCTCCACTCTGTTCCTCAGAGGACACTGCAGATGCTTATTAGAGTAAACCTCCACTTCATTTCTTGCTGGGTGAATATAAGAATCAAGACTTTTTGTTATTATGTAACCATAATGAAATTATTAATATTTTTTATAAGCGATTAGCCGTAACTTAGTCCATTCTGGGTCAGCATTCAGGTTTTGCTGCCTACTTCACCTGAGTTATCCCACCTCTTGCTGTCCGCACACAAGCAGCAACTCTGAAATGAGCTCCGTCCTTTTATTGCACCCCTGTTCCAGTAATGAATGCAGCAGGCTGACAGCCCTGGACTGCCAGTCCGTCCCTGCCTGTGCGCATGTGTGCAAATAGCCATTTTTTTCTCCAGCCTTCTTTTTCTTTTGACTCATTGCTAGGTTATGGTGGATCCAGGGCAGACATGAAAGCCGTGATTTGATCTTACTTTGGATCAGATAACCAACCAACCACAAAATATATATCTATAGTCCCCAACGATGCTGGGCTTGGGAGGGGGGTACAAAGGAGGGCATAGACGTTTACAGGGGGGTCTTAAGACCCCTATGGACCCCCCTCCCGCCGCCATTGATGCAGACTCATCACTGTCCTGGATCAGCCCAATAACAGTAGTGTCATCTGCAACTTTCAAGAGTTTCACAGATGGGTCAGTGACTGTGCAGTCATTAGTGTACAGTGAGAAGAGGAGTGGGGAGAGGACACACCTCTTCGATATTTTAAGAAATGTTTTACATGGTCCGGTTTGATACATTGGCAAAAATAATTACATTGACTTCAGCTGATTACTGATAGTTGACTAATTATGGGACACAAATTCCTCTTTTTTACACTTCATTTCTACTTGACTAACAAGAGTGGGCATGTGACAGCATAGAGTCGAGCTATTTCTTTATACTATAACTTGTTTTAATGTTTTGTCTTGTGATGCTTTTTATATTAT
Source organism: Fundulus diaphanus (assembly GCA_037039145.1). Classification (NCBI taxonomy): domain Eukaryota; kingdom Metazoa; phylum Chordata; class Actinopteri; order Cyprinodontiformes; family Fundulidae; genus Fundulus; species Fundulus diaphanus. Next base: position 47,804,227 of record CM073141.1, read on the forward strand.
ATTTTTATATATTTTTTAGGGCTGCACAGTGGCACAGTGGGTAGCGCTGTTGCCTTGCAGCAAGAAGGTCCTGGGTTCGAGTACACCCCTGGGTCTTTCTGCATGGAGTTTGCATGTTCTCCCTGTGCATGCATGGGTTCTCTCCGGGTACTCCGGCTTCCTCCCACAGTCCAAAAACATGACTGTTAGGTTAATTGGCTTCTCCAAATTGTCCTTAGGTGTGAGTCTGTGTGTGAATGGTTGTTTGTCCTGTTTGTCTCTCTGTGTTGCCCTGCGACAGACTGGCGACCTGTCCAGGGTGTACCCCGCCTCCCGCCCAGTGAAGGCTGGATATAGGCACCAGCAACCCCCGCGACCCCATGAGGGATAAAGCGGTTTGGAAAATGGATGGATGGATGGATGGATATATTTTTTTATAGAAATAGTTTGTATTTTGTATTCTCCATTCAGGTATAGTTTAGGTTTCAGTGATGTGATATGGTAAAACTCTACTAGTTTGATGTGTCTCCAGCCAAATTGAAATGTGTAACGAAGATATTGCAGTATAAATATGCTAAGATCTTGCTCTGCAGCTTTTACAATACATCAGTGCTTCAGGGCTGTAGATTGATGGCAAGTTTAAAACAAAATACATCAGTCACAAGAAAAAAAAGAAAACAACCTCATTAGAGTCAACACAGGTCAGTCCGGTGTCATTATAAATTGAGATGCAGTGTAATACTTGTGTTGGTTGGATACACGTCATATGACAGACAGTGGTTCTCTGTCCCCAATTGGCTTTAGGTTTAGTGGGTTCAGTCTCTGATTTTAAGATGGTCAGTTTGGGTTTTCTGGTAGGTGCTAGCAAAAACTGCCCCAGAATACTATAATTTTATTTTGTGAAACACTGGCCAACCACTGTAACACTATTACTTTATTACAACTCACAAAGGAAAACTTTGTGAGCTGTAGTAAAGTAAATGCTGTGAGCATTTTTCAGACCATGTCTTATTTCTCACTTGTTATCTCAAGGTTCCATTCCTGGGAGATGTTTGAGGAGGAGCATGGAAAAGGCAGGGACTCAGGATACACCAGTCTCCACAAAGAGCTGGAACCTTTCCTTCTGCGTCGTGTCAAGAAGGATGTTGAAAAATCTCTGCCAGCTAAAGTGGAGCAGATCCTCCGAGTGGAAATGAGCGCTATCCAGAAACAATACTACAAGTAAGAGCAACACAATATGTTTTCTTAACGAAGCTGATATTTAATTTCAGCGTCACACAATTTATTTATGTATAGTTAAGGTTTCACAAGGGCCTAAGCGAGGCTCATAGATTATATACTTTGACACATAGTCTAAAACCTTAGGATTGTTCATCAATAAAAAAAGATTCCTCTTGGTCAGTGAAGTGGTCTCAAAGAATTTACATTATAGTTTGTTTTTGTGAACCTCTGATTAGGGCTCGGCGATATATCGAGGTTTAAAAGAAAATCGAGATTTTTAAAAAAAGAGATGTTAGAGTATATTATATCATTCATGTTGAGATTAGGTTACAATTATTAGGTATCAAAATGGCCACATTGGACGGTTCTCGCGGACCGACAAGCTTCAGCCTTATCGGTCCTCTCAATGTTATTTTTAAGGTCTTATTCAATTTTTCAGGGAGGCTCCAACCAAAACATTGTTTTGCCGATCTTCTTCACCTTAAGCCGGGCATACACTGTACAATATTTTCAATCGTTGTACTCAGATAGAGCTCAAACTGTACGACAAAACCACGGAGTTTAAAAGTTCACTGCTCACGGTAAATGTTCTTACACTGTACGGCCCAACGCTGTACGTCTAAAAACCACACGTCGGACTCATCCCCGTAGGGAGATGGCGCTACTTGGACTCGTCTATCCGGAAGCCCAATGTAGACAGTAGAAGAAGAAAAAGACGGAAGTGTCAATGCTCACTGTTAAATATGAGGCTCACTAGAATGAAACGCACTGCCTTGACAATTCTACGAGTCGCTCCTCCGTAGTTTGACTCCATCTCACACGTACCGCCGCCTTATCTCCACTCCTATGTTTTCGTTCTGAGAAGAAGAAGAAGAATTCCCCTGTTTGCACTTGCGCAGTGCGTGAGGTCGAGGGGAAATTGGCTCGTAGACACTCGTAGCTCTGCTTCAACAGCAGGATGTGCTCGCGATCACTCACGAGGGCCGACTGAATTTCAAACATGTCTGATTTTCATCCGACCGTCTGATTCCTGATCGAGAGGTGGTCGTGAGAGGCGAATCGCCCCTCGGTGTACCCCCTATATACTACACGACGCAGGACGCACGATGCCGCTGAAACGCGGCCCGATCCAAAAAATTCTTGCACGACTGAAGAATCGTCCCAAAAAGGGCAGAAAATCGTACAGTGTATGCCCGGCTTTAAGAAACACACGCTGAGAGGACTGCTGGGAGGGGCTAACGTTATGCTCTCACATGTTCGCCTCGCTTACTTTCATCAACACTGTTGCCAAATATTTAGTGAATTTTCAGACCCCGCTAGATATATTTTTATTCAAAAGCTACAAGCAACAAATTTAACAAAGTTTTTTCTGTGTTGTTTGAGACATTGGCGACAATTAAAAGCACCGATAGCTCTTGAGTTTACTGTCTCTTCAGTAAACAGCGAGTGCAGCTGTGAGCCCCTCCCGCTTCGAAAGCACAGTCAGCCTCGCCCTGCTGAAGTCAGAGAGATGTGACCTACTCGTCTGTTTCACCATTGAAAATGAGTCACGCACAAGCAAAGCTTTTACTAGATTACAAAGCGGAATTTAAGAAATATTCTAAACATAATATTTAACAGGTAATGATATTCTTTTTTTTTTCTCTGAACATGGTTCACTTAAATAGATTCCTCCCTGGGGCTGATTCAGACTCGGCCGCTATCATTATTCACCTCATCCACTGTGGGTGTCTCTGCTATCTTTTGGTTAAAATTGATAATATAAATTTAGTTTGCCTTCAGGTAAAACATTTAATTCTTGAAATCCTTTTATAGGGTTATTTTTTTGGAGCATATTTAGAGGGTTTTTAATCAATTTCTGTCTTGTTAATGTTGATATTCCTCAGTCATACAACATACTTTTTATTCAAGATGGTGTTTTAGCCTTTTGTTTATATAGTTCTTCTGTCATGGTTTTTATATGTTTTGCCCACATGCAGACACAATACGGAAGACAATGCGCAGTTTAAGATGTTTTATTTAAGTTCAGGCTACAGAGATCGACACTGCTGATGGGATCTGTCGAGGTCTGAACGTCAGTGCTGGAGAAACTGTGGGAAGGAAAAGGAGAGTCGTTAAGAGATCGAACCAGAGAGAAATCTCCAGAAGCCTAGCCGCTTACGATTTAGTTGGGCAAACCTAACCAGGGAAGTAGGGACGAGGGAACTCTGAGACCGAATGCTCACGGTGGATAGTTGGTGGTTAGCGGCTGGAGGGCGAATTGATGGTAAGTCGGCGAGGGATCCGGAGCGAGCCACGGCGGGCAGGGGTGACAGATGGAGCGACCAGAGTGCGGTGGAACCAGCAGAATCCAGGGAAGGGAACCTCAGGCCCGGTTTAGTATCACCAAGTGAGTAAGAGGGGGAATGCCAGAGCAACATCTGAGCTTCAGGAATTCTTAAGAAGCTGGTTCGTCGAGCGAGACGTAAAGGCGGGTGAGTAGTCCAAATACAAACTAAGAAAAAGCAGGAGATCCAAAAATTAGTCAGATTTCAGAGATACGAAAAACTCACCAGTTCAGGTTTCCAAGATCTGGTCAGAGGCCACGTCGTACCACGACTGGGTAAGGCTCTGGCGTCTTCCATCTGTCTGAGCCTTCCTTAAGAAGCCAGTGAACACTGCTCAAAACGAGCCGCAGGTGTGGGCCACGCCCCCCAGCCAACTAGACCCACCTGTGGAGCAGAGTTAGACCACGGACCAAACAGAGAACCCTGACACTACCCCCCCCTCAACGGTCGCCTCCTGGCGACCCAGACGATGACGTGGTTGGGCGTGAAGCCCAAAACTCGCTGAGCATTTCCTGGTTGGCCTCAGCCGAGCCAGAGACCCATGACTGCTCCACAGGACCGCGACCTTCCCAATCGACTAGGTATTGGTGTCCTCTACAACGTCGACGGGCGTCCACGATCCTGCGGACGTGGAGGCTTTGACTGTCCTGGGAGGGTGGAGGGGGTTCGGCCGGAGGGCAAAGGTCACTTTCCAAAACCGGCTTGATCTGTGACACATGGAACGTGGGATGAACTCGGGAGTGAGGAGGCAGGCGTAGACGCATGGAGGTGGGGCTGATGACAGACTCAACCTCATATGGTCCAGTAAATCGAGGAGCAAGTTTCTTGGCCGACGGGTTAGACAGAACGTCCCTGGAGGATAGCAAAACTCTCTGACCGGGGCTATATTGGGGGGGCAGGTAACCGGTGCTGGTCAGCAAACCTTTTGTTCTGCTCTGCGGTGCGTGTAAGAGCAGTGACAGTGAACCTCCAGGTATCTTGACAGCAGCGGATGTAATCGTTGACGGATGAAAAGGGTATACGTTGTTCATCAGTGGGTAGGAGAGGTGGTTGATATCCTAGTGAAATCTCGAACGGTGAATGTCCAGTGGCAGATGAAACGTGAGAATTTAATGCATACTCGACCCAAGGCAAAAATCTGTTCCAGTCTGAGGGAGAAGACGAAGTGAGACAGCGTAGGGTTGTTTCTAGTTGTTGGTTCATCCTCTCTGTTTGACCGTTGGTTTGTGGGTGATATCCAGACGTGAGAGTGTAGCGGGCACCGAGAGCAGAACAAAAGTGCCGCCAAACCTGAGAGACGAACTGGGGACCCCGGTCAGAGAGGATGTCTGTGGGTATTCCATGAAGTCTGAAAACATGACGGACGAGTAGTTGTGCTGTCTGAAGGGCGTTGGGTAACTTGCGGAGAGGTATCAGATGACAGGCTTTAGAAAATCTATCCACCACCGTGAGGATGGTGGACATGCCCTGGGATGGCGGAAGACCCGTGACAAAGTCTAGAGCAATGTGTGACCAAGGACGTTTAGGAACTGGGAGGGGATTTAGTAAACCAGAAGGTGGCTGATAGGAAGGCTTACTCTGAGCACAAACGGGACAGGCTAAAACATATTCGCGCACATCCTTAGTCCAAGATGGCCACCAAAGGCGACGGGAAACCTGAGACTGGGTTCTATAAATACCTAGATGGGCGGAAAACTTAGTCATGACTCTAACGGAGAACATCAGGTCGAACAGATCTGGGGACATAAATAAGACCCGCGGGGCCGGTGCCAAGGTCAGGAACGAGTCTCTGAGCTTGGTTAATCCGGTCCTCTAGCTCCCAACGTAATCCCAATGATTATGGGCTGCTCGGATCCCTCTAACCAATGCGCCACTCCTCTAATGCCAACTTGATGGCAAGCAGTTCCCTATCCCCTACGTCATAATTACGCTCGGCTGGAGACAGCAGGCGAGAAAAAAAGGCACATGGGTGAAGTTAAGAGTGTTGTGATAGAACTGCACCAATGCCTGACGCGTCTATTTCAAGGGTGAATTGTTTAGTGGGATCGGGGTGAACCAGTATGGGAGCCTGAGAAAACCTAGTTTTAAAATTATGAAACGCGGTTTCAGCCTCAGGACTCCAGATAAACGGGACTTTAGTGGAAGTAAGAGCGTGCAGGGGGGAAGCTATCTGGCTGTAATTGTTGATTAATCGCCTGTAAAAATTGGCGAATCCTAAAAATCTCTGGAGTTGCTTACGGGAATCAGGGGTAGGCCATTCAACAACCGCCTTAATCTTCTTGGGATCAGATCTCACACGACCGCCCTCTAAAATCAGGCCAAGGAACAAGACTGTGCTAAGGTGGAATTTGCATTTCTCGGCCTTAACGAATAGGCGGTATTCTAAAAGGCGTTGGAGAACAAGACGGACATGATGCTGATGCTGATCGGGGTTGCTAGAATAAATCAGGATATCATCTAAGTAGACGAATACAAAGTCATTTAAGAAATCCCGTAGGACGTCATTAACTAGAGCGTGAAAAACTGACGGAGCGTTACATGCCCCAGTGGGGTCTTAAAAGCGGTTTTTCACTCATCCCCCTGTCTAATCCGGACTAAATGGTAAGCGTTGCGTAAGTCAAAGTGACTTAGTAAAAATGACGGCATTCTGGACTGGTTCTAACGCCGAAGACAAAAGAGGAAGCGGGTACTTATTCTTAACCGTGATCTGATTTAACCCCTGGTAATCGATACATGGCCGGAGGGATCCATCTTTCTTCCCGCACCAAGAGGAGAAGAGGAAGGCCAAATTAATCCAGCCGCTAGAGACTCACCAATATATTTCTCCAGCGCCTGAAGTTCAGACCTCGAGATGTTGTACAGGCGGCTGGAAGGCAGTGGAGCACCAGGTAGCAGGTCAATAGCGCAGTCATATGGGTGATGCGGAGGAAGAGAGCACGCCCGAGTCTTACTAAAAACCAAACCGAGATCATGATATTGTTTAGGCACCTGAGACAAGTCTATCTCATCCCCCAGTTCAGGGGAAGAAGCAGGCGGATGAGAGACTGGCCGAGCCGAGAGCAAACACCGAGAGTGACAAGTGAGAGACCAAGACTCCAACCGAGATTCGGCCCAATTTAAATGTGGGTTATGAACAGATAACCATGCCAAGCCTAAGACCACAGGAGAGCGTTTTACCGGGAAAATAAAAAATGACAGCTGTTCTCTGTGATTACCACATACTATTATCTCCAGAGGCTCAGTTTGGTGGGTGATGAGGGTTAATTTCTCCCCATCTAGAGCGGACACCTGGAGAGGTGTGGAGAGCGGCACACTCTGCATGCGGAGGTGATTTACTAAACCAGAGTCGATCAGCCCCTCCCTGGGCTGCCACCTTACTGTGGTGGAGGGGTTTGAGTGTCCCAATGATCCTAGGAGCTATGCTGTCAGGGGCTTTAAGCCCCTGGTAGGGTCACCCAAGGCAGACAGGTCCTAGGTGAGGGACCAGACAAAGCGCAGCCCAAAATGCCCTAATGATGAGTAAGACTATTGGACCTCGTGTTCCCTCGCCTGGACGCAGGTCACCGGGGCCCCACTCTGGAGCCAGGCCTGGAGGTGGGGCACGTTGGTGAGCGTCTGGTGGCCGGGCTTTTGCCCATGGAGCCCGGCCGGGCTCAGCCCGAAGAGGTGACATGGGTCCCCCTTCCGACGGGCTCACCACCTGTCGGAGGGGCCAAAGGGGTCGGGTGCATTGTGTAACGGGTAGCAGTAGAGGGCGGGGACCTTGGCGTTCCGATCCTCGGCTGCAGAAGCTGGCTCTTGGGACGTGGAATGTCACCTCTCTGGTGGGGAAGGAGCCTGAGCTTGTGCGCGAGGTCGAGAGGTTCCGACTAGAGATAGTCGGACTCACCTCGACGCACCGCTCTGGCTCCGGAACCAGTCTCCTTGAGAGGGGCTGGACATTCTTCCACTCTGGAGTTGCCCATGGTGAGAGGCGCCGAGCTGGGGTTGGCATACTTGTTGCCCCCCATCTCGGTGCCTGCACGTTGGGGTTTTCCCCGGTGAACGAGAGGGTGGCCTCCCTCCGCATTCGTGTGGGGGGACGGGTTCTGACTGTTGTTTGCGCTTATGCGCCAAACAGCAGTTCAGATTACCCACCCTTTTTGGAGTCCTTGGAAGGGGTACTGGAGAGTGCCCCTCCTGGGGACTCCCTCGTTTTGCTGGGGGACTTCAACGCTCACGTGGGCAATGACAGTGGGACCTGGAGGGGCGTGGTTGGGAGGAATGGCCCACCTGATCTGAACTCGAGTGGTGTTTTGTTGTTGGACTTCTGTGCTCGTCATGGATTGTCCATCACAAACACCATGTTCAAGCATAAGGGTGTCCATATGTGCTCTTGGCACCAGGACACCCTAGGTCGCAGTTCAATGATCGACTTTGTTGTCGTTTCATCTGACCTGCGGCCGCATGTCTTGGACACTCGGGTGAAGAGAGGGGCGGAGCTCTCCACCGACCACTACCTGGTGGTGAGTTGGCTCCGATGGTGGGGGAGGAAGCCAGTCCGACCGGGCAGGCCCAAACGTACTGTGAGGGTTTGCTGGGAACGTCTGGCGGAGTCCCCCACTAGACGGAGCTTTAACTCCCACCTCCGGGAGAACTTCAAACACGTCCCGAGGGAGGCGGGGGACATTGAGTCTGAATGGACCATGTTCCACGCCTCTATTGCTGAGGCAGCTAGTCGGAGCTGTGGCCGCAAGGTTGTCAGTGCATGTCGCGGCGGCAACCCTCGAACCCGCTGGTGGACACCAGCGGTGAGGGAAGCCGTCAAGCTGAAGAAGGAGACCTATCGGGCTTTTTTGGCCTGTGGGACTCCGGAAGCAGCTGATGTGTACCGGCAGTCAAAGCGGCAGGCGGCTCGGCTGGTCGCCGAGGCAAAAACTCGGGCGTGGGAAGAGTTCGGAGAGGCCATGGAGAAAGACTTCCGTACGGCTTCGAAGCGATTCTGGTCCACTATCCGGCGTCTCAGGAGGGGGAAGCAGTGCAGTACCAACACTGTTTACAGTGGGGGTGGTGTGCTGCTGACCTCGACTCGGGACGTTGTGTTTCGGTGGGCGGAATACTTCGAAGACCTCCTTAATCCCACCAACACGTCTTCCATTGCGGAAGCAGAGCCTGAGGACTCTGGGTTAGGTTCTCCCATCTCTGGTGCTGAGGTTGCCGAGGTTGTTAAAAAGCTCCTCGGTGGCAAGGCCCCGGGGGTGGATGAGATTCGCCCGGAGTACCTTAAGGCTCTGGATGTTGTGGGGCTGTGTTGGTTAACGCGGCTCTGCAACATTGCGTGGATATCGGGGGCAGTTCCCCTGGACTGGCAGACTGGGGTGGTGGTCCCCCTATTTAAAAAGGGGGACCGGAGGGTGTGTTCCAACTACAGGGGAATCACACTCTTAAGCCTCCCTGGTAAGGTCTATTCGGGGGTTCTGGAAAGGAGGGTCCGTCGGATAGTCGAATCTCGGATTCAGGAAGAGCAGTGTGGTTTTCGTCCTGGCCGTGGAACACTGGACCAGCTCTACACCCTCAGCAGGATTCTGGAGGGGGCATGGGAGTTTGCCCAACCAGTCTACATGTGCTTTGTGGATCTGGAGAAGGCATTCGACCGTGTCCCCCGAGGGATCCTGTGGGGGGTACTCCGGGAGTATGGAGTACCGGACCCTTTAATAAGGGCTGTCAGGTCTCTGTACGACCGGTGTCAGAGTCTGGTCCGCATTGCCGGCAGTAAGTCGGACTCGTTTCCGGTGAGAGTTGGACTCCGCCAAGGCTGCCCTTTGTCACCGATTCTGTTCATAACTTTTATGGACAGAATTTCTAGGTGCAGCCAAGGTGTTGAGGGGATCCGTTTTGGTGGCCTTAGGATTGCGTCTCTACTATTCGCAGATGACGTGGTCCTATTGGCTTCATCAGGGCGTGATCTACAGCTCTCACTGGAGCGGTTCGCAGCCGAGTGCAAAGCGGCCGGGATGAAAATCAGTGCCTCCAAATCCGAGACCATGGTCTTGAACCGGAAAAGGGTAGAGTGCCTTCTCCGGGTTGGGGAGGATGTGCTGCCTCTAGTGGAGGAGTTCATGTATCTTGGGGTCTTGTTCACGAATGAGGGGAGGATGGAGCGGGAGATCGACAGGCGGATTGGTGCAGCGTCTGCTGTGAAGCGGGCGCTGTACCGATCCGTTGTGGTGAAGAGAGAGCTGAGCCAAAAGGCGAAGCTCTCGATTTACCGGTCGATCTACGTTCCTACCCTCATCTATGGTCACGAGCTTTGGGTCGTGACCGAAAGAACGAGATCCCGGATACAAGCGGCTGAAATGAGTTTTCTCCGTAGTGTGTCTGGGCTCTCCCTTAGAGATAGGGTGAGGAGCTCAGTCATCCGGGGAGGACTCAGAGTAGAGCCGCTGCTCCTCCACGTCCAGAGGAGCCAGTTGAGGTGGCTCGGGCATCTGGTCAGGATGCCTCCTGGACGCCTCTCTGGTGAGGTGTTCCGGGCACGTCCCACTGGGAGGAGGCCCAGGGGAAGACCCAGGACACGCTGGAGGGACTATGTCTCCCGGCTGGCCTGGGAACGCCTTGGGATTCCTCCTGAGGAGCTGGCCCAAGTGGCCGGGGAGAGGGACGTCTGGGCCTCCCTACTGAAGCTGCTATCCCCGCGACCCGACCCCGGATAAGCGGAAGAAGACGGACGGACGGACAGAGTCGATCAGGTTAAAATCAGAACCTGAGTCGATGAGGGCTGAGACATCAAAACTATCCTGACCAAAAACTAAAGTAACCGGTAGACAAAGACGGGACGGAGACGAGTTCAAAACAGCCTTGGGGAACGAAAAATTACTCCGGTACGCTGCCTTCCCCGCTACAGGCGACGGACCCGATCTTTTGGCCGCACCGGACAATTCTTGACAAAATGACCCTCACCCCCACAATAAAGGCACTGATTCTCAGAATACCGTTGTTGGCGCTCTTCATTAGTTAAATGAACACGACCGATCTGCATAGGTTCAGGAGGTGAAGGCGGTGAAACTAAAGGTCGCTGAGTAGCGGATCCCTGCACCGGTGGACCCGCAGACCGTAGGGGTCTTTCTGTTTGTCCTCGGTTACGGCTACGTATCCAGCCTGATAGCTAAAGCGACCATGCCCTCAAAGGTGCTAGGTTCCCCGAGTCGGGCTAGTTCTTCCTTTAAATTCTCATCTAACGCCTGAAAAAGACTGCCTTTAACGGCTTGGCTTCCCAGCCAGCGGCTGCAGCAAAAGTACAAAATTCTACAGAGAAATCAGAAACACGTCGCCCTCGCTGTTTTAACGAGAGCAGAGAACGAAATAATTGGACCGGGTCCAATTCGGCAGAGAAAACAGTCCTAAATTCAGTAATAAATTCCTGAACCGAACGCCTGACAGTCCGAAAATCGGGCTTCAGCCCATCTCAGAGCTCTACCGGTTAAGAGCCGAAGAACAAACGAAATCTTTGACTGATCAGTGGGGTAAGTTCGGGGAGAACGGTTGAAAACGAGATTACATTGGAAGAGAAATCCTCCACAATCTCCACTTTCTCTTGAGAATTTCTCAGGAGCCGGAGACGAGCTCTCAGAGAGCTGAATCTGATCGGTGTTTTCAGGTGTTTGAACTGCGGGGGGCGGAATCTCCGATGACTGAGAGACAGGCTGAGCGGACGCGGAAGAAACGGAAGCCATCAGCTGACTGAGCTGAGCGGTGACTAGTTGGAGCTGTTCTTGTGTCGAATTTACCGCTAAACCTAACCCAGTCAACTAGACCCACCTGTGGAGCATAGTTGGAGCACCGACCAAACAGAGAACCTTGACATATTTATTTAACTTATTTAGATAATGTTTTTATTGCTCTATTTCTATAAAAAATATTTAATTTCTACTTTTGTTTTCTTTTGTTCCAAATGTTAAAAAATAAACCAGTCAGTGATTACTAGTTGTTTTTTTTTGCCATTTTGTTTGATTAAAAAAAACATTGATAATTGTACCGATAAAATACCGGAATGATGAGGAGTATCGTTAAGAGTAGTCTTGATAAATCCTTAATGATACCAATCCCTAATAATTATACTTTTATGTGTTTTAGTAGGTCATTTTTCAGCTGTTTCTCTTTTTAATCTCCAGCTGAATGTTAAAAAATGTGCCTGTGAAACATTTGGGATAAAGCTTTGATTCAGAGATGCCTTTTTATTATTACTATATGAAAAGAAAAACATATGGAGATAAACATTGTTTATCGGGATTCAGCGTAAAAATATTGAGATATTATTTTTAGTCCATAACACAGACACAAAAAACACACACCCATTCTGATCATGTATTTTAGCCTCAAGCATTCTGAACTGTGAGACAAACTGACCAATCAGATGGTAAATGTTTTAATTGTATGGATATTTTCTAGAAGACTCGTTGAACATTGACTACATTCTGAGCTTACTTACCAGGCCTTACATGTGACTTTGCTTTTCAAAATCAATTAAAGGTGGGCATAAGGCAGTATTTTACAATAAAAACTATGAGCTCTGACATCTGTCTCTGTTATAATAACCAATATATTTTTTTTATTTCAACAAAATATGAAGAAATACCTCAAGCTGGGTTTGGCTTGAGGTCCTTTACCTCATCTTTCCCCCTCTCTTGAACTCCTTTTCTTGTCAGCCTACTTTGTAAAAAATTAGCCAATACTGTCATTAAAAAAACAAGAAAAAGAATTCAAATGTAGATTTCTGTTTGCTAGTGGCACTAATTTCAGTGTGATACAACACTATCACTAGAGAAATCAGTGAAAAATTGGATCTCAATGTTGGAAGCAGTTACTGTTATGGGCTGAAGAAGGTCACTTAAACTTCTCACTCTTCATTGGCTCTCAGAGGAAGTTCCCTGGTCTTTGCAGACCGTTTTACGCTGAGGTTAAGACAGCAGACTTAACTTTGATTTGCCCGATTATATCCTCCGTACGAAGAGGGATTTCTCCCCGGTGCTGACTTCTGTCTTTCGGCCTCATGAGGCCTCGTGGTTCAGGCCTGTTTCCCTCTTCCTTTGTCTCAGGCAAGAAGAAGGTGAAGACTGGGTGGCAGCCCCCCTCAAGGGCTCCAGCAAGAAGAAGCAGACTGAGCTTTGTCCTCTAGGAGGAAAGTTTTATAGCAACAGAAAACTCCTGCTGAGAGGGGAGGTCCTTTTTGCCTGTGAGGGTCCCAACTCATGTTGCTCCCAATCCAATCTGATTTTATTTTCTCATGGCTCAATGGCACTACAGCAGGATGTTTGAATAGCACTGGTCATTTCATAATGATTTGTTCTTTTTGAAAATGCTAATTCCTTCTTTTCTGTCTAAAAATGACTTTTTTAGACTTTTTTTTATGACTTTTTTTAATGGCTTTTTTTGGATAAATATTCTCTGGCATTGGATGCTGTGCAGCTGGAGGATTTTAGCGGATGCTTAATTTACTTTTGACATTTGTTATGCCACATATAGCAATAAGGTGTATTTTTTTTACAAGTGGGAGCAGCTGATTCCATCTCAGAATCTCACATAATGCCTCGACTAAAGATTCATACATCTCTAAAGCAAGACCTCCTCTAGGTAAATCACATCACAATCTTGTTTTTCTTTACTCGGCGTATGCACCTCTTGTTCAGAGGCAAACTGTCATGAAGAGAACTGTGAGAAGATGGCCAATGGAAGCTGAAGAAGCCCAAAAGTGTTTTGAGGATACAGACTGTTCCAACCACATGGGGATGACATAAATTCCATGAATGAGTGTGTGCCCAGTGGAAAGCACCACCCAAACAAGGCGCTGAGATGCTTCTTCTAGAACGAACCCTGGATAACCAGTGACTTGAAGCAGCTGCTAGACAAGAAAAAACATAGCCTTCTGGGAAGGAGACAAAATTACTGAGGATTACTCAGAAACAATTTATTGTCAAGATAAGAGATGGCAAAGAGGTAAACAGGAAGAAACTGGGGAGCAAACTCAGTCAAAAACAGTATAAGAGATATTTAGCCAGGGATGAAGAGGATCACAGGCCTTTGCTGGAAGTCTGGACAGAGCCAAAGAGCTAAACACTTTTTTCAATAGGTTCAGTTCATGAACAATCTCAGTATCCTTATTTTCTGTCCACAGCCAAACAGATATCCTACCCATCCTAAAGCTTTCCTGTGGCACCTCACATGTTTTGATTTTCCACCTCAGCCATGGACCCATCTGCTTTAACATGTTTGCCTTCAACCAAATCCAAAGAGATTGATGCTCCCTTTGCCTCCCCCTTGTACCGCATCTCTCTAGAAGTCAGGTGAAGAGGCAGCTGGAGAGACTGGACCAGAATGAGGCTGCAGGTCCAGATGATGTTAGCCCCAGAGTGGTAACAGCTTGTTCAGAGCAGCTCAGTAGGATTCTAAAGCACCTCTTCAACCTTAGCCTAACCCAGGAGAAAGTTCCAGTGCTGTGGAAGACTGCCTGCCTTGTTCTGGTTCCAAATGAAACTCACCCATCAGTCCTCAGTGACTAGACCTGTGCCTGTATTCACAAAGATCCTCAGTCCTCTCAATGAGCTTTTATCTTAGCCTAAAAATTCTTACCTACGAATCTGAAGTTATCTGAATCGCTTAAGAGTGATCCAATAAGTGCTGAGTGAAGAGACGACAGAAATCTTTATCTTAGAGAGGTGTGGTTGAACCGTGCTAGGTCAACCACACCTCAAGAGCTGTAATTGGTTGATAGTACAAGAAAAAAGCAACACAAATGTGCTCCTAGTAACCAGAGGAGAGAAATCAACCGATTAGACTGGATTAAGAAATTTGTCTCATGATGATAAAACATAGCAAAATTAATTGTCATACAGCATCAAAATGGCTCAATGCACCTTATTATTTTTATTTATTTATTTATTTTATCTCACCAGTAACTTTAGTACTTCATCTATTTGATATTAATGCACCCTCCCCTGTCAGCATTTTACTGAGATCACCTTCTTGTATAAAGCGGTTGTATTTTGCAAAACGACTTACATAAAATGGATTATCTCATTTCACGCCACTAGGGAGCTTTACAAATTGTTAAATTACATTTATTTGGGCATATCGACAAAAACCGTAAGTTGTTCGAGCGATACCAGATGTGACCTTTCTGCCACTAAAAGCCACTAGAAATCTAGCTTAATCCATCAGAATACTTCTCATTTACCTTTCGACACATTTCCCACCATGGTGAGTTTATTTTAAACATTGTAAAGGGCTTGGAGTCATATGACTTTTGCAAAACATTCAGTGGTTTCATTGTTATTCTGTATATTAGCGCCTAGATAACACAATGTTAGATGTGTTTAACAGTATGGTTTGAAACTGATGTTATATACTACGCTTTGCAAAAAGTAATATACTTGAAGTTCATTTTATTAAGTATACTTAAGTATAAGTATCAGCTTAAGTTTTAGTATTAATGTATAGTCTTAGACTTCAGTTTATACTTTTCAGTAAAAATCAAGTATACTCCACTATACTGTTAAGTATATAAAATATAGTTTATACGTAAACTTCAAGTACACTGCCTTAGCAAAAAGTAGTTTATTCAAGTGTACTACGAGTATACTTATTTCATACTTAAACTAAGAGCTTTATTCAAGAAATAAACCATTTGTGGTTAAAATGTCTGGTTTTAATCCAGTATAACTTTGGTTATGTGTTCATATGATTTACTGTGAATGTCTGAATTTGTGGTTTGAATTTGTGTTCGATGAGGGTTATCAAATACTAATGATTGATTACATGTGTGAAATCACTAGGCAATAAACAATCTCTACAACCAGAACTGGTTTATATTATTCATAGCACAACAGCGTCATAGCATTAGTAACACAGCTATGAAAATTTGTTGATGAATAATATGAATTAACTCCTTAAAGAGTATAAAACTAATAATAATTTCTCTTTAATATTAATGGCTTCATATTATTTTTGGCATATGTTCAGCTCCTCTATTTTCTGTGTATTTTATTGATAAGGTTCATGCCTACCTAAAAGTAACTTGTGCAATCTTTCCAGGGAGAGAATGTGCTGTGTTTAGTTTGTGGTTAATATCATGTAGTTTATAAAACATGGCGATGTTGAAAAGTTCTAGTTGCTAGAAATGGTTGTTGTAGCATGTATTTAACTGTTATAAAATGTAAAAGTGTATTCTGGGTAATCTACTGAGCAACGGTTTCAATGCATTTAGAGAGAAAACAATAAAAGAGTACGTTTCGGAACCATTTTGTTGGGGCCTAAAAATTTTTCATTCTTCAAATGGGGGTGCAACAGAAAATAATTGAGAACCACTGGCCTATAGTTTGGTTTTACTGTAGAGTTGGAATTGAAGAGGCAATCATAATCCTACTTCAACAAACCCACTTTTATCTGGACAAAGCAGGCAGTATTGCGAAGATCATGTTCTTTAGTCCTTTGAACAATTCTACCTGATTTGCTTTGTCAGAATCTCCAGAAGACTGAGGTGGGGGCCTCAACAATCACCAGAAACAAAGACTATCTTGCAAACAGACAATTGTTTGTAAGACTCAAAGGTTGTGTGTCTAACCAGTCGATAGCACAGGGGCACCACACGGGACTGTACTCTAACCATTCCTTTTCATTCTGTACACCTTGGACCTTTCAGCACATGGTTGTGGGCACTTATTAAAAACCTCTGGAGGTGATCTTACAAAGAAGGATTCCTCATAAAATGGAGAATGTTAAGGAAAACCCTGAGCATAATCTTCATCCAGGGTTTTCACTGGGTTTTAAAAAGTCTTGGAAAATCTTACATTTGTAAAGTAAAATTTAAGGCCTTAAACACCATTATTCAGTGAATTCAAGACTTTTTAAGTCTTAATTCTTTTAAAAAGGTCTTAATTGTCTTACGCCCATGTAACGCTACCTCAAATGCACAATAATCTGCTCCCGTGACACTGGATTGGTTTATGCAAAAAAAGTACATAAAACTCTGAATGTTGGGTGTGTGGGCAGTGGAGTCACATTTAAAAATCTCTGATACCGCTGTGAATGATAGGAAATAGACAGCTATCAGTCAGTTCTGCTGCTCTGGCCTAGCCATGGTGGAGTTGCCATAAATTATAGGCAAGAGTAGTGATACTTCATATTATTGAAGTAAAAGGATAAATTATATTGCAGTAGAATTACTCTTAAAAATAATTTTTTTGAATAAGTAAAAGTAAATGTAACTAGTCGCGTTTCCATCAACCTTTTTCAATGTGCATTTTGAGATATCACATTAGAAAAGGTTGATGGAACACTGCATGAAAAATGAGATTTTCGTC
Organism: Fundulus diaphanus; assembly: GCA_037039145.1. Lineage (NCBI taxonomy): Eukaryota > Metazoa > Chordata > Actinopteri > Cyprinodontiformes > Fundulidae > Fundulus > Fundulus diaphanus. Next base: position 47,821,088 of record CM073141.1, read on the forward strand.
CCCGTAAACTACCGCAGATCTCCCTCATTTTCGGCAGTTGACGACAATTTGCAACCCGCGCTTGTCGCCGTTTGTCAGTGCCACAAATTGTCAGAACCGGACAATGACGTATGTGGAGAGCGATCAGCTGTACTAATGGCCCTAATTAGCATATGAATGCAGCGAACCCGCACGGCTGGCCAGGTCTGGCTTGAATAACCTACTCAGTATTGGCTGAAACCACTATTTCAAACAAGTAAAATCGCTCCTGATTGGCAGCAAAACCACACGTGGCCAGGCCAGGCTTGAATGTTCTTACTCGTGATTGGTTGGCATATATATATTTATTTATATTTTGATATATATTTTGATATATATTTATTTATTTATATATTTTTTATATATATATATTTATTTATTCATATTATGCTGTATATTCATGTTATCCTACACTACTACACTATTATTAGGCTACCATACAGGAAATGAACATTTGCCAGGAAGATGTTTATGCAGAGAAAGAGCTTTATTAAAACAAACACAACTATATACAACGCGAGGATCTGCCCACACATGCGTATCCAAAAATTACAACTCCGTGAACTGTCCGTTTGCCTCCTCGGGGTTGGAGGTAACTGGCAGCATTCTCTCCGAGGCAGGTCCGATGTGCAGACGCCTGCTGTGCGTGGCTCTGTACTTCGGCGTCGCCTCTAACCGGGACTGCAGCTTCACACAAAGTTCAGAGAGATCCAGCCTTACGAAATGACGGCGGCCGTACAATCCATCCAGAGACCCCGCCTACGACGCCATCTTCTTCGCCAGACATGAGGTCCACGGTGGCGGACTTCCAGAGTTCCACTTCCTCATCCGCCTGCACACTCTGCCTCGATTCCAGCAGCTGTCAAAAAAAAAAACAATCAATCAGTACTGTGCGATCATGGGATGCACTGCGTATGGACCCAACATATCTACAGGGTTTCCCGCAGCGCTATCTTGGCGAGGCGGCCAACACGTGACGTTAACACGCGGTTTTTTGTTGTTTCTTTCGCGCGTGCGTGAATGGCAGGGAAAAAACACATGGATACCCCCCGCTCCGCGAGCCGGTCCGCGCAAAACGTGTCGTCCCCCCCAACTCACCGCCTCGCCTAAGCAAACTCCTGCGGTAAATACTGATCTATCAATGCACCTGAAAAATAGTCACCAAATAAAGTCTTACCCTCTTTCTTCTAGCTCGACTCCGAGCTGAATTCTTGGCAGCTTCAGCTCCTGCGTACCGTCTCATAATACGTCTTACAGGCGGCTGGAAAACGAGTGAATGAGAGTGGTATGAATAAAAATCAAACGCAAGTCACAATAACAAGGAAGGAGAAAACAGTAAAACAAGTCACTTACACACAATGTCGTCTTTATCAACATCGTGTAAATCTGGACTTGCAGTTATTGCTCCGAGCAAATAGGTCACCGCCTCATTATGAGGCGTGCTTAGTCTGTGAAAACAAAATGTACAGTTATGATCGGTATCTATGTCCTTTTACCGCAGAATGAAAGCATATTCTTTAAATCTTACCCTTGCTCCGGTTCATAGCGCCTGAGGACTCAGCACGTTTTTTTTTTTTTTCTTCTTCTTCTTCTTCTTCTTCTTCTTCTTCTTCTTCTTCTCTATCATGGCGGATCGCAAGCAACTTTAAGGTGCATACCGCCAAATACTGTTCATGAGTGTGTAGCAACACTGTTTTACATCTATTAAATTCTATTTGTTAATTTTGTATTCTGAAGATAATAAGTAATAAATAAATAATGCTTTCCTTAATCTATAAATATCCTTTATATTTCCTTTATTTCCCAATAATCCTTTAAGACTCCATTCTTGGCCTGTCCTTTTATTCCTAACAAATTTGTAAAATTGTTGAAGTTACATTTTCATCCATACTACTTTTAATTTTCATCCAGTATACTAAACCTAATTTCATTCTTCTGAATTCCAGTGGAGTTTCTCCAGTCTCTACTAAAAGAGACAGTGACGTCTCTGCTCTTGAGACGGTGACGTCACGTGCGCTGTACGCTATTCCCTCACTGCCTTTGCAAGCAATATTCCAAAGACTTTATTCTCCTTGAAGAAATGGACTGGTGTCCTCCGTGACAACTTCTTACAGTATGTGGTTTGTCCAAAATGTATGACAGCATACATGCTTACTAAAACCTACGAGCTCTGACGCGATGGCACAAAGGTTTGTAAGACTTGTGGTCACATACCATTCTACAATCACCCACAGCTAAAGTCTGCATTAAGGAAGAAATGTGGCTCTGTCTTGCTAAGAAAGGCGAAACCTCCCCCTGCAACACTGATTTGCGTTTGTATAGCTCACAGCATTTTCATTTACATGTTAAAGCCTCCCCTAGAATTAGGAGGAGGGGGGTCATGGGGGGACAACTGCCACGTCAATTTCTGACAATTCATGGCAGTTTTCGGTGTTGCCTGCAAATTACCGCGAACAGCCGTTAACCTGAAATTCCACGACAATCTACAGTGCCGCATAGTGACGGAAATCACACTTTTCATGCAGTGAGTGGAGAGGAAAACTCCCCTTTTAACTGGGAAGAAAACGTCCAGCAGAACCAGGCTCAGTGTGAACGACCATCTGCCTCGACCAACTGGGATTAGAGAACACAGAGCAGACACACAGAAGCACACATTAATCCAGGAATCATTTCTATCTTGTATTGTAAACTACACTTTGAGGTTTCACATGTGGCACTCTCATAATTTTGATATGCTGCTGAACCCTATCAGCCCGACTCCGGGCTTCTTATAAGAACTATTCTTAGTCCTGCAAGATAACCACTGGGACCAGTTAGGTGGAAAAAGCCCATTTGAGTAGAAGCTGGCACAAAGTACTTTCACTTTATACATTCTTAAAATACATGAATACATTTGTTTTCTATGAGATTGTACATTCGAATGTTCCAGAATATCTGAAAAAACAAAAAACTTTTGATTTACATGAATGTTCTTACTCAAATATATAGAAAATCAACAGCAGTGTGATCACTAATACATAATGTCATCTGATACTGAATACTATGCTTGTTAGTTTGTGATTTTGGTAAAGGATCAATAATAATAATAATACATTTAATTTATACTGCACTTTCTATCAAAAGATCTCCAAGTCCTACAGAACAAAAAAAAACATCTAAAGGGGACCAAAAGCTTTGCTAAAAAGAAATGTTTTAAGGCCTTTTTTAAAACACTCAGTGGACTGAGGTGCCCTCAAGGTGTCAGGGAGGGCATTCCACAGATGCGGGGCAGCAGCACAAAATGCCCTATCTCCCATTGTCCTGAGTCTGGTTCTGGGAATGTGGAGGAGGTTTGAGTGAGTGGAGCGAAGGGACCGGGTTGTGTTCTGTGGGTTGAGAAGTTCTTTGAGGTAGGCAGGGGCATGTCCATGGATGCATTGATGTGTGAGGAGGGAAACCTTGTACTCAATCCTGGTGGAGATGGGAAGCCAGTGTAGCGAATGGAGGATGGGGGTAATGTGCTCATGTTTCCACACTCTCATCAGGATCCTAGCTGCAGAGTTTTGAATGTACTGAAGCCTCTGCAGACTTTTTCTAGGGATCCCAATGAGAAGTGCGTGGCAATAGTCCAGTCTGGAGGAGACAAAGGCATGAACCAGCTTTTCTGCGTCTGGGAGGGAGAGAATGGGACGGAGTTTGGAAATATTTCGGAGGTGATAGAAAGAGGTCTTGCATAGGTGATTTATATGGGCTTCAAAAGTGAGATGGGAGTCCATTTTTACACCAAGATTTCTAACTGTTGATGAAAGTGGGATGTTGCTGCCAGAAAAGGTGATGCTGGTTATGGATAATGATTTGGTTTGATGAGGAGTTTCAACCAGGATGGCTTCGGTTTTTGAGCTATTTAGTTGAAGAAAGTTTTGCTCCATCCATACCTTTATCTCCTCCAGACAGGTGGTGAGTTTTGATGGGGATGACTGTGAGGGTGGGGTGTCAGCTGTGACATTTACATAGAGCTGTATGTCATCAGCATAGCAGTGGAATGAAATATTGTGGCAGCTGATGATTTGGCCAAGGGGGGTGAGGTAAAGGATGAAGAGGATGGGGCCAAGGACTGACCCCTGGGGGACACCACATGTAACTGTGTGTGGATGTGATTTGGAATGGCCTAGGGAAATGTATTCTGTAATTCAATAAGCGCTGTTTCACCACTAGGTGGTGCTTGAGCACTGTGTAGACCAAAACAAGTTGTGACAAGCTGCTCTTCTCTCTACCTTCAGTCCAGCTACAACCCAGCCCCTACATAAAACGTACATGCACGTGCATGTATGTGCATGTGAAGTTCTATCTAAAATAAAGACATTTCACTTATTGCTCCTTTAAAAGGAGGGCCTGTATAGTTACTCACTATTTATATCACTATTATATACAAAATTCTGATGTGTATTTCTTTTTCTTTGGCCAGATGGATTTTAACCAGGAACTATAAGGCTCTGAGTAAAGGCACAAAAGGCAGCACATCTGGCTTCCTGAACATCATGATGGAATTGAAGAAGTGTTGCAATCACTGTTACCTTATCAAGCCTCCTGATGACGATGAGTGTCTCAACAAAACAGAAGCTTTACAGGTTTAAGATTTATGCATCAAAATAAAGTATAGTGTTTACTTTGAGTGAGCACTGTGTCCATATTCTTTAGGCTACTTTGTTTAACTTCCAGGCATGATTCTGACCTTTAATGATCTTTTTTCTTTAAGCAACTGATCCGCAGTAGTGGGAAGCTTGTGCTTTTGGACAAGCTGCTGGTCCGTTTAAAGGAGCGAGGTCACAGAGTTCTCATCTTCTCTCAGATGGTACGGATGCTCGACATTCTGGCTGAATATTTAAGGAGCAGGCAGTTCCTCTTTCAGGTATACATACAATGCTGACCAGATTACTTGTCATAAAAAGATACATGGGTGTGTCACAGAAACCCGACTTTATAGAAAATAACTTTGTTTCTCATTTGTGTAGCGATTAGATGGCTCCATCAAAGGGGAAATACGGAAACAAGCCTTGGATCATTTTAATGCAGAGGGCTCAGAGGTACTGTGTGATGCATTGACTATAATGGAAATCAAATGTAATCCCTGACTGAAAGTGAGTTTTATCCTTTATGTTTAGGATTTCTGCTTCTTGTTATCTACACGTGCGGGTGGACTGGGCATCAATCTAGCGTCGGCTGACACAGTGGTGATCTTTGACTCGGATTGGAATCCCCAAAATGATCTTCAAGCTCAAGCAAGAGCCCACAGAATAGGACAGAAAAGACAGGTGAGTTCAAACTATCTCAAAGATCCACCTCTACTTCTTACTAGAAATTTTTAGATACATTGGTACCTTGATTTACAAGTGTCCCTACTATCAAATCTCAGACGATTTTTTTTCTTTGTTTTTTTTTCTCTTTGCTTGACTTGAGATCAAAAATTTTGCTTGCTGTATTTTTCGGACTATAAGACGCACTTAAAATCCTTAAATTTTCTCAAAAATTGATGATGCGCCTTTTGATTCGGTGCGCCTTTTGATTCGGTGCCCCTTAAATATGATTAACCTTGTGCTTACTGACCGATTTTATGTTTACAGTCCCTGACAAAAGTCTTGTCACTTATCCATTTTGTAGAAACAACAGCTTACAACCTGACTTTTAATTAATCCATTGGTTTTAGAAATGGCTCATATCAAAGCTAAAACCCTCCCTAATTATGTTCAATATAGTAAAATAAATTTTCTTCACTGGAGGAAGATTGATCATTTAATGAACACAGAAAGGTCTGATTTTGGCAAGACAAAAGTTTTGTCGTCTACAGAAAGTAATGTGAAAATTGAACAAGACTTTTAGTATAAGTCCTATGCAATGTTTTATAACCCTCTGATCCTTTTATAATAGGAACATTTTCTGTGAGTTTTATAAAATTATTTAGGAGTCAGAATCCCTAATGATGTTTAATAATGGATGGCAGGTTTAGAGGGCATTCCTTGTAAGACAGGACCCACTGTCTCGCATGTTTTAGGCTTTTATCAAATACGTGGTTACAAGAGTGGGTGATTAACAGTGTTGCATAATTTTAAAATATACGGGACTGTGAAAATCCATGTTCACACATTAAAATTACACAGAAATCTGACATGGGCCTTGTTGATGTGTGTAATAGAAATATCTTAGTTGTAGTTCAAATTGTTGGTATGATTATTTTTTTGTTAAAACATTGTTTTTCTTATGATTTGTTTTTGGGATTGACAGGTAAATATCTATCGGCTGGTGACAAAAGGCTCAGTGGAGGAAGATATCATTGAGAGGGCGAAAAAGAAAATGGTGCTAGACCACCTCGTCATTCAAAGAATGGACACTACAGGAAAAACCGTCTTGCATACCGGGGCTGCACCCTCTAGGCAAGTAACGGGCCACATTCTGCTGCTTAACAATTTTTTTCTATCAAGATTGAGTTGCAGATCAAAATAAGTGTTACTCACCAGATTTAATGTCAGTTTTTTTTTTTTTTGCACATAGCTCAGCACCTTTTAGTAAAGAGGAGCTATCAGCCATTCTGAAGTTTGGTGCTGAAGAGCTTTTCAAAGAGCCAGAAGGTGAAGAGCAGGAGCCTCAGGTATGTATAATAAGTACATTAAATGAAGCCATTACTGTAAAATTGTTCATTGTAAACTTGTTCAGGATTAAAACAATAAAGCATAAAATTATGTCTTTGTCAAGAGGGTTGGGGATGTCTTCTGACATTGTGACCCGGGTTTCCACCTTGTGGTTTATTCAAAATTCCACCTCTAGCAGAAACACAGGCAAGATGTTTTCTCACCTTTTGGATCAATGTGGTCTCTGCCAAATCGATCATGCTTAAAAACTGATGTTTTTAAGTAATTTAATGTTTAATAAATAACTTGGTTATTTATTATCCGGTGAATATCAGCGCATAGCAATTACGTCATCAAGACACATCGGACAAAGGAGTGGTATACCTTGTTGGAAATGTTGGAAAGGGGATGGGGCGGAGCATGTCAGCGCAGTGAAGCTTTTTTGCAAAGTAATCAAATTTTTTTTGTGTGTGTGTCCTGTTAGGCAATGTAGTATTAAGGATTGTTCTCTTAATAAAGAAGAGAGCCCAACAGATTTTACTTTCACAAGTGGACCCTTACTGCTTTAGCCATAGTGCTCTGCTTGACTTATATATATGTAAAAAGCTGTATTTTTACATATATATAGCTGTATTATGTATTAGATTTTATGCTGTGACTATTTCATGTTCAATGGACACAGAAACGGGAAGGTAAAAGAGGAAGAAAAAAGGGAGAGAAACAGGTGAGACAAAATGCTAAAAGGGAGAAAGGGTGAAAGGAAAGGGAGAGGGCAATATACATTCTCTGAGTCTGCTTCTCTACCTACAAAGCGAGATATCAAAAGAACAGAAAAAATAACTGAAAGTATTACAGGTACAAACAACCAACACCTTGATACCATCACTGAAGAATATACAGTATTATTTAATACGAAATGTAAAAAGTGACAGCTAAAGCTAGTAATAGGGGTTTTCCTGTATAGAAGTGAATCTGTAAGATTAGGTTGGTGCTGCGTTCAGCTGTGACACCGGCCCAGTTAGATCTGTTGGTTATTATTGCGGGAGGGTCAGCTCACAGCCTGACACAGCAGTGCCCAACTGGCACACTGGCACCGCAACAGTTGAAATGGCAGAAATATATATTTTATGTTTTGCGTTAAATTAAAAACATAAAATAATCTGTCACTTATGTCATGTTTGCATATAAAAAATGGAAACTACACGGCTTTAATTTCAATACGATACATTAGAATCGTTTTTTTTTTAATTAAAAAAACATTCTCAAACTCACCCCATGAGGAACTGAGAAGTATTCAAGACTTCATGCCTCCGAAGTTCCACAAAAATCTGGGATGTTCTTCTCCATTTTGTTGTCTCTGTCTCCTGCAAATGTACTCCCGATAACTTCTGATAATTTGACGTCCTCACTGCTCTGCGAGTCCACATAAAAAGTTTAAGCTTTCAATAAGCTTTCTTCATCTTCCTTATCTTCTGTCAGCTGGAAGCTAAAAATGCTTTCTAAAGTCTGCAAGCGCCATTTATTTCACTTGATCTACTTCTGATGCAGAATCTGAAGCGAAACCCGGCATCGGTCCTGATTAATATTTACTCCTGGAGCAGAGTGCTGGAACGACTACGGTTTAGTTTAGCTCGGTCCATCTTCCCCAGGCACAGAAACTCAGTTTCTCTTTCAAACAGGTTAAGTAGCTGCATAAGTAGCCATCTGCTTTCTTCAAGCACGCACCTTATTGGCCGACATGTCTAACAAAAGCCTGCACAAGCCACACCAAGTCGGTATACAAATGAGCCGCAGCTTTCTCCTCCCAGACATGCAAATGCAGCTCAGGGGATTTTTAAACGGAAAACCTGCCAAGTTTAAACAAAGTTTACTGTTTAAAACCTCTGAAACGGTCATTTAAAGCATCGAGGGGTTTCCTCATAACTTAAACTAGCATATTTTGCGATAAAACGAAATTCACTATTTTCTCACAAATGGAAGTTTTTTCTCTATGTTCACCGTTTGTGCTCTGCTGACTTGTACCTACTTTTGCTGTGGTGGGTCACATTTATACTCCTCCACCACCTCCACTTGTTCTCCCAGTATGGGAATCGTGTTGGTCCTATTCCTATTTCTCCTGAAATCTACAACCATCTCCTTTGTTTTAGCCAAATTCAGAAAGAGATGATTGTTTTCACACCATGTCACAAAGCGGTCCACCAGCTCCCAGTGAGCTTCTCTGATGCATCCAAACTGATGCATCATCTAAGTATTTCTGCAGATGACAGGAGTCTGTCTGGTATTGGATGTCTGAGGTGTAAAGAGTGAAAAGTAATGGTGAGAGTATAGTCCCCTGTGGTGCTCCTGTTCTGCTGACTACCTGGTTAGACACACAACCCTTGGATCTTGAATTGTGTTAAATGCACTGAAGAAATCAGAGAACATATTCCCCATGGTTCTGTCTACCTTGTCTAAATGACTGTGGGTTTGTTGAATCAAGTGTATGATGGCATCTTCAATTCCATGGCGATAAGCGAACTCCCGGGCATCCTGATAGCTGCTTTTTTGCTTACTCAGAGGGGTCAGGAGTAGTCTCTCTAGAACTTTCATGATGTGGGATGTCAGGGCAACAGGTCTAAAGTCATTGAGGAAGGATGGCTGAGTTTTCTTCGGTACTGGAACAATGCAGGTGGTCTTCCACAACACTGGAACCTTCTCATTGGTCAGACTAAGGTTGAAGAGGTGCTGTAGACGATCTGCTCTGCACTGGCTTTCATGACTGGATAGGGGTAGACACCATAGGCCCGTTTACACTTTTTTAACCGAGCCGAGACCAATCTGAGCTTGGATCAGTTAACCAAGCCAAGACGACCGTTTACACACCACACTATCCCGGTTCCTTGGTTGCTCCTCGCCTCCTAGTGACGATCTGCGGTACTGCTGCTCTCTGGGATTGAAGGCGGGACCGAGCAAATCAAAATGGTGGCACCCGTAACATTCAGGATGTTATGGTTAGACAGTCGGCTTTTGGGACGTGGATAAGACAAACGAACGTCTAATAAGGATTTACAGACGCGGGAAACAATGACAGACGCTGAGGTTCATCACACTGCTAAGCAGAATCATCTCTGGAAATCGTGTGGCACGGTAAGGAAGCTAGTATTATTATGAATGTCTGAAATTTGTCTGAATGGAGTGTGAATCGGGATGTGCAGCCAGACACAGCGGAAAAACCGCGAACAGTCAGCTGACTGTAAGGGGATGACGCGGTCTGCTCATGCGCTCTTCGTTATCAGATAACCGGGATAAAAAAACAGTCCGAGATCTGTTCAGGAACTGGTCTGCAGTTAGCGCGGTCCGGTTATGTTTAGCGCGGTCCAGTTCAGTCTGCTGACCGTTTACACACAAGAGTTATCTCGGTTACCGAGCTCGGACTGGTCTCGGCTCGGTTAAAAAAGTGTAGTGTAAACGGGCCTCATGTGGACCTGCAGCCTTATTCCGGTTCAATCTCTCCAGCTGCCTCTTCACTTCTAGAGACAGAAAAGTGGAAGGGAGGGTGAAGGAGGGGCAAAAGGAGAAGCACCATCTTCTGCTGAGAACAAACATGTAGAAGCTGAAGGGACCATGGATGAGGTGGAAGATAAAATATCGGAGGTGTGACTGGGAAGGGTTGTGTCAAAGGAGTGTCCGATGACTAGATTGCACATGTTGGATCTCTCCACCATCACACTACAAAAGAGATAATAATAATCATCATCTTTGTTGTAACTACAACCTCCATTCCAGTGAAATTTGTTCTCTGCATTTAACCCATCTTGTTTGGGAGCAGCCCACTAAAGTAAATAATACAATTGCATCAAAATAAATAGACCTTCTGTGGCTGCAATCAACTACCTAAACTAAATCCTCTGGAAGAGTTCTTTGAAAAACCCAAACGGATTGCATGTAGTGATCCAACACGCACAGTTACTGTGCTAGAAATAGAAGAGGTCAAAACAGAACAGTAGCGGTAACCAGCAATGTAATGCTTTAACCAGAATTACTTTGCTTTAAGATTCTCTGGCTGATTACTTCATTAGGATTCAATTTAAGTGCAAACAATTCTTTGTTTTTAAGAGTTTTTTATTATTAGAAGAGTGTGCCTATCTGTAAGACTTGATACACTAGTAGTAGTTAGTGTTGTCAATGTCTTACATATTTACATAGTCATATTTTCCAATTTCCTGTCAACTTTTAACATTTTTAGCAAAAACACAGTGGGTCGCCCTAGCGGGCTTAGTCGGTTTTCTGGGGAAAACCCTGCTTACTGTTATTAACTTGAAAGCCTAACGACAGGGTTCTGTCGGTCTGGGCTCTGTCAGTTTGGGCTCCCTCTTCGAATTGCTCTACACAAGACTCCACTGTGTGAATGCATTTGACATATTGAAGTTTTTTGCTTTGAAGTAGTATGCATCTAAATATTCTCCAACCACTGACATTAAAAACTGTTTTTGCACACAAACACAAGGATTTGAAACATTTGTGCAACTGCCAAATGGTTGTGGGCAAGACTGAGTAACTCAAATGTCAAGTCAGTAAAAGAGTGAATTTGCAATGGAAAAGAAGCATCCAAAAGATATCTGTGAATCATGCAGTTTTGCTAAAACTACTAAAGAATGTGGCCAAACAAAAAAGTTGTTAAAGTTGTCTCTGTTTCATATTTTGATGTGAATGTGCTTGTTCTACCGGTCAGGAAATGGACATTGATGAGATCCTGAAAAGAGCTGAGACCAGAGAGAATGATCCTGGACCATCCACTGTTGGAGAGGAATTACTGTCTCAGTTTAAGGTCCGAACTTTTGAAGCTATAATCCAACTATCCAGTACCTGCACACTTATTTTTGTTTGTTTGGCCTAACTTCCACAGGTTGCCAACTTCTCCATGATGGAAGATGAAGACATTGATATTGATTCCGAGAGAAGTCAACGGAGCTGGGATGACATAATACCTGAAGAACAGAGAAGAAGGATGGAGGAAGAGGAAAGACAGAAGGAGCTGGAAGAAATTTACCTGTTACCACGTATGAGGAATTGTGCCAAACAGGTGCATACCACTCATGATAAATGTTATTAGAATAGAATATGAATTACATGGATTCCACCTCCAGGCAGAAAATTCAGGTGGATGCTACAGGCTGGTGGCGTTGTTTCTTGGATCGGGGAGGTGAGCAGGAGATTGGAGGTGTGTGCGGACTGGAGGGGGGAGACTACGTAGGAGTCATCATCTAAGTAATTTTCTGTTTCAGTGACTGAAACAGAAAAAAACCCGTCCGTCCGTCCGTGAACAGGACCACGTCATCCGCGAATAGCAGAGACGCATTCCTAAGGCCACCAAAACGAATCCCCTCAACACCTTGGCTGCGCCTAGAAATTCTGTCCATAAAAGTTATGAACAGAATCGGTGACAAAGGGCAACCTTGGCGGAGTCCAACTCACCGGAAACGAGTCCGACTTACTGCCGGCAATGCGGACCAGACTCTGACACCGGTCATACAGAGACCTGACAGCCCTTATTAAAGGGCCCGGTACTCCATACTCCCGAAGTACCCCCCACAGGATCCCTCGGGGGACACGGTCGAATGCCTTCTCCAGATCCACAAAACACATGTAGACTGGTTGGGCAAACTCCCATGCCCCCTCCAGGATCCTGCTGAGGGTGTAGAGCTGATCCAGTGTTCCACGGCCAGGACGAAAACCACACTGCTCTTCCTGAATCCCAGATTCGACTATCCGACGGATCCTCCTTTCCAGAACCCCTGAATAGACCTTACCAGGGAGGCTTAAGAGTGTGATTCCTCTGTAATTGGAACACACCCTCCGGTCCCCCTTTTTAAATCCAGGGGAACTGCCCCCGATGTCCACGCAATGCTGCAGAGCCGCGTTAACCAACACAGCCCCACAACATCCAGAGCCTTAAGGTACTCAGGGCGAATCTCATCCACCCCTGGGGCCTTGCCACCGAGGAGCTTTTTAACAACCTCGGCACCCTCAGCACCAGAGATGGGAGAACCCGACCCAGAGTCCTCAGGCTCTGCTTCCGCAATGGAAGACGTGTTGGTGGGATTAAGGAGGTTTTCGAAGTATTCCGCCCACCGACGCACGACGTCCCGAGTCGAGGTCAACACCACACCACCCCCACTATAAACAGTGTTGGTACTGCACTGCTTCCCCCTCCTGAGACGCCGGATAGTGGACCAGAATCGCTTCGAAGCCGTACGGAAGTCTTTCTCCATGGCCTCTCCCAGTGTTGTAGTCAAGTCACTATACCTCGAGTCCGAGTCCAGGTTCGAGTCTCCAGTGTTCAAGTCCGAGTCAAGTCCAAGTCATTAAAAAAAAATCCGAGTCGAGTCCGAGTCAAGTCCACTACTCATCCGAGTCAAGTCCGAGTCGAGTCACTATTGATCCAAGTTCGTTGTAGGAACATGCCGTGACGTGTGATGTATGACATGAAGCAGTAACATTCCATTGCACTAATAATGGCGTTCCGCTAGCGAGCTATTTTTAGAACGTGACGTCATATCACGTACAGGTAGGGCAAATATGCGTTTTCCTCCACTCTTTCGCTGTAGTTACACTTGGTTTTACTCGGTAAAACGACTGCTTTTTCTAAGTCTAAGACGTCTCCTAACCATGGTTTTTAAACATTGTTGTTATGGAACGTGCAACAGCGACTCGAGGTACGCTGATAGGCCGCATATGAAGGATGTTAAAGCCGCAAGCGGCGTCGATCGGCCCTCGCAGCCAAGCGCGCTCCGGCCTATTGGCCACCGCCGCGGTGCCGGCCGGCGGTGGCCGCCCGCCACCGCAGATGCTGTCATGCATTTTCCTCCGGGTTAGGGTCACCGGACCGGACTAAATTGTTCGGCGGGCCGGACAATTTATACCGATTCCTGGACGGTGACTACAAACAGAAAAAAACGGCCGCTGACGCCATGAACGCCGAGCAGGAGAAAAACATCGACTTACCGTTCTATCAACTCGGCCCGTTGTCCAGTCTAAGCCCTCGACACTCAAGCCATCGTTTGAGCTGAACGTTGGTATGTTGTTCCACAGTTCTACCAGTAAAATGGGCGCCTGGACATCCTCTTGTGAAAGTTTAACAGCGGAAAAGTCGGTCATATCGTTGTATCTGTTGCATGTGTAATGGCTGGTTGCTACGTGCGCTCTCACACTGTTTGCCATACCTTAGCGGCAAGGGGCGTTGCTCATGAGATGGTGACGTCACGTGCGCGGTTGCGCCATTTAGATATTAAAATCATACACCAAATAATTTTCTAATGACATATTAAAATTATAGCCTAATGATATAAAAAAAGTCGAGTCTTTTTCTCAATTTCCGAGTCAGAATTATCTGAATGTAGGAGTCCGAGTCCAAGTTCGAGTCATCAGTGCTCAAGTCCAAGTCAAGTCACGAGTCTCTAAATTTAGCTAATGACTCGGACTCGAGTTCGAGTCTCGGACTCGAGTACTACAACACTAACCTGACGCCGCCAGATAGATTTGCTCCGCATATCCATCTGGAAACCTTCCGTTGAAGTAATTTTGGGAAGGGGCGAAAATACTGGTTAGCTGATTGGCCTATGTTGGTGATAGACGGGCCAAATAAACCAATCAGATCAACGAAGCATATGACGTACTCGTCAACATGCTTCGTCGTCGCTCTGTTACGAGCGACGACGAAAACACAACCACAAGCCAAGCTACTCTTGCTGCTGCAGGTAAAGGCTCGTTAGCTCAGCAAAGAAATACTCTGTAATTCCGATAAAACTTGCTCGATAGCCACGCTAACGCTAGTTTCATCGGCTGAAGCCGCCATGTTCTTTAGACTGAACTGTCGCGCTTCTGGTTGCGTCACACCTCAACCCGCCTCAAAGCCAACGCTGATTGGACGTTCGTTTGGTGAACGGCTCCAAATTTTCTTTAACGGAGAGTAGCCAGACTGATCTGCGAGTGAAACCTTAAAAGCTCGCGAGATCAGGATGGTCTCACGAGGCTACTACAACACTGGCCTCTCCGAACTCTTCCCACGCCCGAGTTTTTGCCTCGGCGACCAGCCGAGCCGCCTGCCGCTTCGACTGCCTGTACACGTCAGCTGCTTCCGGAGTCCCAAAAGCCAATAAAGCCTTGTAGGACTCCTTCTTCAGCTTGACGGCTTCACTCACCGCTGGTGTCCACCAGCGTGTTCGAGGGTTGCCGCCGTGACATGCACCGACAACCTTGCGGCCACAGCTCCGACTAGCCGCCTCAGCAATAGAGGCGCGGAACATGGTCCATTCAGACTCAATGTCCCCCGTGATGCCAAGAGCACATGTGGACACCCTTATGCTTGAACATGGTGTTTGTGATGGACAATCCATGACGAGCACAGAAGTCCAACAACAGAACACCACTCGAGTTCAGATCAGGTGGGCCGTTCCTCCCAACCACACCCCTCCAGGTCCCACTGTCATTGCCCACGTGAGCGTTGAAGTCCCCCAGCAGAACGAGGGAGTCCCCAGGAGGGGCACTCTCCAGTACCCCCTCCAAGGACTCCAAAACGGGTGGGTAATCTGAACTGCTGTTTGGCACAAACAACAGTCAGAACCTGTCCCCTCACACGAATGCGGAGGGAGGCCACCCTCTCGTTCACCGGGGTGAACCCCAACGTGCAGGCACCGAGATGAGGGGCAACAAGTATGCCCACCCCAGCTCGGCCCCTCTCACCAGGGGCAACTCCAGAGTGGAAGAATGTCCAGCCCCTCTCACGGAGACTGGTTCCAGAGCCATGCATCGAGGTGAGCCCGACTATCTCTAGTCGGAACCTCTCAACCTCGCGCACGAGCTCAGGCTCCTTCCCCACCAGAGAGGTGACATTCCACGTCCCAAGAGCCAGCTTCTGCAGCCGAGGATCGGAAGGCCAAGGTCTCAGCCCTCTACTGCCACCCATTGCACAACGCACCCAACCCCTTTGGCCCCTCCGATAGGTGGTGAGCCCATCGGAAGGAGGACCCATGTCACCTCTTCGGGCTGAGCCCGGCCGGGCTCCATGGGTAAAAGCCCGGCCACCAGACGCTCACCAACGTGCCCCACCTCCAGGCCTGGCTCCAGAGTGGGGCCCCGGTGACCCGCGTCCTGGCGAGGGGACACGAAATCCATTTATGTGAATCATCATAAGGGGCTTTTTGGGCTGCTCTTTGTCTGCTCCCTCCGCTAGGACCTGTCTGCCTTGGGTGACCCTACTAAGAGCTTAAAGCCCCTGACAGCATAGCTCCTAGGATCATTGGCACACTCAAACCCCTCCACCACGGTAAGGTGGAAGCCTAGGGAGGGACAGAAAAAACCCTCTTAAGATAAATCAGTGATTCTCAAGAAGCTATTTCCTTCAAAATACCAAAGGTAGTTTGTACCGAAGATCTATTATCTGAAACAGTGGGGAGGATGGGCTCCACACTTGGTGGAGACCTGAGATATCTCCAGGTCTCCACTAGGGGGCTGTCCAACCCAACCTGACAAAAGACAAACAGAAAACAAGGTACACGGTCACATTCACACATTCCCACTCATAGCATACACAAGATAATCAACTTAAGGAAAATACATCTCTTTGGCTTTTCCAGGTCATTAGTCTTTCAGGGGTGGAAATTCCATTTTTTGTGTTTTTTGTTTGAATCGCTAGCCTACCACATTGGCTGGTGCATTTTGCAATGTTACCCGCCACTTATGGGACTGAACAGCGCTTTTCCAGTCATGCTGACCACCCAAAGCGCTGTATACTATAGCCACAACCAATCGCTCTCACGAACGCGCACACATTCATGTGGTAGTCGGTAGGCAAGTTGCGGTTAAGTGACAGTTGGAGAAGTGGGGTTAAGTGCCTTGCCCAGGGGCACATTGACATGTGGCAAGGGGAAGCTGGAATCCAACCACTACCTCTGTTACTTCATCGCTACCTCAACCTTCTGATTGCCAGACGACTACATCAAGCCACAGTCACTCACTTCATAAATTCACTTCTGAAACACATTCAGAAACTTACTGAAAACACTTAATGGAGGTAACCGACAGGTTGGTCAGAAGCTTTTCAAAGATTAAAAAAATTCCTCCTCAAAAGAAGCAAGACTTCTCTGGAAATTGTTGCATAATATTGTTTGTGTGGTGAATGGCACACAGTTGCAGAAACCTTTGGAGACTTAAGTTTAGGTAATTTTTGGTTTTGGACATTTTTAATATTACATTTTGGGTTTTATTTGAAAAATGTTTTTTTCTGGTTTGTATCCTCAGATAACCTTTAACTCTGAGAGGCGGCAGAGTAGGAACAGGAGATATTCTGGCTCTGATAGCGACTCCATTTCAGACCGAAAGAGACCAAAAAAACGAGGAAGACCTCGGACTATTCCACGGGAAAATATTAAAGGTTTTACAGATGCTGAGATCCGCAGGTGAATATCAGCTGCATTAGCTATTTTCCCGCCCTTTATTTAGGTGTCATATATTCCAACTGACATATCTTATGACTACTGGCAGGTTTGTCAAGAGTTACAAAAAATTTGGAGGACCCCTTGAAAGGTAAAACGTATCAGCTACTGATTTTGATAAAAGTTCTGATTAACCCTAACACTAAAAAAAGATGTTACATGTTTAACATCTGCTTTTAAACGCAGGTTGGATGCCATTGCTCGCGATGCTGAACTTGTGGATAAATCTGAACATGACCTGAAACGCTTAGCAGACACTGTTCATAATGGATGTGTAAAAACACTACGTGAAAACCCTTGTGGACCAGAGAAGACATCAGGTAATCCTTCAGTTCCTATTTAAGATTAAGATGCTGGTGAAGTATTTTGGAATATATGAACAACAGAGATTGGAATAGTTTTTGAGAATCTTTGCATGACACCTACTATCAACAGATTGAGGAGTTGGATGATATTGAAAAGTCCTACCAATGGCAAGAGAGTGCTGAATGAAGGAGGGCACGGAAGCACTGTCTGTGGTTACACAGGAACACACTCTCAAGACAGGAGCAATAGCAGTCAGGGTCAACCACATCAGATAGAATCCATGATTAAGGCTGTGCAAAGATGCCCTTGAATCAGCCAACACCTAATAGCTGGGTGTAAATGAACAGAAAAATGAAACGGTCCCACGTTTTGGTACCCGAAAGCATGACTGACACTAATCTCTCCGCTTTCCAAAAATAAGATGCAGATTCCGCTCGCTGCAATATTTATGAAGCGGAGTACAAGGCCAGTGGTGGTAATACTTCTAATCTGAGGAAGCACCTGGTCACTGTTGCCAATTTCTCTCTATATTTAGCGAATTATCGGACCCATCCAGCAGACTTCTTTCAAACAAGCGGCTAGCAAAAAATTTTGTGTCTTCTGTTATTGGTGACTTCCCATGAAAGTAACAATCATTCAGGAGTTATTGTCTTTGGAGAGGAGCAAGTCTTACTGTGAGCCCATTCCCACTTCTCCAACTGTCTCACAGACAGACAGCTGCTGATGCCTTGTCCTGAAACTTCCCTGTATTCAGAGCAGAGAGGAGAATCTCTCTGTTACCTCATTGCAAATGTATCCTGCCATGATTTAGATAGCAGGATAAAATAATGTTAATATTTTTTTTTTCTTCTCTGAAACTGTTTTTCCAGAGAAGTCAAGAATTGCCTGACTTTTATTCACACGCAGCTTCAATCCAGTATTCATCTCATTCACTCTGTGTGCCGCTGATAACTGTTGTTTTGGTAAAAATGTGTTTTATGTGCTGTGAATTGAGGCAGTGCATTAAAATTTATAAATTATTTAATACGGTTCATTTCTAGATCCAAACAACTTTATATATTGAGAAATAAATATGTTTATAAATTGAAAAATTAAGGGATTTTCTTAATAAACTACAATTTATTACTACTTAAACACACAAAAATACTGAAAATAGGTACCGTTAAGTACCGGTATAGGTTCCAATGTAAAAGGTACCCATCCCCACCTACAGGTGCTGGTCACATAAGTAGAATATCATGAAAAAGTTAAGTAAACGTTTTTTTCAGTAATTCCATTCAAAAAGTGAAACTTCTAATTCTATTCAATCATTACACACAGACTAATATATTTATAATATATATGGGTGTACCTCGCCTCTGGAGATGGGCACCACCAACCACCGCGACCCCATGAGGGATTAAGCGGTTCAGAAAATGTGTGTGTGTGTGTATATATATATATATATATATATATATATATATATATATATATATATATATATATTAGTGCTGTCAGTTAAAAACTGTAGTAAAACAGACCCGCGCTCACTGTTGCCAACAGTTTCTTTTACCCTCGGACACATGCGACTTTGGGCTTCTTTTTTCTAAAAGAGCTTCTAAATTTCATGAGTCACGGGTTGCGTTTTTTTTTGGGCAGGTTTCTGAAAGTGAAATCGCTTATTTGGGCTCTAAAATAAGTGACGAAATAGGGGTTATTATGAGACCTGCCTGCACTAGACGCTTTGAGTGTATCCAGCTGAAATATCCCTCCGCCATAGGAAGTAAAGGCAGACAGAGCAACTCTGCACGTATTTTCTGCAGTTTACGGTGCAATAACCGGTGGTAACTGCTGAAAGTAGATTAGGCGGTGCAGATCACCATTTTAAGCAGATATTGGTTCTGAAGATGAGCTTTTACACGTTAACATTGCAGAAACCCCAACCCATAAACCGTTCTTTAATGCTTATTAATTTGTTGTCTCTGTATTTGACAAACCAAGGATGAATCACGTTGCCAAACGAAGTACCTGGAGTTACTAATCAGTTCCTAAACAGTCTCTTTCAAGGGTATTAAGCTCCTGGCCCAGACCTGGAAATTTAAAACCTTTTTCCAGGCTTAAACTTTATGAATATGGATAGAAACAGCAAGCAAAAATATTCAAAGAAATTATTGTTGTTGGTGTGAAAGCTCAGAATTAGATGTGTGTGAGAGAGAGAGAAGAAATGAACAAAACTTATTACTTTATTAAAATGTACAATTTTTATTAATTTATATGTTTATGCATGATACCATGTCTATCTTTGTTTAAGAGGCAAAAAAAATATATCGGCATGAAAACAAGTATTTATTTACATATTTGTTTACGCACTGTGTAAACATCAGGGCGTCATGATTAGTCATATAGCCATTATAGTCCAGAGTTTAACATTTGGTACCAGGATGTTTTCATTCCAATTCTAAAAAGTGCTTGAAAAATAACAAAATAAAAATATTTTTTGTACAAGCATGTATTTTATTAGTGTCATTTATTGCAAAATTGCGTATTAAAATGCCCAAACAGGCTATTACACTTTCAGAAATAAAAGGATAAAATATGCGATTAATTTGCGATTAATCTCAAGTTAACTATCGACATTATGCGATTAATCGCAATTAAAATTTTTAATCGTTTGACAGCACTAATATGTATATATATATATTAGGGCTGGGCAAGTTAACACGTTAATTTCGCGTTAATTCATTAGACTATTAACGGCGATATTTACTTTAACGCGGGTTAACGCATGTTGCTCACATGCTTTTATTTTGTGAAGGTCTGTTGCTGCGGTGTAGGGGTTTGAATCAGAACAGTAGGTGGCGATAATGCGCCAGTAACCTCGCTGTCAGCCCAGCCTCGGATTCAAAGAGGAAGAAAGGTGCTGGCCGGAAAAAAACAAAGCCGACATGCGGAAGGCTGTGTTTCCCGCAGGAATTTGCTTAGGCGAGGCGGTGAGTTGGCGAACGGAACAAGTTTTGTGCGGAGCTGGGTGTGCATCGACGCCGTCGGTGAAGTCGCTTCTCGCTTCAAAGTATCCATGTGTTTTTGCCTGTTTTTCCCTGCCATTCACTATATGCACGCGAGAAAGCAACAACAAAAAAACGCGTGTTAACTTCAAATAACCATGCAAGCATATCGAGTTAGCAAGCATTTCAGTTTAAAGTTCTTCCAGCAACAAATATGACAGAAACAAGTTAGTTGTAACCACTGCCAAGTTAAACTTTGGTATTGAACATAAAATGGTAATGCTGCTCCCTGCGGTTACCTCAGAAATGTCCTGTTTTTGGTAGATTTTTCCCCATAAAGAGAATTCCCTGTCAGTGGCAATAAGCTTTAATTTATTATTATTGCTATTTTTTGTTTTACATGTTTAAGTTGAGCTTTACACTAAATATGTGTTACTGATAAGTGCTACAAATGTTACAACACTTTTGTTCATATGGCAGCAGAACATTAAAATAAAAGTGCTCTTTACACTACTTTTGAATTAATTCTTGGAGTTTGTAAATACAATGCGATTAATCATGATTAATCAGGCAAATTATGCGATTAATCGCGATTAAATATTTTAATCGTTGCCCAGCCCTAATATATATATACAGTGAGTCCAAGAAGTATTTGATCCCTTGCTGATTTTCTTCGTTTGCCCACTAATAAAGATGTGATCATTCTGCACGTTTAATGGTAGATGTATTCTAACATGGAGAGACAGAATATCACAAAGAAAATCCTGAAAACAAATCTAAGGAATATATATTAATTAATTTTTATTTAATTGAGGGAAATAAGTATTTGATCCCTCAATATGCATTAGGAGTTCTGCCTTTCACACTCCCAATCAGCTTGTTAGCTGAACTGAAGCCACCTGTTCTCACTACT
The DNA here is from genome assembly GCA_037039145.1 of Fundulus diaphanus. Taxonomy (NCBI): domain Eukaryota; kingdom Metazoa; phylum Chordata; class Actinopteri; order Cyprinodontiformes; family Fundulidae; genus Fundulus; species Fundulus diaphanus. The sequence continues at coordinate 47,842,383 of CM073141.1, forward strand.
CACTTGTGTGAAAAACACCTGTTCACAGAATCAGACAATCTGACAGATTTCAAGTCTCCAACATGGGTAAGACCAAAGAGCTGTCTCAGGACCTGAGAGTCAGGATTGTTGACCTCCACAAAGCTGGAATGGGCTACAAAAAGATTAGCAAGGTGTTGGATGTGAAAGTAACAACTATTGGTGCAATTGTTAGAAAATTTAAAGAGTATAACATGACCATCAACAGACCTCGGCCTGGTGCTCCAAAATGATTTCACCTCGTGGGGTGACAATGCTCCTGAGAACGGTCAGAAATAATCCTGCAACCACTCGTCAGGAGTTGGTAAATGACCTGAAGGCAGCTGGGACCACAGTGTGAAAGGAAACAATTGGCAACACTTTGCGCAACAATGGACTAACATCCTGCAGTGCCCGAAAGGTACCCCTGCTCAAGAAGGCACATGTGGAGGCGCACCTTAAGTATGCCAATGATCACCTGAAAGATGAACCAAGTTATTGGGAGAAGGTTCTGTGGTCAGACGAGACCAAAATTGAACTTTTTGGCCTCAACTCTACCCGCCATGTGTGGAGGAAGAAAAATGCTGCCTATGACCCCAAGAACACTGTGCCCACCGTCAAGCATGGAGGTGGAGGCATAATGTTTTGGGGGTGTTTCTCTGCCAAGGGTACAGGGCTACTTCACCGCATCACTGGGAAGATGGATGGAGCCATGTACCGTACAATCCTGAGGGACAACCTCCTCCCCTCTGCCAGGAAGCTGAAAATGGGACGTGGTTGGGTCTTCCAACATGATAACGACCCGAAACACACAGCAAAGGCAACAAAGGATTGGCTCAAGAAAAATCACATGAAGGTCATGGAGTGGCCCAGCCAGTCTCCGGACCTCAATCCGATTGAGAATCTAAGGTCAGAGTTGCCAAGCGACAGCCCACCAACCTTCCTGATTTAGAGAGGATCTGCAAAGAAGAGTGGGCCAAAATTCCCCCTGGTGTGTGTGCTAAACTTGTGGTTAACTACAACAAACGTCTCACTGCTGTACTTGCTAACAAAGGCTTTGCCACTAAGTATTGACTGTGTTTGGCTAGAGGGATCAAATACTTATTTCCCTCAATGAAATAAAAATTAATATATATTCCTTAGATTTGTTTTCAGGATGTTCTTTGTGATATTCTGTCTCTCCATGTTAGAATACATCTACCATTAAACGTGCAGAATGATCACATCTTTATTAGTGGGCTAATGAAGAAAATCGGCAAGGGATCAAATACTTCTTGGACTCACTGTATATATACACACACATATATATATATATATATACACACACATATATACATATACACACACATATATATACATATACACACACATACACACATATATATATATATATATATGTGTGTGTGTGTGTATATATATATGTATGTGTGTGTGTGTGTGTATGTATATATATATATATATATATATATATATATATATATATATATATATATATATATATATATATATATATATATATGAATTATTGTCCAGCCCTATTGTGTTGCCTACAGAATTTGACTGAGAGGCCATTTAAAGGCCTTTGTAGCTGTTTTCAATTAATTTGTGGCACCACATGTCTTTAATATTGAACCTTTTCACAATATTAAAATTTTCTGAGATACTGAATTTGGGGTTTTCATTAGTTGTGAGTTATAATCACCAACCTTAAAAGAAATAAACATTGAAATATATCAGTCTGTGTTTAATGCAAGATATACAAGTTTCACTTTTTAATTGAAAGTCTGTTCCTTTAATCGATCTTACAATAAAAATGAATTACTCAAAATGGTAATTTGTTTCAAAATCAACATAAACCAACCCCTTCACTTTTACCCAGTGTCTCATTTCTTCCAACTGCAGTGCTGCAATAATAGCCCCTCCTCTCTGCAGATGCTCATCTCAACAATGATCTGCTCCTGAAAGTGTAAACTTAGCTTACATTTCAAGTACAGCCAGAAAAACACATGCAACCCTCATTGTCGACAAGATCAACACGAAAGCATTGTTTTGAAGAACTTTCCCTATGAGGCAGATTGAAAAGAAAAAAAACTGAAATGCTGAAAGATGCAACATGCTAACTATTGTTGAATTCTACAGACTAATGCTACAAATTAACCTTAAAACACTGTTTGTGAGAAACATAAAATGGTCACCTACAGGTAAACCTCCTGTATATGCAGCAGTGTAGTAGTAAAATTCCCAGACGATATAAGCAAATTCTGTCTAAATATTAACTTCGCGGACAGCCCAATGACTGTTCTGTCAGTCTAAGCTCCCCTATCGAGATGTGCTTCCATTTCATTCTGCTGCGGTACGAATCAATGTTATTTTAATCAGCTGTTGGCTCAGTTGGCTAATAGAGTTAAGAAACAAAACAATCCAGTGCGCCCACCTCCATTACTTCTGTGTAAAGCTTTTGGAGGCTAATAACAGAGGTTATTGTGGAATGCGAGATCCTCTTTGTTTTGAAATACAATTCATTTTATTGTAGGATGTTCCTTTATTTGTCCCTCAACAGGAACATTATTTAGATCAGCGTCAGATTGTCAGGAACATTTAAGCACACAGCTGCACACTAAAGATATGCAATTATCACAAAATAAAGTAATTGCATGACAGAATCAAAGATAAAAACTTACATCAAGAATGTACACTTACACCATTAGTTATCTTGTCTAATGATTTGCCAAACAAGGAAATGACACTTAAAATATATTTCTCTAATCAAGGACTGAATTGTCCCCTACTTATTTGTTTTGGACTAATAAAGGAAGTTAGTTAAGTTTGTCATATTGTAATTAATAATTTTTGCTATTAACCAGAAATAACTCTCTGCTTTGAAAAATCTTTGCTGCGGTATTAAGTATGATCAGGATTTTAAGTCATTAAATTATTATTTTTTTTAATTAAGGCCTTTATTGGCATTAAAAGTCATTAAATGTGATTATCTGTGGCATTAAAAATGCCTCATTTTTTTTCTAAAAAAGTACGGTCATAAAAACAGTTTCGTCAGATATATTATCAGATATAACTGATTCCGCGTGTTTGCGCGGAACTGCTTCCGGTTGATGGTGAAGCCGTATTTTTTTTACAATGTTCGGAAAAGAAGCTCGACGTGGAGAAAGAGCCAGAGAATGGGAAAATGCTAATTTCAACAAAAGTGGATGGAAAACGAGGAATTCGGGACATGACTGCAGCCTGTCGACGGTAAAGATGACGAAGGATTTTGCCGTGTTTGTAAAAAAAAAAAAATAATCTTTGCACAATGGGTGTCAATGCTTCACGATTTCACATGAAGTCGGACAGTGTAGTCTAGGGTGTACGCGGGTTTACGGCGTTTACCCACTTATTTTTCAGTCAGCATTACGCATACCCACTTCTGGAGCGATATTTGTGTCTTTTGTTTGAGCGCCCAGTGAGACAGGTATTCAGCGTTAAAACATCACGCGCGCGCTCAAAACCTGTTCGCTCAAAACTCCTCTCAATCCACTATCCTCGGTTCCGTGTCTGCCCGTGACCTGCTACTTCCAGCTGTGTGCTCGCTGGATTCTGTGCGCTCGTGACTTCAAAAACTGTCCACCTCACCAGCCAATCACAGACAGGTTTCTTTCCATTCAATCAGAGTAGGGCTTGCAAATACTGCATTCAGATGGATTAAATGAGAATGCTGCAGCTTTTGTCAGAAATTACTAAACATAACGGTGGGATTAAAGAAAAGACAACAACCAATAAACAGTTTAATATTTAAGCCTAAAATATTTAGTTTAAAATAATTCCTTGAGTTACTAAGTGAGGTGTGAAAAATGTTTTTGTCTCTTTTCTTTCCAGCTTCTGGGTGATGATGCAAAAGTTTCTTGTGATCATTGTCATCATTATTTAAAGAGCACTTTCACATGAGGTAAAACAAAATAACATCTAATAAAATAACTTGAGTAAAGACTCAACAATTTAAAACCACAACAACAATAATAATAAGTTGTTTAAATCCTTAAAAACAAACAGAAGTTCTTTAAACTGAACTCTAAGATAAACAGGCAACCAGTGAAGGGAGGCCAGGATCGGGTAATGTGCTTTAATTTATGTTTTTCCATTAAAAAGTGTGCAGCAGCGTTTGAACCAGCTGTAGACGTTTGAGTGAGGACTGACCGATTCAGAGATAAAGAGAATTACACTAATCCAGCCATGATGAAATGAAGGCTTGGAGTAGTGTTTCCATATTTTTGCCTTGAAATAATAGGTTTTACCTTTGCTTTGTTCCTTACATGATAAAAATGACTTAACTGAGGTCACTTTTTGACTGTCAAGTTTAAAATTCTCGTCCATTTTAAAATCGAGGGGCTAAACATTCATTGTCAGGGTGTCTCAATCAACAGGATCAACAGTTCTTTGGGTGTTTCAACTGGTATATTTGACAATTCATGATTTGCAAAGACAAAGAGATTTGAGTTTTGATGTTCTCCTCGTCATTAACTTTATCTCTTTCTATAGATTTTCTTTCTCATTCAATTTAGGACTTTCCATATGCCTTATCATCTACGTCTATATTGAAAAAACCTACAGTAAAGTAATGAAATGTTGATTCTGGATGTAGTGTAGGAATTCCTTCAATAAAACCAAAGAAAATGTTACATTACCTGACAGAAGCTGGATAAAATCTTAAAAAAAGAGACAACAGTATTTTCACACCTCACGTAGTAGCTCAAGAAAATATTTTAATCTAAATGTTTTAGGCTAAATATTTTAGGCTAAAATGAGTAAACCCTAGTGATGGATTTTTGAGTAAACTAAATAGAGCAGTGTTACATGTCATTGTTTCTAAAACAGCATTTTTCTGAGCTGCGTCTAAAAGGGCAAACATTGAGAGTATACCCACTTCTGCAGGGACCACTACACCACTGCAGACAGACACAGATCAGCTGCAAGGGGCAGACAACAGCTAACAATGTCAAGTTACTTTTCTGTAACCAACGCAGTCACGTAGCTGGAGCAAGCTTTACTGCCACTAACGTAGGGAAAATAAGACGGTCTTTGAACAACATTTGGATCCAAAGCAACACTGCATGCGGAGGTGCTCTGTTGTCTGAACACAGCCATCAACAAGTACCCATATATATATATATATATATATATATATATATATATATATATATATATATATATATATATATATATATATATATATATATATATATATATATATATATATATATATATATATACACACATATATGGGTACTTGTTGATGGAATTAAAATTATTTCTACAAGCATTAAAAAGCATTAAATTAGGGTTACTCATTCCTGTATAAACCCTGATGATATCAAGCATCGAATATTGTGCTTCTATGCATGCCTGACAGCGCCAGGCCATGCTCTTTATATGGTGACAGAGGGTGTCCTGGTGTATCTGCTCCCAGATCCGGATCACGGTATCATTGGGGTTCTGGACAATGCGAGGTGCCTGTATACTCATGTACACATGAGGTCGGGCATTTTCATGCACCAGGAATGAATCAAAGGATTTCATCCAGATACCTAATCAATCAATCATTTATTTTTATTAGTATAGCCATTTCCACAATAATGGTGGCCCAAGGGATTAGCAACAAAAACACAACGGAAGATAAAAGAAAACATAAAAATGGGTATAAAACGGTAGATGAGACAAAATGGATACAAGAATGATACAAACCAAAATTCCACCACTGTTTTAAGTATTAGAAGCCTGCTTGCATAAGAAAATGTCTTAAGCTATGATGTAGAAAGTGGCCATGTTCAGTTATAAATCTAAATTGAATCTAAATAAAAGTTTGATGAATCAGCAAAAGTTGCTGATTCCAGCTTCAATGTGTAGCCAAAGAAAAGGCTTGGTCACCTAAACGTTTGTACTTTTGTCTGTGGTACCATGAGTAAATGACTGAAAAGTAGTACATGTATGACCAACTAAATGTTACACAAATCTCTATAGACAAAGTATGAAGTTTTACTCAATGCTACTGTGGTTAGCAGCCATCACGAATGCAGAAGTTGGGTGTGGTGCTGTTGCACTGACTTGTAATTCCAACTTTAGGAGCTTTTTCAGCTGAAATTTCCAACTACCGAGGACAAATGGAATGCAGCATTATTTCATTAACAATAAAACGGCAGACACTGAACTCTACAGAATTCTCTTTACTGCTGAATTTACCAGGTCAATATTCCAGAAGTTTAACTAACTTGGAATTTATTTTCAAAAATTCCTTTAATCTCTTGAACAACATAGATCGATCGATAGATAAATAGTTACTGTAGATAATTACTTTGTATATAGCTGAAAGTTGATGGTCACATTTGCACATCTTCAGATATTGGGCAACCTTTTACCCTGACACTCAGTCACACAGATATATTTACCAAGCTTCCTCTAGAAAAATTCTTGTTTAACTATAAAATTAAACGTGTCAACATTTATTCATTGTACGTAAACTTATCACAGGGCAGCAATGCATTTTTATTTTTCATCTGTTAAAAATAAAATGCTTGCTTTTTTTTATTGCATAATTATTAGGAGGCAGACGAGGAAAAGTTAAAGGTCCCACATTTAGGATCTCTGGAGTCCAAGTTAATGCCAAGCTTGTTATCTCCCATGAAGAAGAATTGGCTCCACTACACAAGGCCATCCCTGCTGATCCAGAGGAGAGAAAGAAGTAAGGTTTCTAAGGTTATTGTGTGACTTTCAGTGAGGAAATGCTTTTATTGTTCTTGTAATATACAGTATCAAAAACTAATTGTGGATTTGTCAGTATTTAAATCCAATAAAGGCTTGGACACGAACTTTACCAAGTTAATTTTAGTTTTACAGAAACAACACAAGCATTAAAGTACTTAACATAGACTTTATCCTCATTCAGATTTACATCATCAAATACATATCTGGACAAGCTTTAGTTGCAATGGTTCTGGGAAGATGCAGAAACATAACAGCAGCATTATTTTGTATATAAAATAAGCAGAATTGTAACAAAACTAAGCCTTAAAAGAAGAAAAGGAAATGTCTACAAAGATAAAGAATGTAAATAATTCTGAATATTGCACATTGTTAAATAACTGAAAATTGTCTATACTGCGCTTGGGAAACGCACGGGTGTTACACCCCTGGAGCTTACGTAACGCATTTAATTGCAAGTACAATCGTAAATAATAGTATAGCTATCTGCGAGCCACATGGCACCACAACCTTGTTTGGCCAGTGTAGGCAATCAACTGATGAGAGGGCAGCAAAATTGCATAGTAGCACAAGGTGAGGAGGGTAAACGGGTAGGGTATTTTGTTAGAATACCATTCAGTGAGTGTTAATTACAGTATAAGTAAAGCTGAACACTGCCTTTGAGGGTAAATTTCACAGATGGTACTACAGAGACTCAGAATTTAACATCTAAAGCAAGGGAGTATCTGTTTAGCAAAATCCATGTTTATATCAGTTTTATATTTGAACTTTACTGTCTTTTGGTCAATTATGTGGTTTTCAGACAAGGAGGTAAGGAGCTAAGAAAAATGCATTTAATGTAGATATTGTGAGGAAGTGATTAAAATTTCCCCTAAAATGCAGTGTATGTCTTGTGACACAGAGGTTGAATGCTTCTGAATATAGAACTAAATGACAGCAACCCTGTTATGTAAACTATATAAGCTAAATATTTGCATGATTTTGAAGAGTACTAATTTTGCTTTATGGCTGGATGCACCAGGTAGAGGTGCATAATACAAATCGTGTCTGTATGAGTCGGTCACTAAGAAATTTATCGGATTTGAAAAGCTTTTCTTATTGTCCCTTATTGCTTCTTGATAGAAATGTGATTAATCTTGAAAAATTATAAAGGCTTTTAATAATTGGATTTTTAAACATCTCCCATGACTAATAAACACAACTTTGAATCCTCCGAATTTACCTGTGGTTCATGTTCTTAGGCAAAAATATGTATAAATGCATTATTACATACACCTATCTGATGACAGCAAAAATCACAAGCAAAAGATGTAGCGTCCCTTTTTCCATAAAAATTCTCGGTCTTGATGGTTTAGTTTGAAATGTTCCTTTTATAATTGATGGATTTCTAATGTGTAATTTAGGATTCAAACATTCTTTTACCACATGCTGCTTATTCTGGGTTGAAGTTTTTCAAATTCTCCTTTCTTCAAACCTTTTGACCACAGAAAATGGTAACAGTCTTACACAGGTAACAGGGAACTCCTTATATGGCCTGCTTGAAAAGAAAATAGTCAATTATTAAATTACTCAATTGGTTCCATCTAATAAATCAACTCCTCAATTGTGTTTTTCATTTATTTTTTATTTTATGTTTTTAGTTCTCCAGATGGATTCTATTAGGAATTGAAATAGCAGCATACTATAGTTCTCAGATAAATGATTTTTACATATTCATAATCAGGAAAAGTATGTTTCATTTCTGGAAATTAACTTTTTCTAATTGTATAGGTATATGATTCCATGTCACTCAAAAGCGGCACACTTTGACATTGAATGGGGGAAGGAGGATGATTCAAGTCTTCTCATAGGAATTTATGAATATGGTTATGGCAGCTGGGAGATGATCAAGATGGACCCAGACTTAAATCTCACACACAAGGTAGGTTTTTACATTCTTTGAATGCTTTTGCCCTATACAAACAATGATTGCAGCTTTTTATATGTGTAATAGGCACTCAGCTCTTCCACTTAATACATAATATAAATACATAACAGAACATTAGCTGACTTAAAAAAAAAGAGCTGTAAAACAAATTTAAAATCAATTTAACTTTACTTGTGCAGAAATAACATCTGTTAAATAATGTGGGTGTTGCAACAACCCGTTTCATTGTGAAGCATTGACAAGGACATTAATTGGACAGTACCGAACTTTATTAGCGGATCCTCATGACTTGGTGTTAAGTGTTCTTATTGAGAAGGAGAAATTGTGAGCAGATTTTAGCTTTAAAGAAAAAGGTCTTTTCAATCCAATCATGCATATACAAAGTCAATTGCATAATTTGATCCTAGTTATTACACAAGCCAAGCTCAGTCTAATATCAAAATTGATTAAAAAGCTTTCTAAGTAGGGAAACCCAGCCAGTTGTAAACTCCCCAGTGTTTACAGCTCGGTCGTCCAACACATTCCAAAGCGATTACATCAGCAGTCTCATCGGGATTCAGGTGACCAAGTACTCCACTCACACCAAGAAACAGCCTCTAATGACCCAAAACAGTGACGGATGGGTCATCATTTTGCATCTGACTTAGAATACGCCTAGGAGGATGGGCCTCATGTCCTTAAAAAGAGCAATGTTCCAACCACCAGAATTGACAGACTCCTGGATAGGTGTCTAAACGTTTTCAGAAAAAAACTAAGCAAGAATCCAGTTTCCTCTGATTTATGCCTGTTTGCTGTTGTCACAGTTAAACACAACTCCAAGATATAGCTTATATGAAGAGAAAAACTGGCAGAGAACATAAAGTTAAAAACTAAAATAAGAGCAGGTAATGCAAAATTGAAGTGTTGTAGGAGAATGTAACAGAGTGTGAAAAAGTGGTCAGTATGCTGCAGCCTAAGTCTAAAGCTACATGTCTATAGAGATAGTTCAGGATATCCCAAGCCACTCAAACTAAAAGCTTTATCGAAAGAAAGGCTTTAAGCGTAGTAGTAGACAGGGTGTCTGCCTCCCAGAAAAAAACTAGGAACTGGTTCCACAGGAAAGGAGACCTATAACAAAAGATATTTCATTCTTCCTCCTATGCTCCTTGATGATGATAATCATCTTGTAATTGCAACATACATTCCAATGAAATTTTTCTTCTGCCTTTTCCTCGGGCGCTGCCACTGTGAAGTACCCGGGGAGCATTCTGGGGCTACGGGCAGTCTGTGGGAATCGAACCCAGAACCTACCGAACGAAAGGGAAATACTCCAACCACTAAGCCACTCCCATTTTAGAACTGGTCTTGCATGTATAGGAAGTGGTGCCCCATTGGTTAGAGCATTGCACTTGTGTCCCGGAAATTCTGAGTTCAACTCCCACAGACTACCACTCTGGGTCCCTGAGCAAGACCCTTAAACCCAGATTGCTCCCCGGGTGCCGCACAGTGGCAGCCCACTGCTCCCCAAGGGGATGGAATGTATGTTGCAATGACAGTAAAGAGGATTAATATTATTATTATTGTTGCATTCTGAAGTAGCCATTTCAACGCCTGACGCCGGCGCGAATCTGCCGTCTCTTACTACTTGGCTCGCAGTGAATATTGGGTTATTCTGTGAGAGGCAGCACAGGGATTTGATCTTGGCTGAAAACAATTGTAGCAGGTCCGCTCACAGCGTCTTGGAACAAAAATTTAGTAGAATTCTTTGCAATTTCAGAAAGAACTGAACTAAAGTCCAGTTGGAATCCTTTGCAAAGTTAACTTCTATCTCTGCATTTCCAAGTGCACCTCAAAAACTAAGTTTCTACAGACCAGAAAACATTTTCTGCTAAACCTCAGTAACAGCTCTTCATGAGTTTTCAATGTTGGGTCTGTTATTTGGAAAGGTTGGATAGGAAGTCAGATCATTGTCCTCTTCAACATACACTGTCAGCAGCCATACAAGCAGCTCAATGTAAAGGGTTGGATAACCAGATTCTAGAGTTTAGGGTGTCTTTAAACAGAATCGAGTGAGTTTAATTTTTATCCCACTCTGCAAATTGTATGTTTGGCTCTGACAAAGACTGAAACAAGATGATAAATCCTAGGCAGTACATTTATCTTAATTATATATATCACCTAATTTAAAACTTGAACTCAATTCCTAGAATAACCTAAAGCCAGTGAAGAGGCGCCAACTATGCAGATATGTAGGTTCTCATAGATCATCACCCTGGCTGCTGCATTTTATTTTAACTGGGACATTTTGAGGTAGCCATTTCTAGACCCTTATAAAATGGCAAACATTGTCCTTAGATTGGACATAATGCAGAGATAAAAAGCTTTTTTAAGTAACCATCAATTCAGTTTATTTAAATAGCATAGAATAACAAATGTCTCAAAGCACTTTACAAAAAAACAAAAACAAACAAAAAAATCCTCCAATTTAAACATGGACATATATAAGCAGTTTGCCTGATATCTCTTGCACAAAAGGAGCAGAACAGTGATACCCTTGTGTCTTTCTGTCTTTTTAGTGGATTTAGATGGAGTGGTTGTAATTAGGACTGTACCCCACCCTAATGTTCGGAGGGATGCTGTTTGGTCTATAGAAGACACCATTGCTTATTCCTCATTGAACATTGATCTTTAGAGGAGGCTTTCATGTTGCTAGTGAATCAAGTTTTCTTAGTCTATATAAAGTTTTTTTTTATTTCTTATTTATGAGTAAACATACCACATTTCTTTTAGTGTGATTCCTGCTCAATTCCTTCTCTTCTTTTAATTGATTGTTCTCTATTAAATCTTCTCATGTGCAAGATGGAGGTTTTTTTGGCTGTCGTCTTTTTTATGTTTAAGAAAATTCTATTCTATATTGATAATGGTATAAGCTATGTTAATTGAAATATGGTGTATTTCGAATAACAATATTGTCTGAATTGTAATTCAGCTACTACCAGATGATCCTGACAAGAAGCCACAAGCCAAGCAACTTCAAGCCAGAGCAGACTACCTCATCAAATTACTGAGCAAGGATCTGGCCAAAAAAGAAGCACAGAAACAAACTGGAACAGTGGGTTTCATATTTGTTAATTTAGGCTTCCACAATAAAACCTATTGGAGGGTTTGGTTTGTTGGATAATTGAATTGCTTTGTATGTATCTAGGCAAATTCACGGAAGAGGAAGCCGAGAAGGAAAATGGGCAAAACTCTAAAGTCAATAAAGGGGGATGATGTGATAAAAAGCCCCTCTTCAGATCTGACATCAGATAAGAGGTCTGATGATGAAAATGAAACTGATGTTGAAAAGGTAAACTAGAATCTTACTTGCCTGTTGTGTTATGTAATATCTAAAAAAAACTTTTTAGTTTTTATGGGTACGGTAACATGAACTACCATTTTTGAAGATGGCAGCAGGGAAGGCGCCAAGCAAACTCATTCAACGAGATAAGTTGAAGGGAAAGGACGATTATGACCCTGAAGCTTCTTCATCAGAGGAGAGGGGTGGTGAAGAAAATGAGGAGAAAAAAGAGAAGGCTGAAATCTCTGACATCAAAGAGGCTGAGGAGTCAAAAGAGAGGAGGGAAATGAAACTTTTTGAGCCAATTCAGAAACAGGAGGATGGAGAAAAGGTGAGGAAAATGTGTCCAAAGACAAAATGAAGAATTTTGCTTTCCGTTAATGAATATAAAAAACTTTTTTTTTTTCAAACTTATATTTCGATCTCTTTTTACCAGATTGAAGTAAAGGGTGAGGTACAAGAACGGACAAAGAAACCCTTAAACATACCTGTTCAGAAGACATGTAGTGCAGAAAATGTGCCAGTATGTGAGGAGTCTGAGGAACTGGACCAAAGAACTTTCAGTGTGGTATGTTGATCAGTGCTTTATTGAACGCAAAGTGAAAGCCAGGTTGTGTTGACACAAGAGGATTTGAATTAAGGCTGTTACTTCGCGATAAGCAAGAAATTTGTTCTCGCTCCAACAAAATGACATAATTTTGTTCTCAGAGCTCTGCTTTGGGAGTTCTCGCTGCTTGTCCTCAACACATCATCTGAGCAAAACCTTTTTCTCCTGACCAAGTGTTGTCTGACAACACTTGGTCAGGATTTGGATGAACATGATTAATGACTCACGCATCTGTCAAACAAAAAAACTGTATTAGCCCTGTTCAACTGTGGTGGTTTTGAGCTGTCGAATATACCACCTCTGTTCACTTGTAGCTTTTCTCCTACCATTATCCAAGGGGGCATCACCCCTGCCAACGATCTAGCTTAACATCTCAATAGATGAAATAATGCTTCAACTACGTCCCCAAATCCCAGATAAGTTGCACAGAAGGGGCAGAGGATGCAGAGCAGGAGAGGACGACAAAATTTAAGCTTTCTCTTCGATCAGTCATTATGGGCAATGTGAGATCTTTGGGAAACAAGTTGGATGAATTCCAAGCCCTTGCAAGGATTTAGTCAGAATATATAGTTTTCACTGAAACATGACTGCAGGATCATATCCTTTACTCTAGCGTCGCTTTGCCATGCTTTCTAACCATGCGAGGAGACAGATTTAAAGAAGAGTGGCAAGAGCAAAGGTGGTAGATTGGCAGTGCTTGTGAACAAGAGCTGGTGTCATCCAGGACATGTTACTGTGAAGTTTAGTCTCTGCAGCCCGGATATTGAATTGTTAAAGCGTAGCGGCTCTCCTCAATTTCTCCCGCCTGGCTCGGCTCCTTCCTGCTCGTTTATCTTTGCCCATTTTGTGATTTAACTGGCCTGGAAAGGCCTGGAAGAGTGAAACGCCTTCTGGGCGTTGCTTTAGCTCCCATCACCCACGCCCTGTTTGCAAAATTGACATTTTAAAGAAATCTGCAAGAAATGGTAAGCAGTAAAAAATACATCATTATAAATAAAACATAAATAAAAGAAAAAGTACAAATTATGTTTCTTTAACTGTATATGCAAGATTTTCTAGGATATTGGTAAGGAGTAATCCACCAGGGTTTATATCTGGATCACACATCTAATAATAAAATAAGGTGGTGCTTCTCTCCTCTGCTATCTTGAAGCTGTGCAGAAAGAGAGGTGGAGCCGTTTAGCTTGCAAACATCAGGCCTTTCTGCCGAGGGAACGTCCAGGGGGTATCCCACGTCTGAGCTCCTTATAGTCGCCAGTGATGCCAGAACATACCGGTCCTTCATCTGGGTGTTTTCAATCTCTGAGTTAGTTTACCTCTTTATATGAGATCTTTTGCCTCACCTACGGTGAGGATAACATGTTGATAAAGATTTTTTTTTACACCAGTTAAATAATTTTATCGGTTTGGTTTTGCGTGGACTTCCAGGTTGAGAGCAGTGGTGAGAGTATGAGGCATAGACCAAGCTCGAGCTTCTCAAGAGCAGCCAGCACTACCCAAGGGAACTGCTGCCTTGTCCGGGCGGCAAAGCCATGAACAATGCAGACTAGTCTCCCTGTAGCTCTACGCATCTTCAGGAGGAGTGAATACTGCTTGTCAGGACTTGATGCAATCAACTGGGTTCCCTTAGATAGGAATTTTTTGTTGTTGACCAATCTGTATAATCTGACCCAATCTGTATAATCTGATTGAATTTGACTTTGGAAAGTGCCTTGAGATGACACGTTTCATGAATTGGCGCTATATAAATAAAATTGAATTGAATTGAATATTATTCTGCGTGATAAATTGCTCGAGCTCCTCTAGTGCGACCAGGCTGCCGAAGGGAACAGCTGCTCACGCCCCGGGTGCTCTGAGTTTTACTACAGAAAAATGGAAAGGCAGACAGCCACTGCCTTTCACCGCATGAGTTTTTTTTTACCCTTCAGGTTCATGGTTTGAAATTAATAAAATTATATTTCGGGTTGACCCAACCTGTTCATAGTGGTCTTTAATATTAGTTTCATCTCTCTTCAGTTTTTCTGGACTTCCTCAGAGAAAAACCTTGTAATTTATCTTCACCCCTCGACCAATCACTGAAAAGTGGGGTGTTCACTCAAAACTCCTCTTGAGTTGGCTCATTTTTGGCCTTACTCCTCAGCAGAGCTGGATGAACCCAGGTTGGCCCTGAAAAAAAGTGCTCCTGAAACACTCAAAAGTGAGGGGAGCCATGTGGTGCACGGCCAATAACGAGCCGGTGGAACTGGGCCTTTAGTGAGTTTTTGTCAATATCCTTTACTCAGAGTTCACTAATGTTATTTTGGGAACTGCATATATTCCCCCAACTGCTGTTGCTGACACTATATGACATAGTGACATCAGCTTGGTTGTTGCTATGCTACAGATACAACACCTCAATTAGTTTATGGCAGTATCTGGTGATTTTAATCATGCCTCACTCTCTGCTACACTTCCAAATTTTCAACAGTTTACCTGCTCTACTAGAGAAAATAAAGTTCTGGATTTGTGTTATGCAAATGTGAAGAACTTGCAAACATCCATAAAGTAAGACCTCTTGGCAGATCAGATCACAATCTTGTTTTTCTCTGCTCAAAATACAGTTGGGCCCAGAAATATTTGGACGGTGACATAATCTTCATGATTTTGGCTCTGCATGCCACCACATTATTTATTTTGCAGTGTTCCGAGTCAATTGTCCAATTACCTTTGGTCCCTTAAAAAAGAGGCGGCAACATATTAAAGAGCTGTGATTCCTAAACCCATGCTCGAATTTGGATGTGAATACTCTCAAATTACAGTTGGGAGTCTGCACCTTAAGCCCATATTGATTATATAATTGTATCCTGAATATGTTTTCATAAACTGCTGAAACAACAAAACTTGTGTCACTGTCCAAATATTTCTGGGCCTAGCTGTATAAGCCCCTTTTTCAGAAACAGCCTACAATAAAAAAAAAAAAACTGTGAGAAGATGGTCACAGGAAGAAAAGGAATAGGTCCAAAACTATTACCATCCTGAAAGAAGTGGAGTTGAAGAAGTGGAGTTGGTGGAGGAGTAGAACAGACTGGACTGGAGACACAGCTATGAAGCTGTCTACAAGAAGGGACAGAGCAAACTGTTTTTTTTCTGAGAAAGCTTAGGTCCCTCTGCAGTAAGATGCTGCATAAAGTGATCAAAAAAATATTTAGTGCAGCCACTGATTGTGCTTGTTCTACTACTTAGAAAGATGAGAGGTATAGGTACTTATGTACTTCAGCTATGAGAGACAAAATGTGGGAAGAAATCCAGGAAATCACATTGTTGGATTTTTAAAGAACTTATTTGTAAATTATGGTGGAAAAATAAGTATTGATAGGAGAACTTGAACAATCCATTGCTTACTAAATACCTTTTTTACCCCACTGTATCTTTAAATGTGTTGTGGAGAATGTAATTTCCTCTCCCGTCATCTGTTGAGGTAGCAGCATCAGAGCAACTGACTTAAAGAAGCTCAACAACCTTATAAAGAAGGCCGGCTTTTTTCTGGGGACCCTTCTAGAACCTCTGGAGATGTCTGTAATGTTCTTCCTTTGATATAAGAGTCCTTCTTTACACTGTCAACCCCAGCAATACTCTTCCTCAGACTGTGGTACACTCCTGATCAAAATCTTAAGACCAGTCAAAAAATTGCAAGAATTAGCATTTTGCACTATTGGATCTTAAGAAGGTTCTAAGTAGAGCTTCACAATGTTAAAAGGACAAATCAGTGCAAGAGACAAGAACATTTGAGCAGGGAATTGTCTGAAAACTGCATTTATACTCAAACATGATTTTTTCAGCTGATCAAAAGTTTAAGACCATAGCTCAAAAAAACCCGAAAACCCCCCAAAACAGAAATCAAAATGTCAAAAAAAAAAAGGACTCAGTAATGAGTAGCTCCACCATTCTTGTTGATGACTTCAAACAATCGTTTAGGCATGCTCGATGCCAGTGTTTCCAGGAGGCTAGTGGGAACGTTGCTCCAAGTGTTGAAGATGGCTTCACGAAGGGCATCCATTGTCTGGAACTGATGTCCATTTTTGTAAACTTCCCTTGCCATCCATCCCCAAATGTTCTCAATTGGGTTTAGATCCGGGGAACATGCAGGATGGTCCAAAAGAGTGATGTTATTCTCTTGGAAAAACTCCTTTGTCAGGCGGGCATTGTGAACTGCAGCATTGTCCTGTTGAAAAACCCAATCATTACCACACAGACGAGGGCCCTCAGTCATGAGGGATGCCCGCTGCAACATCTCCACATAGCCAGCTGCTATTTGACGCCCCTGCACAACCTGAAGCTCCATTGTTCCATTGAAGGAAAACGCACCCCAAATCATGATGGCGCCCCCACCACTGTGCCGTGTAGAAAACATCTCAGGTGGGATCTCCCTGTCATGCCAGTAACGTTGGAAGCCATCAGGACCATCAAGGTTAAATTTTTTCTCATCAGAGAAGACAACTTTCTTCCACCTTTCAATGTCCCATGTTTGGTGCATCCTTGCAAAGTCCAAACGGGCAATTCTGTGGCGTTGAAGAAGACGTGGCCTTTGAAGACGTTTTTTGTTTCTGAAGCCCTTCTCTCGCAGATGCCGTCTGATGGTTATTGGGCTGCAGTCAGCACCAGTAATGGCCTTAATTTGGGTAGAGGATCGTCCCGTGTCTTGACGGACAGCCAATCGGATCCTGCGGCTCAGAGCTGGTGAAATTTTTTGGGGTCTACCACTTGACTTTTTTGTTCCATAACCCTCAGGATCATTTAAAAAATGCAAAATGACTGTCTTACTGCGTCCAACCTCAGCAGCGATGGCACGTTGTGAGAGGCCTTGCTTATGCAGCTCAACAATCCTACCACGTTCAAAGTCAGTGAGCTTTTTTGCTTTTGCCATCAGGAGGTCTTGACAGTGTAAAGACTTCACAGAAAATGACATGGAATCCAGATGTTTGCACAGCTTTTGGCTTTTAAAGACTATGGTCTTAAACTTTTGATCAGCTGAAAAAATCATGTTTGAGTATAAATGCAGTTTTCAGACAATTCCCTGCTCAAATGTTCTTGTCTCTTGCACTGATTTGTCCTTTTAACATTGTGAAGCTCTACTTAGAACCTTCTTAAGATCCAATAGTGCAAAATGCAAATTCTTGCAATTTTTTGACTGGTCTTAAGATTTTGATCACGAGTGTATAACATCCAAATAATTACAGTGCTCATTTCACAGTAATTAAACAGATCTGTAAACAGAAGGAAACTGGACAGATTAAAGACAAAAGTCTGACAAATGCCTTTTTGCGATTATAAAATGTTATACAGAGTCAAACAGGGTCAGATATTAAATCTCAAGAAATCTCTGAGGCCGGATTCACATAATAGAGTTCCATTTTCACCCACAGCCTAAAAAGCTGTCAATTAGCTTCAGATGCAAATCAGATTAGTCATAGTGTGATGGCAAATAAAAAATGTATCATGTTTTAGTGTGTAGCTATGTTGCTTTCATGAAATAAAATCATTTGTTCTGGTCCTCCACCGCTGGTTTCAATGGGTTTTTTCTTTCATACTTTGGTTCTCCTTGATTTAAAAGTAAAAAAATGAACAATTTGTTTAAGATTGAAATTTTTTAAACTAAAGATTAGATATAGCTACAACTGTTTACATGTATATGTATGCACCTGTGTTTGTTGTTTGAACAGTGTTTTTTTTTTTTTGTTTGTTTTTTTTTTTTTTTGTTAATGCTGCAGTGCAAAGAGAGGATGCGACCTGTAAAAGCTGCCTTAAAGCAGCTGGACAGACCAGAAAAAGGCCTGTCAGAGCGTGAGCAGCTGGAACACACCAGACAGTGCCTCATAAAGATTGGAGACCACATCACTCAGTGTTTGAAGGACTACTCAAATCCTGAACAGATCAAACAATGGAGAAAGTTAGTTTTTTCATTGCATCGGGATTTTCTCAAACCAAATTAATATTATACATTTTAATCCAAGGATATAAGCAAATTGGTGGTGCATCACAGTTTCTGACAAGAGTAATCTGAATTATGATTTGTTTTGTTTTACAGGAACCTGTGGATATTTGTTTCCAAATTCACAGAGTTTGATGCGAGAAAACTACACAAATTGTATAAGCATGCAATCAAGAAAAGACAAGAAAATGCCCAAGTATGTGAAGTCCATGAAATAAACCTTATTCTTCTCATCTTAACCAGTAAATACTTAAACAACTGAACCTCTCTTGTTTTTAAAGACGTTTTATCTCTCATCCAAAAGACATCTTTTGTTCTGAACATGGCTTATATGTTGAATTCAGAGCAATCGTACTATTAAATCAATGTTACAGAGCAAGGGTTAGAAGGATGACATCTGAGGTGATCTCTTCTGTTTAGTGTTGCTTTTTCATCATTTCCATAGATGTCTCTTCTACTCCTCTCTCAAACCACCTGTCCAATATGTGAACGTTACTATCTTTAAATGGGTGTCCCTTATCTTTGAGATGTAAATAAACTTCCGAGTCTTGTGGGGCTCGAAAGGGCACGTAATTTTGCAATGCACGTGGGATGCAGTTGCCATTTTCTAGGGCATCGGCTTTTATTTACATTGCTAATAGGGATGCTGTGCTGTGAGAGACACAAAGTGCTTGAAAAATGGACTGTACTTAAGAGATAAGTGGATAGACTGTACTGAGACAAGCTAGACCCTGTTCCGAAGGCTCGGAAAAAACTCTAGGATCCATGGATTTGATCCATATAAGCATGATAATTGGACAAAGGATTTACATGACCTACCGCCGCCGTCACCCACTCCGAAGCTAGGCTTGCTTTCTATCTCATCCATAGTTAGTTTTCATACCACCAAATAATTCAGAGATATTCATGGACAAAGCAGCTTTGGGTGGGTCCATTATCTCCAATTTCTTGTCTGTTTTACAAATTTGTTTGACATTGTTTTAAGCCTGGCATCCACTCTGCATTTATGTTGGAAATATTTAGGGGCTCATCGGTTAATTTATTTATGAAGCAGGGAATATTCACAAAGGATCACCTTTACTTTCACTTTGTTTGCTACCCTTAGCTGGCTAGGCTAGTGTTAGCTGGCTAGTGCTAGCAGCTTGCTAAAAGCTCTGTCTAAAACAACACAACAAGCTTTGAATCAAACTTATCAATCTGAAAATGCCCTAAACACACACACATCGGGATATGGCGTTGAAATTTAGTTTTTTTTTTCATTTAATGGCTGCAATCCAGAGTCCATTCTGCATCTATTTGTCAGTACCTTTGATTCCTTCATTATCTTTGATTCCATGCTGGTAAACTAAAAACTCTCAATCCATTCTTCTTTTTCTCAAAGCGATTGTGTGAACGAGTGTGACAGTTAATGACACAGCACGTTTGTACCATGTTTTTAACTTTCTAAAACCAGAAAATAAAGCCTATGTAAACAAACAGAAGCCTGTTTACCAATGACCAGGTATCCCACAATGAAGTGCGTTTATGTCACCCTATCAAGTCCCATTAGTGTGATTGTTCTAGCTACAACTTATAAGCCTGTTACTTCCAGCCATCTTCAGAACTGAAGAAGCATTTTTGATGAGACATAAAACACTGTCCAGCTGGCTTCTACGTGAACCCTTAGGGTAGTCATGTTCTGGTATTCTAATTTTCATAGACCTTATAAATTCATCATGGATATTCTGTATCTTTAGGCTGTGGAGCAGAATACTAGAAATTTAAACACTACAGGCTATAAACATTCGGGTAAGTCACTTATTCTGAACACTATTAAATTAAGAAGTCACTGTTACCCATTGATTTTGGATTTTTTTTCGTGCACAGATGCTGAAAGGCTGAAGGATAACTCCCACCAAGATGACAGCAGCAGAGACAGCTACAGCTCGGACAGACATCAGCCTTCTGGAAGATACCATGAAAGCAGCAGCAATAAAGACAAACACAGCTCTGAGTCCCTCAAGAAGACCAGTGTGGTAGACTCGAGGAAAAGACCTTACTCTTCTTTCAGCAATGGGAAAGATCACAGAGACCACTACAGGGCAGACAGCCGAGACAAACAGGACAGGTAAGCATAAACACAGACTCAAACTGCTTTACACTAGACCCAATCACACTCACTAATGCACACATTATCGGTAGATCCGTATAGAACTCAGGGCTAAGTGCCTTGCCCAGGGGCACATCACCATGTGTAGGGGAAGTCAGACTCAGATCTATAGTCACAACCCACAGGACAGTGATTATTACTTTGTACATGAACCTCTGACAAGCAGAATGTTGGTGAAACAGCACGACTTATTATTTTAATAGCTTTATTCTTTGTTGTGCTATTACACACTGTTTTAAAGTTACTTAATGTTTAATAAATAACTCTCGGTCTGTTAGGTATTGTCCGGTGAATATCAGCCCAAGGGCTGATATTAGGACGATAGTTGAAAGGAATGATTCAAGCACTGGTGATCTTTTAACAGCAAACTCTGCACAAATATAGAATAAATGAGTGACAACTTCTCTTCAAGTTCAAGAATTTAACAGAAATAAAAAATTAACATCCAGAGAACATCTCTATAGACTTCTGTTTATCTTAATTAACACTATATTTCAATCAACAAATCCTCTCTACTACGCTAGTGAAACTAAACTACTAAGCAAAATTAAGATAAAAAGAAGCTAAGTACAGACAAAAGAGACAAAATAAATGGTTAATCACCATCGTCAGAATGATTCAGTGAATCTTGGTTCACTGGAGATCTAAGTTAAAGAACCAAAGTTCATCTTAAGCAATGTGGAATGAGGTTAAATTACCAATTACAACATTTGGTATGAATGCAATGCAAATCCTGAGTTAAACAAAGCATTAGTTGATAAAACAACATTTTAAGAAATGATTTGCTCTGTAAAATCCGTAACTTTAGGACGCTTGATTTTATTAATGTGATCATTCCTCAGGGAAGCTAGGGGGCGCTGTAGTGGTTGGTCGCTTGATGGGTTAACCCTAAAGTTATACAAAACACCATTAAACTGACATTAATCTTCCATATTAATGCGGTAATATGCTCATAGTAGAGGTGGGCGATACCGGAAATTTTTAATCGATCCAATACCAAGTAAACAGAGGGTCTGTATTACCGATACTTTTTTATATTTAAGCTTGATATATCATGAAACTGTTGACCTTCTGGTGTTTTTATGATTTTTACTTTATTATTACAATTGAATAATAATAATATTCTGTTCATGGTGTTTTTTTTCTAATCTTCCTCTTATATTTTTTCAGTCCTTTTCAGTAGTTTTGTTTGTGTTGTGTGGACGTGCCTGTTGCCCTAATTTTATACATTTCTCCGTCATGGGATAAATAATCACCTAAAGTTAACTTATCTTAGCTCACACTTTTTAATGGGATAAATGTACTGGGTTTCACTTTCTGAGTGGTCTCCAGTAACATATGGCATATAATATCTGCTTTGAAAGTTGATATGAACTGCTGCTGAAGAAGACCACTCTTATCTACCTGGATATTCTCTGGAGGACTGAAACGCCTCTGTCAGTGAAGTCTGTCTGTGGGTTGAGGGTCATTTGGGGCCAGGCAATGAGCGAAGTTTCGTCTCCTCTCTCCCATTTCTGTAGCTCGATGTTTTCTTGCTCATGGTTTTTCATGTGCTTATATAAATTTGTTGTTTTGAAACATTTTTGACCTCCTGCGGTCACCCCAGGTTCTTTTCTGAATAATGTGATTTTTCTATTATAGACTTCTGTAGTAATAAAAAGACTCTTGAAACCAAAACTATATTTTACCATATTTAATCTAAAAGGCAGAGGGATGTTTATAGCTTCAGTACTGGGCTCACATACACAACAACACGAGAGGCAGATTTATAGACACCAAAGAAAGCCCCGTTCATTCCTCACACAGACATTAAGTAAGACCCATTGTGTACACCTATTCAGGGGCATGCACAGTATATCAGTGTTCCATTCATCACATTGGTGGAGAAGATCATGGTATAATGCAGATGTGTCCTAGCTGACACGTTTTCCCCTAATGAGTGATTCTGTCCAATCTAAATATGTCAGACTCTGTGCCTCCAGAGTCCGTTTATCTGTAAATATCTCATAATCTCTTAACAGTTTTCACTGTATTTAACCAGCTTTTTACAAACCATACAGCTTGCCGTTGTTTCATTTATTCATTAAAATATAGCCAAACGGCGTTTCATTCCCTCTCCTCCAATTTCTTCTGCTCTGGCAGACTCTCTCTCTCTAAGTCTGAGGAGCAGCAGCACGATTGTTTGTGTGTAGAGTGGAGAGAGAGCGGAGTGGGTGTGCCAGGCTGAGCCTGCATGCTGATTGGCTGGTGCTGCTGAGCCACGTGACGGTGCAAGACGGTGACGATAGGGGAGAGGAGGAGCAGTAAAGTGCAGTGACAGACAGGGAGACTGGTGAATCTGCAGCAGTCATTGCGTGCGGGAGAGAATAAAATTATTGATCTTTTTAAACAAGTATTGCTCAATATCAATACCAGCATTGGTATTGATTTAATCGATACTAGGATCAATCCACCCACCTCTAGCTCATAGCACTATCGAACGATGGCGGAGTGAAATGAAAACAAGCCTTATGTTTAACACGAACCGTAGTTACGTTTACTCGGTGGTAGCACAAGTTTTACCCGGGAAGTTAATAGCGCTGTGCTAGCGGACATTGGGCACTAATTTTAAAAGACCTTAAGCTCAATTTGTTCGTAATGAGCGGACCGGATAACACAAACATTAATATCCCATCGATGTATCTATAAAACCCTTATGTAAATAAAGTTTGTTATAACAATAAAACACTCAAACTACATCAGCAATTCTTGGTTTCAAATTGCTAATGGAAGCTATGCCTGTTAGCTCAGTCAAGCTTTAAAAACACATTAAGTAACCCATTCTAAACTTTCCCTGTTTATTTCTCTGCCAAAACTCTCCCGTTGTGTCTCGTAACGACAGGGCATCCGGTCGCAGTGAAAAACTCCAAGGTAAAGCTTATTGTCTGGTCGTGGCGACAAGGCAGCCGGGGTGACAGCAGCTCGGGCCAGCTGGTCTGTGAATCTCAGCCTGGGATAAAAAGGGTCCTTCCTGGATCTCCAGTAGTCTGCATTCAGCGTGTAAAGGGGGGTCGCAGCGTGGGGTCTCTGCACTAGGATAGTGGCTCAGCTCCCAGGTCAGCTTTGTCATGCACAGCTTAGACAGGCTACCACTGATTTGATTATGATATTAGTTTCACAGAAAGCAGACTTTACTTGGTCGACCCTGCAGGTGCTTGTGGGTCTCTGAGCCCCATGTGGCCCGCATCGGGGCAGTTACTTGGTGCCTGTAAAAGTCTAAAAATTCTTTGCTTACAACTCAGTCTGATTTTTCCTCATGGCTTTTCTGTTCATGTACAGCACTTTCAATCGACTTGTTACTAAAAAGTGCTATATAAAGAAACCTGCCTTGCCTAAACTACTGTTGTTTGTAGAAAAGTGGGGAATATGAGGCTTAATTGCAAACTGTGGAACAGAGAAAACATTCCGGAGACGTTCTTGTTGCTCAGAACAGAGTAAAAACATTCTAGACCAAAGAACCTGAAACATATTGACCCCCAAAGGTTTTAGAAATTCAATGTCTTTCTTTTAATGAGTAAACATTTAATTTTGAGTTACTTCCTGTTTGCGGTAAGGCATATTGCATCACTGCCTGTTTTCTGTTGCTGCGGTGTGGATTGTGGTTTGGTGTTCCTCACTCTTTCGTTTCTATCTTTAATCTCTTTGCTCTTTGCTAACACATAAGCACATTTAAAACACATTCTCTGTTGCTGCACTTCACATTTGGGAACTCCTCGTGTTTCACACGGTTTGCGTTGTAAGAGGTCGTTAGCCTAGCTTTGGCTTAGCCTAGCTTTAGCCTCACAATGGCTTTCTCCCCTAGTCTTCCATCAGCTTCTCTGTCTAAGTCTCCCCCTCTCTCCTGCTCTCTGTGTCTGATGTTTAGTTATTCCTCTGCCTCCTTTAGTGATAATGGTACTAATATATAGTAATAAATGTAGTGTTTTCGTAGCTTTGGAGGCGAGGGTGTCAGAATTGGAGACCCGGCTCCTTGCTGTTGAAAAACCAGCAGATAGCCGCCCCTTAGCTCAGGGTGACCAGACGTCCCCGATTTCGGGGGACAGTCCCCGTGTTGGACCACCTGTCCCAGGAAATGTCCCTGATTTTACTGTTTTAAGAAGGAGGGGGAAAATGTTTCGTGTAGACTGTTATTACGGTAGAAAGAGCGTGAGAGCATGTTGCGCGCAGAAACAGCTGTTACGGTAGCTGGTTTTGCTGCTGTTAACATAAAGATGAGGAACAGAGCACACCACTTGATGGGCGGTAATGATCCTTTTGGATGTCAGCTGCTGTTAGAACACAAAGAAGAAGAAGAGGAGTGCACCACTTTTAAAACAGAAGTAGAAGAAGTGGAAGTTCGTTGTCACAACCGGTTGCAACTGATGGGGAGCTGCCCTGTGTTATGGTAAGTGTGTTAATCGATTCATTTTATTTGGATCGGGCTGATCCTGTGATAAATGTTTGGTTTGTGTCCAGGTTAAAAAATAATCAATAAAAAGTAAGACAAGACCACGTGTTGCTGCTCGCATGAGTAAAAGACACTCGGATAAAATGTAACAGAATGATTGAAAACTCCTTGTAAGGCGCTAATCTGGTACGGTGGTTCTCCAGGGAACAACAAGGGTTCCTCTAAAGATGTTTTAGAACTGATTGGTGACCTTTAGTTTATATTTCAGATGGTTATTATAGTTGGTTATTATAAGTAGAGTTATTGTAAGTTTTGCTGATTTATGGATGTGATTTATGAGCATAGACTTCCAGGCTTAGGTGTGCTTTTATGAAAGTATATGAAAGTTCCTCATGACAAAATAGGAGTCAGTAACAGGAAAACTGAATGAGACAATATCTGCATGATCTGAGAATGATGGAGTAAGAGATAACCACCTGTTTAATGTTAATTTATTATGTTGCTTTTGCTTGTAGCTCCAAATATTGTGGTAATTAGCATTTTTAGTATTTAATCAGATGAGATAATAAAAATAATAATAATTGGAAGTTTTCATGTTGTACACTAATGTTTTTGGAAGTGATTTTAATTATATAATGTCTGTTTTAGAATAATGTAAGATTTATACAAGAGAAGAGAGGAAGAAGATAGAAAGAAGATTGAATGAGAGTGGAGGAGAATAAGAACACTGAGGGAAAGAACGGTTGATGAGAAGGGAGAAAAATCTACTTAGAAGAGTATCAACAAAGTTCAAGTGATAAAGTGTTAACATGATTTAAGTAATAAAGTAACGTATTGAGTGATGTAGTGTGCAAAGTATGCTATGTAAAACAGCGTGGCTATATTCTCAGGTTTGAGTTGATTAGCCCAATTGCCCAAGGATATAAACTCTTTGAGTCTGTGCGCTGAACATGAATTTCACTGCACTTCCCTAGCTGTGGCAGAAAGAAGAGGCAGTTTAGTTTTATTTTTTTTCTTGTGTTTTAAAAATTTCAGTTCTGCACATAATATATCCTCTTCTGCTCTTATTTTATCCAGACCTCTCAGGCCACAATGCCTGATTACCATGGCTGATGGCTCTTCAGAGACAGAAGGCCTTGAAGAAACCAGGGATGATCTCATGTTAACTGACTCGCTGACTGGAGTTAACTCACCTTATACGAGCAAACAATATATTTGCACATCAACTACTACCATACACATAATGTAGTTATACACACTTTATGTAAGTTTGTACATGCTCATGCTGCACTACACACACAATCACTTGCATTCATGTCAAGGGGGGTTGAACATGTTTAAGACCTTTTCACCTCACATCACCACAACCCATTTTCTTGTCCCAAACGGGCTCTATGCACAGCTCCACTTCTTCCTAAACTTCAGCAGCTCCTTTGTTTCCTGTCTTTCATTACTGGACAGCCTTATTAATCCAGGTGTGTCTGACCTCAGTAACCAGCCAGACACACCTGGATTAATCAGCTTGTCCAGTAATGAAAGACAGGAAATAAAGGAGCTGCTGAAATTCAGGAAGTAGTGGAGCTGTGCTTACAGCCCATTAGTGGGAGAAATTAATCTGCTTCTTTGAGATGCACATGCCCCTGATGCGGTCAGTTGGCAGTAAGAAACGTATATCATTCTTTACCTACAGGCTTGACCACTACTTGTTAATGCAGAAAAACCTATTTCTCATAGGTATGTAGACGTGAACAGTATGAGTATTTGTTGCACTTTTTTTTTTTTTTTTTTTGCGGCTCTAGTGGCTTGGTTTTATTCACAGTAGACTGACAGGAAGGGGTGGGAGAAGGGGAGAGACATGCGGCAAAGGACTGCGGGACGGATTCAAACCCGGGTCGACCGCGTCAAGGACTAAAGGCCTCCAAACATGGGTCGCGCTACCCGCTACGCCACGAGCACACCCTTGTTGCACTTTTTTGAATAGCTGGGGGAACTCTGTCTCCACAGACAGCCACAGGCATAGGCTAAATGTTTGTATTTACTTTTCTGGTTTCTCTTTTCCTCATGACACTCTCCCCTTAGGGGGCGGCAGAGCTCTTTGGGGCCCACAAAGTTGGAAAGCCCTGCTAAGCACCCTTGACCCCTTCACTCCCACCCCCACCACTTTCCCCCAACCCAGGGACAGTTCTATTTTTCTATTAATAATACCATCGATTTATTCATTTTATTAATCGTAGGCTATACTAAAAGTGTGGAGAGGCACATTCCTGGCTTTTACACTTGATTTTTGTTGTTTAAATATTAATAAATATGTAAAAATAAATGAAACCATCCCAGTTTCCTAATTTCATCTGGATGAGATGCTGTTATGGGAATTCTAAACAATAATTGAGTTCCCATCTTTACTAAATGAAGAGACGGCGGTGATGAAGTTCCAGCACTTTTATTGAGAAACAGCAGAGATCACATAGATGAAAGTAATCGCACCCCACGGTCCCGCTGCAGTCTGCGTCTGCCCTGTCTCTGCCTGTCTCGCTTTTTCGTCGTCACCTAATACTGCACAATGGTCTTGGCATTTTCGACGGGTAGGCAACGAAAGGGGGACCCGTCCAGTCCTGATTGACTCATTTTGTGGGATACACCCTACATTCCTGGATGGATAACGGTGTGTCTTTCGACTTTGTCATTCCTGGACGTTTGAAACGTTTGCATGTTTGGATTCAGGATACTTGGATTTCTACTTTATTGGTATCTGGTGGATTTTTGATGTATCAGCGAATACAGTGGATGTCGGTAGCCATTTGGCCTTGATCAGGCTGCCGGCTGCATATGACGCGCTCACTAAGGCGGTGAAAGGGCAGTTCTGAAAGGTGGAGGAGCAAAGCCGAAAAGCTGGATGTGCTGGTACGCAGACTGGCTTTGGTGGTTTGAACTCAAGGGGAATATGGGATAAAATCTGGGAGTGAAGCGCAGAAAAGCCCAACAATTTGGAAAATTGGATTTCACCATTTGGAGCCAGCAAAAGACTTAAAGCTGACAGGAAATTCAGAGCAGCTGTATCATAACAAATAAAGTATTTAGTCTGCCTCCCTATCTCTACTCCTGGATTGTTATGAGGAACGAGCTCAGAACTCCACCCTGCTACCTCCTGCCCCGCTGACATCTGCGGATGCTTTCTGAACTGTTGGCCGGCTGATAACATCAAGGACAATGGCCTCTGGAGAGTGTTCTCTGAAATATAAACACTTTCACCCATACAGACACACATAACTGATGCTCATATAAACTGATGAACTTACATGCGACTTGGCTCAAATGTTTACCTTCTGCTATATGTGTCTCATCTTATTTGTGCTTTTTGTGCATGAGGTTTTTGATATCTCAAACTGTATCCTGGTATAGGATAAAGTATGAGGTATGTTTTTTTCCCTCCCACCTTCCTTTTGTTGCCTCTATCTTTTCACAGAGTATGGCAGCGCCATGTGGGCACCGTGTAAGGCGGTCCCTGGCAGCAAGGCCTCAGTAAATCGTCCCCCCCTGAAATGTTTGTGATGTTTATGTTATGGCGATTGTACTGAAACAGCAATTTCCCTTTGGGATTATTAAAGTATGTCTGATTCTGATGAGACAAAACAGAGACAGTCTATCCTAGACAATAATCAAATAATCATTCTACGCAGCATTTGCGCAACATTTGGCCTTGCAATCAGCAAACAGTGGATCTTATACACAGCCATCATGTCTGCAGGCCTCCTATGTCCAAGTGGTGTGAGGCCATAGTGACTTCAGAATAATACTTCTTATAACAGATGCATTGCTTTTTATGTACGAGCTAGAAATGTCCCCAGATTTGATTTCAAAAATCTGGTCACCTTACCTTAGCTAGCGCGGAGCCACAGAGATTAGCTTCACGTAGCGGTCCTCCAGCAAGCACCCGAGCAGCCGGGTAACCAGGCCGGCTGAGTGACAATACATAGGAAGCATAACTCTAGATTCCAGACCCAAGGTCACCAAGGTCTGTGTTTCTAACAGATTTTCCCCATTCAGCGACACACCAGCTGAGAAGCCAACTCTGGTAATTGGCAGCTCCATAGTCAGAAACGTGACACTAGAGACACCAGGGACCATAGTCAAATGCCTGCCAGGGGCCAGAATGGGCGACATCAAATCCTACCTGAAACTGCTGGCTAAGGATAAGCGGAAATACAGTACGATTGTTATTCACGCTGACGGTAATGACACCTAGTTATGCCAATGGGGGGTCACTAAAGTTAGTGTTGCTTCGGTGGGTAAGTTTGATTAAACAATGTCGGACACCGTAATTTTCTTGGGCGAGAGGCGGGGACACGGCACATCGTGAAAAGGTCGCCAAATGTAACAGTTTTATTAAACTTGTAATAAGTTAAATAATTCCTTTTTATAAGCTTGTGAGTTGTGATAATTAATTGTTGAGCAATAATAGGCAAAGCAGAGACTGATTATTGTAATGTGTGATCTGTGTTAAATTAAAATGTATGACTTCATCATAGTGTTGGTTATGTGTCTCGCATTGTCCAAGGTTGTGGTTGGCCTTGTATCTTCATAGGATTGATTTATATTGAATGTGACAGGGAGCCAGTGGAGTTAATGTACATGTGGGAAGTAGATGATGTAATGATGCAAGTTGCTGTCTTTTGTATTAGTTGCAGTTTGAGGGTTTCCTGGGGGACAGAGAGGGAAACGAGTTGAAATTGTAAAGCAGAGAGGTAAGTGGACTGTGAACCAGTTTGGCAAAAGTGTGAAGGAAGAACTCTCTTGATGCTGCAAAGCTGAAAGTAAGTTAACCAGAGGATGTTATGGATGTGGAAAGTGAAGGAGAGGGCTGTCGAGGATGATGCCAAGGCTCTGAAGCTGAAAGGTGGGAGAGATAAAGGAATTGTTCATGCAGATTTTAAAAACTGCCAGATTTGGTTAAACTTGACTTTGCACAATAAGCAAGTGCAGTGTTGTATAGTAACGAAGTAAAAATACTTCACTACTGTACTTAAGTATATTTTGGAATACTTTATACTTTCCTCGAGTATACATTTTTTTGATAACTTTCACTTTTACTTCACTATATTTTCGAACTTAATTGCATACTTTTACTCCGATACATTTTCAATGTTTAGAGAGAGAGAGATTTTTAACTATTCGTTTATTTTCGATAAATAATCAACAAGGTATCACGAACTACACTACCGTTCAAAAGTTTGGGGTCACATTGAAATGTCCTTATTTTTGAAGGAAAAGCACTGTACTTTTCAATGAAGATAACTTTAAACTAGTCTTAACTTTAAAGAAATACACTATACATTGCTAATGTGGTAAATGACTATTCTAGCTGCAAATGTCTGGTTTTTGGTGCAATATCTACATAGGTGTATAGAGGCCCATTTCCAGCAACTATCACTCCAGTGTTGTAATGGTACAATGTGTTTGCTCATTGGCTCAGAAGGCTAATTGATGATTAGAAAACCCTTGTGCAATCATGTTCACACATCTGAAAACAGTTTTGCTCGTTACAGAAGCTACAAAACTGACCTTCCTTTGAGCAGATTGAGTTTCTGGAGCATCACATTTGTGGGGTCAATTAAATGCTCAAAATGGCTAGAAAAAGAGAACTTTCATCTGAAACTCGACAGTCTATTCTTGTTCTTAGAAATGAAGGCTATTCCATGCGAGAAATTGCTAAGAAATTGAAGATTTCCTACAACGGTGTGTACTACTCCATTCAGAGGACAGCACAAACAGGCTCTAACCAGAGTAGAAAAAGAAGTGGGAGGCCGCGTTGCACAACTGAGCAAGAAGATAAGTACATTAGAGTCTCTAGTTTGGGAAACAGACGCCTCACAGGTCCCCAACTGGCATCTTCATTAAATAGTACCCGCAAAACACCAGTGTCAACATCTACAGTGAAGAGGCGGCTGTGGGATTCTGGGCTTCACGGCAGAGTGGCAAAGAAAAAGCCATATCTGAGACTGGCCAATAAAAGAAAAAGATTAAGATGGGCAAAAGAACACAGACATTGGACAGAGGAAGACTGGAAAAAAGTGTTGTGGACGGATGAATCCAAGTTTGAGGTGTTTGGATCACAAAGAAGAACACTTGTGAGACACAGAACAAATGAAAAGATGCTGGAAGAATGCCTGACGCCATCTGTTAAGCATGGTGGATGTAATGTGATGGTCTGGGGTTGCTTTGGTGCTGGTAAGGTGGGAGATTTGTACAGGGTAAAAGGGATTCTGAATAAGGAAGGCTATCACTCCATTTTGCAACGCCATGCCATACCCAGTGGACAGCGCTTGATTGGAGCCAATTTCATCCTACAACAGGACAATGATCCTAAACACACCTCCAAATTGTGCAAGAACTATTTAGAGCAGAAGCAGGCAGCTGGTATTCTATCGGTAATGGAGTGGCCAGCGCAGTCACCAGATCTGAACCCCATTGAGCTGTTGTGGGAGCAGCTTGACCGTACGGTACGCAAGAAATGCCCATCCAACCAATCCAACTTGTGGGAGCTGCTTCTGGAGGTGTGGGGTGCAATTTCTCCAGATTACCACAACAAATTAACAGCTAGAATGCCAAAGGTCTGCAATGCTGTAATTGCTGCAAATGAAGGATTCTTTGACGAAAGCAAAGTTTGATGTAAAAAAAATCTTATTTCAAATACAAATCATTATTTCTAACCTTGTCAATGTCTTGACTCTATTTTCTATTCATTTCACAACGTATGGTGGTGAATAAGTGTGACTTTTCATGGAAAACACAAAATTGTTTGGGTGACCCCAAACTTTTGAACGGTAGTGTACGTAACAGGAAAAAAAAGATACACCACAGAATTACATTAACACCGTTCCAAAAATAAGTTCTCCTCCTACCACACTACAAATTACTTCCCCATAATTCCATATGTGACAAAAAGTACCTAAATCTGAAACTGATCTGTAAAAATTCAAGCAATAGCCTAGACTTCACCAAGTTGACAAAAAAACACACTTCAATATTCAACTCTTCCTCCACCTTCCTCCTTCTGCTTATTGTACATAAGCAGAAGGCCAATTTAGCCTGTCCAAATAAAAACGTTTATTAATTGACATTTACTCTTTCCCTGGCGTATGAATTTAAAACCACAAATAAATCCATGTTTAGTGAAAATTTCCCCATATCTGTTGAGAATAGTTCTCAAAAGCACAACAAGAGCTGATAGACAAACACAGGCAGAAAAACAATGAAACACTGTTTCTCTCTGTCCACAAAAAGCAAAATTTTCTTCTACAGCAGGATTAATAACAGAAACAAAAGAGTTTACAGCTACAATACCATGAAGTATTCTCCATTGTAAATCTGCATGTTTTTTCATTAGAGGAGACTTGTACAACAATTTCTATTCAGGTTTGATTTCAGGTGTTGAGGAGAGATGAGTTCTCCATACTGTGTCACTGCGTCCATTCAGTTTGTTTTGATTGAGAGTTTTTACCATCAGCCTATAGATAATTTTTCCAGAAACTCCCTCTAGGGAGATTCCTTTACTGTCCACCGAATCCAATAAAGGGCCAGAGCAGTTCTTTATCCCAGGAAACAGTCTGAAGGATGGAAAAGGGTCCAAGTGATTTGGTAACACATTACCTCCATAATAATCAGTCAAAAGGGAACATTCATGTTGACTTAACTTGTGCTTCCAGTAGCACAAAAGCTGACCAACAACTCGAACAGATTTTATTCCCAAACAAGCAGCGAGTTTAACAGGATCGTCCAGCCAGCTCCACCACCCTCCCAAGGCAATAAACCTTTGCAGTATGGAGCAGTCTTGACCAGGTTGTTGTTCTCCAAACAGGACAGTCCAACAAACTCCCAAACAGAACCGGTTCCTGGAGCAGCCAGTGCAGAGACTCAGCCTGCTGCTGCCTCTCCTTTCTCAGCAAAGTCCACACAGAGAAAATGCTCTTATAAAAACCTGGTAGAAGAGAAGAGTTCAGTTTGCTGGAGTCCATCAGAAAGAGAGGCAAATCCAGACCGTTGCCACATGGCGGAAGAAACTAGATTATTAATGACAAGAACTCGTCCTCTATATGACATTTTAGGTAAAATCCACTTCCACTTCAAAAGTCGACCCTTAACATTATCCAATACATTTTCCCAATTTTTTTGCACAAAAGTTTCATTACCCAAAAACACGCCCAAATTAATTTTGCGTTAATTCATTAGACTATTAACGGCGATATTTACTTTAACGCGGGTTAACGCATGTTGCTCACATGCTTTTATTTTGTGAAGGTCTGTTGCTGCAGTGTAGGGGTTTGAATCAGAACAGTAGGTGGCGATAATGCGCCAATAACCTTGCTGTCAGCCCAGCCTCGGATTCAAAGAGGAAGAAAGGTGCTGGCCGGAAAAAAACAAAGCCGACATGCGGAAGGCGGTGTTTCCCGCAGGAATTTGCTTAGGCGAGGCGGTGAGTTGGCGAACGGAACAAGTTTTGTGCAGAGCGGGGTCTGCATCGACGCCGTCGGTGAAGTCGCTTCTCGCTTCAAAGTATCCATGTGTTTTTGCCTGTTTTTCCCTGCCATTCACTATATGCACGCGAGAAGGCAACAACAAAAAACCGCGTGTTAACGTCAAATAACCATGCAAGCATATCGAGTTAGCAAGCATTTCAGTTTAAAGTTCTTCCAGCAACAAATATGACCGAAACAAGTTAGTTGTAACCACTGCCAAGTTAAACTTTGGTGTTGAACATAAAATGGTAATGCTGCTCCCTGCGGTTACCTCAGAAATTTCCTGTTTTTGGTAGATTTTTTTCCCCATAAAGAGAATTCCCTGTCAGTGGCAATAAGCTTTAATTTATTATTATTGCTATTTTTTGTTTTACATGTTTAAGTTGAGCTTTACACTAAATATGTGTTACTGAGAAGTGCTACAAATGTTACAACACTTTTGTTCATATGGCAGCAGAACATTAAAATAAAAGTGCTCTTTACACTACTTTTGAATTAATTCTTGGAGTTTGTAAATACAATGCGATTAATCATGATTAATCAGGCAAATTATGCGATTAATCGCGATTAAATATTTTAATCGTTGCCCAGCCCTAATATATATATATGTATATGTATATGTGTGTTTTTAATATATTGGCAAATGTATGCTCAATTTATGTTAGAATACATTTTAAATACACATGAAGTTATATGGAAACTTGACATGTTTATATGAGCAAATCTTATGATAATTAACACAGACTAATGGGTATTTATGAAAAGACATCTTTATTTTCTTTTAAACAGGCATAAATCCAGACATTGTACATTGCGTTGTACATTTTTTTAACAGCACAACATATAAAAGAGCAAACTCTTAAACAGAAAATCTTCATAACATCCTGTAGCAACATACAAGTATAATGTACAAAATATAAATTCAAGTAAGTTAACACTTTCAGCATTGTAAAGTATTGCTGAAAGTAATGAAACAGAACTAAAATACAAAAATAATTCTTTAAAGTGCTGTCACTAACTCCTCTTGTTGTTGGGACACTGCAAAAACAATATGAGAGTGACACTCTTACATGCTTTTCTGCTTCACTTGGTGTCTTAGCTCACAGATTCGACTGTTGATGGACTTCCTAACATCAGCTTCTTTGGCTGTCGGAAACTGGTTTAGAAGTGTATCTGTGGAACAGAACAAAAATGATCACCCACCTCAGTCTTCCTGCTTGGTGTCCCCCTGCCTCGATACCCCCCTGCTCTGGTTAGCGTTATAACCAAAGGGAAAACATCCCCTCCTGGCAGAGACAAAATTAACATTGGAAAGCAACCAACTCAGAACTATTTACCTTTTAAAGCTTAAAGTTTCCTCGGGTCGAGAGCGTGGCGCCGCTCAGCATTTGGCTCCAACTTGCTGACCCATCCTTTAAGGTTGGACTTGAGGAGGACTTCAACATCAAAGAGGCCCATCAGTAGTACCCGTGCCATTGCATTGGCAGTGGTGCAAGTTTTTGCAGTTTCCCAACAATTTGATGAGACAGTGATGTCGTTGTTCCCGATTTTCACCCTCTGGAAACAAAATTATATAAAATATCAAAATTAGAATGCAAAACCCTAGAGAAAAATGCCACAAGCCTTGGACATCACAATAATTATATGTGGAGGTGACGTGTCCCCTTCACATTTGAAAGCTATGGATCAACTGTCCCCAGAAAAGGGTGTCTCCAGAAGTGCCCATTATTTTGACATCTGATAATGATAAATAACCACCACTTGTCCTTTGACATTGAGTTAATCAGGAGCGCACTTTTTCCAGGACAGAGCCTCAATCAGCTGTAACTGATAAGTGATGGTGGTACTGGGACGACGGACAGAGGAAACATAGTGAACAGGTACCTGCAGAAAGTGGTGCTGGAAAAAGGAAAAAGTGCAGATAAAGAACAGGCACACGAGATGTAGGTAGTACTGGCCAAATAACCACTTTATTGTTCTATTTAAAGCCTACAAGTATACTAATACTGCTTAATGACGTGTGCCGAGATTCTCCTGGTGGGATAGGGTGTTTGGAAGAAACCGCAGCACTTACGCTTTCAGTGGAACCACTGGGTTACTTGTGTTTGTGAAATGATGTGAGAATCTGTATTCTGTGACTGCTAGGCGCTGATGTCGGAACTTGGCTCGTGCACGTTTTCTTAAACGTGTGGCCAGGGAGGAAGCTGTGAATCTACCAGGCTGCTCTTACGCTTGCGTTTTATTCAAAAACTCGCTAACAGACTTTGTTCTGAATAGCCACAAACATTTTTTATACAACCTTTAATATTAGAAATTAAAAATACTTACTTGTAAAGTGATGTTTCCCCCGGGCCGTCACTCTCAGGTCCATCAACATGTTTGGTGGGGCAGTTCTCAACATCTTTGTTAGTCGTGGTGTTGATTGAGACAAGTTTTCTCACCTCCACCAACAGAGCGGGAATCTCTGAGAAAAAAAAGTACAATTTTATACATACAGCAACCATGAAGACCAATATTGTCCAAGAAGCTACAAATCAATTGACATATTAAAATAACAGTAGCAAATTATAGGAATGAAACATAATGAAAATACAAATACAATTCTTTAAAGCGCTATCACTAACTCCTCTCGTTGTTGGGACACACAAGATACAGGCCCAGACTTCAAATAATTGCTCGTTTAACATGGGCTCATTAACAGTAACATTCTGTATAAGCGATACAGACTGTGACTGTTATTACTAGCACAATCACACGGACAAATGTCTACTTATTATGCCTGTGAGTGCTCCTGATTCTCCAAACATGGTGAAAATGCCTCCAGACCACCTATCTGACAACATATGGGTAAATGCTTTTTAGATTTGGACAGCATCTCTAGAATTACCCTAAATGGATTATACCACCTGACGTACAGTAATGTTTGATGACATATCAGTCGATACTCTCCTTTAACTACCATGTTCCGCAGTTTAGAGTTTTCTTTATGTAAGGCCTTGATCTAGCTCTGCATATCTCTTGTTACGTCATTGCTCTCCTGGTTTGACGATTCTGCTGGACCGGGGCTGAACTGATTATCCCCCAACAGTAATTCCTCCTCCACCAGTCTTTGAGCTGCAACTATGGCCTTTTTCTTTAAGGCAAAGGTATACATTTTTCATTATTTAGTCATGGATAATCCAATATATTAATGATGCATAGTGTAAAATCAATATCTGTTAAATTACCTGTTTTGGATTTCCAGACCCGGATGCCTTGTCACCAGGACCAAAATATTCTTCACCAAAGTCCAGCTGTTTTCTTTTTCTCACCCTCTTAGTCGACATGTTCTTGGGTTCTAGTTCCAAGGCTTCCAGTTCCCGCTCAGCAGCTCTGTGTAGATTCTTCTTCTACATTAGTTTATAGGAACAAATTTAATAATAAACTAACCACTGCAATTAATAAATACTGCAGAAAAAATGTGCCAAATTCTAGATTGCAAAATAGTAAAATAAGGATATATTTTTGTATATTTTTTCTTGTTATTTAGGAAATTTAGAAATAAGAATACACGTTTTGATAAATGTGTAACATTGTGTTGCTGTACTTGATAATACAGTAACTGGTAAGATATAAGTTATGTCGAGTGTGAGCGTGTATAAAACCAACTAGCCTGCTAATTCAGGGTTTCCGCGGGTCATTAAAAAGCATTAAGTCATTAAATTATTATTTTTTAAATTAAGGCCTTAATTGGCATTAAGTCATTAAATGTGATTATCGGTGTCATTTGAAATGTACGGAAGCGTATTGCTGCCACTGGACAAAATATTTTTTTTGTTGCTTATCTTGTATAAACATGATAATTATCTTGTATAAACGTGATCTTATCTTGTATAAACATGATAATTATCTTGTATAAACGTGATAATTATCTTGTATAAACGTGATAATTATCTTGTATAAACGTGATAATTATCTTGTATAAACGTGATAAATATCTTGTATAAACGTGATAATTATCTTGTATAAACGTGAAAATTATGTTGTATAAACGTGATAAATATCTTGTATAAACATGATAATTATCTTGTATAAACATGATAATTATCTTGTATAAACGTGAAAATTATCTTGTAAAAACGTGATAACTTATCCAGATGGTGGCGCTAGTATGCTTTTAGTCTGACTCATTTAAGACGAAGAAGAAGCATGTGCGTCATCTACTCGAGAACTAAAATGGCAAATTTATGGGAATGGATCAAGTTTTACTTTATGCTCGCTAGTATCACCTTATTTTCAACGGAAATACGGAGACAGTGAGTGGCGGTTTTCCGTGCGAGACGTCCGATACGTCACTTCCTGTTACTGGCGAGTCAGCTGGACAGCGACTCGCCGACTAATTCGTACCAAATTACTCGTCTTTATGATTTCATGGAAGGCTGGGATCGTTTGTCCGGTTAGAGGCTGTCATGATAACGGGTGTAAACGAAAGGTTTATGTGGAGCAGGAGTGTTTTAATCATCGACCGCGTACAAGAGCTGTAGATACCAGGCGCCCTACTTTCTTCACCCCCAGCCGAAGAATGAGATATCCCTCCGCCTGTGGCTAAAAGTTGTAAATTTGAAGAAACCACCAAAACAATGGTATGTTTGTTCTTTTAATTTCGTGGACAAATGACCGATAGAAGACAACACGATGCCAGAAAAGTGGCCGGGCTACGAAGTTCCATTAAAATCTCCGTGGAGACGTCAAGAGGGCAGCAGACAGGTATCACGTTTATACAAGATAATTTTCACGTTTATACAAGATAATTATCATGTTTATACAAGATATTTATCATGTTTATACAAGATAAGCAACAAAAAAAATATTTTGTCCAGTGGCAGCAATACGCTTCCGTAGAAATGCCTTATTTTTTTCTAAAAAAAAAAAAAGTTCATTAAAACAGTTTCGTTAGATATATTATAACAGATATCACTGATTTCGCGTGTTTGCGCGGAACCAAACACACATGTTTTTACAATGTTCGGAAAAGAAGCTCGAGCCGGAGAAAGAGCTAGAGAATGGGGAAAATGCAAATTTCAACAAAAGTGGATGGAAAACGAGGAATTCGGGACATGCCTGCAGCCTGTCGACGGTAAAGATAACGAAGCATTTTGCCGTG
Organism: Fundulus diaphanus; assembly: GCA_037039145.1. NCBI lineage: Eukaryota > Metazoa > Chordata > Actinopteri > Cyprinodontiformes > Fundulidae > Fundulus > Fundulus diaphanus. The sequence continues at coordinate 47,881,179 of CM073141.1, forward strand.
TTTGTTAAAAAAAATAAAGCTTTGCACAATGGGTGTTAAGGCTTTACGATCTCACATGAAGTCGGACAGGCAGTGGTGTAGTCCAGGGTATACGGCGTAAACCCACTTATTTTTCGGTCATCATTGTGTATACCAACTTCTGGAGCGATATTTGTGCCTTTTGTTTGAGCGTGCAGTGAGAATGGTATTCAGCGTTTAAACATCACGCATGCGCGCTCAAAATCTGTTTGGCGCGTGCTCAAATCTGAATGTTTGTGATGTTTGTTATGTTATGGCGATTGTACTGAAACAGCAATTTCCCTCTGGGATTATTAAAGTATGTCTGATTCTGATAACTCTTCTCAACCCACTATCCTCGCGCTCGGTTCCGTGTCTGCTCGTGCGCTCGACCTGCTCCTTCCACGCTCAACACCAGCTGTGCGCTCGCTCGACTATAAGACAAATACACTGCTCTTGTCCCTCTTCATATAACTGTTTTTATGTCTTATAGATATGGAGGAGCAAGTTTATGGATGGCTTTGAAAGTATATAGAAGGATTTTAAATTGTATTCTAAATTGAACTGGGAGCCAATGGAGTTGCTGAAGGACAGGGGAAATATGGTGAAAAGAGGGGGTTCTGGTGATGACACAAGCTGCTGAGTTCTGAAGAAATTGGAGTTTAAGGAGGGATTTATGAGGGAGACCGAAAAGAAAAGAATTACAATAATCAAGACGGGAGGTGATGAGTCTGTGGATAATGACAGAGGCACTGTGCGTGGTAAGGGAGGAACGGAGGTGAAGGTGGAAGTATGCAGACCAGCTAACGTTATTTATGTGACTGAAAGGATAGGGAAGAGTCGAGGATGACACCCAGACTCTTGACCTGAGGGAAGGGGGAGACCAAGGAGTTGTCAATGGGTAGTGAGAAACTATTGATTTTGGATAGGGTAGATTTGGTGGCAACGAGGAATTCAGTTTTATCACTGATTAGTTTAAGGAAGTTTGAGGTGAACCAGTTTTTAATTTCAAGTAAGCAGTTAGTAAGGGACAAAGGGGGGAGTGAGGAAGTGGGTGTGCTGGATAAATAAAGCTGGTGTCATCCGCGTAACAATGAAAATGAATGTTGAATTTGCGAAAAATACTGCCAAGGGGAAGGAGGTAGGTGATGAAAAGGAGGGGGCCAAGAACTGAGCCTTGAGGGACACCAGTAGTGACAGGGGAAGGGTGTGATGTGAAAGATTTGAGTTGAATAAACTGAGTGCGGTCAGAGAGATAAGAGCGGAACCATTCAAGAGGGGTGTGAGAGATGCCAGGAGAGGATAATCTATTGAGGAGAATGGGGTGAGAAGTTGTATCAAAGGCCGCACTAAGATCGAGGAGGATGAGGATGGATAGGAGTCCGGAATCAGCAGCTATGAGGAGATCATTTGTGATTTTTATTAGGGCGGTTTCAGTACTATGGGAGGGGCTAAAACCAAACTGGAAAGGCTCGTAAAGACTGTTGAGGGTAAGATAGGCGTGGAGTTGAGCAGACACCATTTTTTCGAGTATTTTAGAAATAAAGGGAAGATTTGAGATGGGACGAAGATTATTAAAGTTAGTGGGATCAGAACCAGGTTTTTTTCAGAATCGGGGAGACAGATGCAGTTTTGAAAAGTGAGGGGACAATACCACAGGAGAAAGAGGAATGAATAATGGAAGTAATGAAGGGGAGGAGGGAGGTGACCCCTCCCAGGTTTTGACCAGAGCTATGGGGAGGGGGTCAAGAGAACAGGTAGAGGACTTGGATTTACACATATCAGAAATTTCGAACGAAGTGGGCAGTAGGAAACAGGAAAATGACTGGCTATGGGGGAGGGGCAGAGGGGAAGGGGGACGCAAGGGGGTCATATGTAGTGTGAATGGAGCTGATTTTTTTATTAAAGATTATTAATGAATTACAAGTCTGACTTGAATACATGTGAGAAGGCAGGGAATCAGGGGGGTCAAAAATCTTGTGCATTATTGAGAAGAGAGACTTGGAGTTGCCATCGTTGGAGCAGATAAGATCAGAATAGTAGTTTTAGTTATGGCTATTGAGTTTGAATAGTGAAGAAGATGAGTTTTATGCATTTCTTTGTGTATGGAGAGACCAGTTTTTTTATGGAGGCGTTCAAGTTGCCGGCCTTTGCCAGCTCAGGAGTAAACCAAGGGGCAGAGTGGGAAAAGGAGACAGACCGGGTTTTGAGAGGGGCAAGGGAGTTGAGAATGTTGAAAAGTCCAGAGTTGTAGTGGGTGACAAGGTGGTCCGGAGAGGAAAGAGCAGGGATTGGCATATTGTCAATGTGGGAGGATAAAATGTCTGTCTGTGTTTATGTTCTTAATATTGCAAAATGAAATCTGATGGACTGGCTTGATTATGGAAAGAGACAGGGAGACATTGAAGGACAGAAGAAAATGATCAGAAATGTGAACATCATCAGCATTAGGAGAATATCCTGCCGTGTGTGGTGTGTTAAGAGCAGTCTGGTCCGCTCGGTAGAATGTCGGGGCCACTACAACCTCACATCGGGGATATTCAGCATGATGGATTGTCTTGCCCTGATGTCCTACCATGTGTGGTGTCCCCTAAAGACAAACTAACCGGCCGCTTGTTGAATGAGACCAGAAAGCAAGGTTAGGGATTCCACGAGAGAGGAAAAATAAACCCGACTCGCCTCCATTTCGCAGTGCAGCAAGCACAGAGCCCCTAGTTGCGTTGTCTCCACTTCTTTAACCAACACCTTTTCTTTTTATGTTTTTTTTTCGCCGTTAAAATCTTGAGAGGATTCTCAAGATTTCTTAAGTGAAGTGTGTGGTGTGTTGTGCTTGCCATCTGACCGGACACCACACATTGTACGAGCAAACCTTTTTTATTTAGGATTTTTTATCGTTACGTGTGGTGTCTCTCAGGTTTTGAAAATCCTGCTGTGTGAACCAGCCTTAAAAGATCTGTGCCCGTATTTCACAAAGATTCTCGAGAGTCCTCTCAGAGCTCCTATCTTAGCCTAAAAATTCCTACCTAGGAGTCTTAGCTTAAGAGCGATTCAGGTCACAGCTAAGAGCGACTCTAAGGCAATTTTTCTCTTGGTGAGGAGGTATGGTTTACCCCGTTGCTAGGTGGGACACTGTCTTTAAAGAGCTGTGATTGGGTGATAGTACAAGAAAACAAACAACAAAAAAGAGATTCTATCAAAGAAGAGAAGTCAACCGAGCAGACTGGATTAAGACGAAAATAAGCAAAATGAATTGTCACAATGTTTGAACACATCTTATTCACATCCTCATCATTATTTAAATGTACTTATGTTTACTCGCCAGTCATTTTACGACTGATATTAATGCACACTCACCTTTCAGCATTTTACTGGGATTGTCTGCTTATATAAAGCGGTTGTATTTGAGAATGCAGAAAAAAACAGCAACACATCTGTCCAGCCAGCTCTGGGAGAAGAATAGGGGAACGTTGAAAAGTAAATTCGTCCTCAATCATGGTGCAAATGCAGACTTTGAAGCGTATTGCCGCAGATCAAAGCTCCTTTTTCTCTGTGCGTCTTGGTGCTTTTACACACCAGCCTGGAACGTGAGAAGTGCTGCAGCAATCAAAAGCGAGGAGATGGCATCACACAAGCAAAATTCTAGATGACTTTTTAGGCTACTGGCAATACAGAAAATGTTTTCTCACCACCTTTATATATTTTTTTGATAATTACTCCTATTTTTGTCCATGAGTATCCAGCATATTACCTGTTATTTATTTATCCTCTATAAAATGACGTTAGGTAGAGCCGTCTTTAACCCTTCTGGCCGTTGAAGCTAATTAATTTCCCCCTTTGGGGATGATAAAGTTTTTCTTATCTACATATTAATAATTGTATGATTGTTTTAGATGTTTATGTCCTCATTCCTCTATTGTCTAGGTGGTGTATTAGCCAAACAGGTTTCTGTTTCCACCATCTTCCCTGCTTAAGAAACTCTTAGGCTCACTAAAAGTCCTCCTAACTACTCGTAACATTTTGTCACATTATGAGGTCTCTTGGGGCCTGGGATGCTTTGTGAATAGCATTTATCTTACTGAGGTAAAATTCTAAGAAAAATCTTAGAATTCAGGAAATTCTAAGGTTTTTCCTGAAATGTCACTAAGAGCTTCTTTTAAACTCAGGAATCTTTGTGAATACGGGCATTGGCTCCCATTCTACTTTTAGAGACTCTAAGACCTACCAGTAAACCTGTAGTCTGAGAGCAAAGTATTCTGTTGAGAATGTACGGAACAATCAGATCTCTGATGTATAATGGAGCTTGATTATTAATGGCTTTATATGTGAGAAGGAGCATTTTGAATTATATCATTAATTTAATAGAGAGCCAATGAAGAGGAGCTAAAATAGGAGAAATGTGATCTCTCTTTTACATTTTCATCAGAACTCTTGCAACGGTGTTTTAGATAACCTGAGGACTTTGACTACATTTTTAGACTTCCTGATAGTGAGTAAAAAAGGCAAACTATTGAATGAAAAGTTGTCCAAAATTTTAACTGGTAGTATGCTTTTTGCATAAATTTTAGATAAGAAAGGTAGATTAGTTATAAGTGGGTAATTTAACTCATCTAATCGTAGTAAGTTGATTATTAATCAGTACAAGAGAGCATTTGCCTTTGTTTTTGGTGCGTTTTAACTACAAAAAAGGCAAACTAGGAAATGTAAATATGTACAAGAGAATCTGATGAACTTAAAAGGTGATTTACTAGCAGAATGCTGGGACAAAACATACAGAAAAAGAGCGTATGAATAATTTTAGAAAAATTTACAAAATTCTACAATAAACATTGACCAATGAAGTTATTCAATAATAAACAAAAGTATTGTAGTTGTTCATGCAAGACAACAGAACTAAAAAAATGCTTGTAAAATAACAAATCTATTTTACCAAAAATGTAATAGGATTGGAGTCAAAACCTGAATATAAAAATAAATTAGAAAAAAACATTGCTGTATCCTAGCTGTAATTTATCTCACTATAGTTTTTTGCACAAAGTAGTTATGCTTTCTTCCTCCTACTACATAGCTCCTCAGTGGCAACCTTAGGCGAGTTTTCAGCCACTTCTGTTTTGCTGTCAGATTTATTTTTCTTTAACACAAATGCAGAGAACTATTTAGCTTAAGTCAATGTCTTACTCTTTTCTGAAAAATACAAGGGTATTGAATAACTTTTATAGTGCTGCGGTAAATTCTTTATGCATTTAAAAAAGCTGTTATTTGGCTGTTAGCAGTCAGTTTTTGCATGCTACAGTAGCTTGAACTATAATCATGTAAAAAATGTGTGACCATAATAGCACTTGGTCAGTTTATAAACATATTCACGCATTAGATTTATAACAGTTTATTTTTTAAATGTTTATATCTAATTGATAACTATTGAATTATGAGCTCATAGGGCAACGTATGCATCTGTCTTTTGTTATTCTCAGTTTCATTTAACCATTATCTTCTCAAGGTTTACAAATTGATTGTGATGTGTTTGCAGGTATAACGACAGTAAGCATAGAAAACTGGATGAATTCCGCACCAACAGAGACCAACGACAGGATGTGAAGGATCTTTCTCATTCAGACTACCGTTCGTCCTACCGCTACCACTCGGACTGGCAAACAGATCAGCGAGCGTCAGCAAGTGGGACTCGTTCTCCTCGAGATGAACGCTCACCCTGTGACTCTCACTCGCCATTTGACTACTCTTCAGACCACAAAAGTACGCCAGAGCAGATTTGGAGCAGCCGTAAAACATAGCAGGAGCTACTTTGATCTATAGCAGCAGTCCTAGACTCGGTAACACAGCAAATGCCTTACGCTGAACTAGGGTCCCCCACCCTGAAGCTGTTTGAAGCACCGTGTATCAGTTTGTTCATTTTTTTGTCAGCAAGAATGGCAGGGTCCACAATCTGTAGACCCGTCAGAAAAAAGCTTCAGAGTCCATTAAGTTCTATGGCTCACAGCCAAAAGGTTGTTACTATCCTAAAGCTTGAAGTGGACATAATTGACCCTTAATGCTGCCTCCAATTCCTCCCAACAAATGACACTGGATCTTATATTTGACTATCCTTAGTTCTTGTCTTTATGTTAAAGCTTAATGTGACCTTCCTTATTTAAGTGTTAAAACGGTCAGAAGTCACATGAACCGTGATGTGTAAAGGTGTCTGGTTTACTCCAGTCTGGACTCAGGCTCAACACCTGCAGTACCTCATTTACAACATTTTTCAGTTTTCCCCACCAGCAACTTTGTAAATTGTTTAATAAGATAAATAGAAAATGTAACTTGGATTTTTTTTTTTACATAAAATAAGGCTTTTGTACATATTATTTTTTTATGTTATGTAACATAGTAAATCAGTGAACTGTTTCCTCAGGCTTATTATGACTCCACTTTCCTCTTAACTCAGGCTTTTTTCATCATTGTATAAGTGAGTTTCCTTTTGTCCTAGTAATATCAGAATGTATTTTTAAAGGGAAGGTTCACATTTTTCACTACTGTAAAGTCTTCAGTATGGTGAAATGAAAATTGGAAGCTGACCTTCATCACATTTGCATAGTGTAGTCTCAGCAGAAGCCCCTGTAAGAATTTAAATCAATTAGATTTTTTTCAATGTATTTTTCATGTAGGCAATAATATTGTCAATGTGTCTATGCAGCCAAGTATGTTGTTGGTTTAAAACACCAAACTTAATGAAGTCACTGTTGAGATTTAAACATGTATAAATTTCCTATATATTTACTAAGGAATTTACACTGAAAATGCATGAATTTTTATGGATTGTTTTATATAGTTGTTTATAAAATCATTAAAATCTGTCACTGTACTCATATGAAACCTTCTTTTAAAGTAACAATTAAATAGTGAAACCTAGTGGTTAAAATCGGAATAACACATACACAATGCCTTTCACGGAGACCCACCAATTACCCAACGGTCCTGTGACTGTCCACTAAATCTTACTTCCACAGGATAGGTATATAATGTTGTATTCTGTTCTATTTCTGCTGTTTCTCTTACTGGCTTCCATGTTTCCAGACTGCTGCGCTTTTACCAAGATAAAATAAAAAATGCTGCGGTCTGTTTTGGGGACGATGGGAACTTTAATATGATTGGCTCAGGAACCAGAAAATAAACATGAGCTACACTCTGAACTGAAGTAGTTCCGGACCACACCTCTAGGTTTGAAAGGAGAAAAACTTGACTTAAGACATTGTTGATGGAGAGGACCGATTGAGCCATTGAGTTTTGAACATTAGCAGCCTCATCAGGCTGAAATGAGATGAGATTTTGTGACAACAGGTTGAGCTTCTGAAGTAAGGCATCACTTCCCATTTTCTGCTGCTGCATGTGGATTGTGGTTGCATGTTTCAGACTCGATTTTATCTTAAATCTCTTTGCAGTGACATCTCTGTTTTTAAAATAAGCACATTTAAAACACATTCTCTGTTGCTGCACTTGGCGTTTGGGAACTCCTCGTTTTTCACAGTTTGCTTTTCTTGGCGTCGTAAGAGGTGCCTAGCCTAGCTTTAACCTTACAATGGCTTCCTCCCCTATCCTGCCGTCAGCTTCTCCGTCTCTAAGTCTCCCCCTCTCTCCTGCTCTCTGTATCTGATGTTTAGTTATTCCTCTGCCTCCCTTAGTGATAACTGTAGGTGTAATAAATGTAGTGTTTTTGTAGCTTTGGAGGCGAGGGTGCCAGAATTGGACACCTGGCTCCATGCTGTTGAAAAACCAGCAGATTGCCACCCCTTAGCTAGCGCAGAGCAGGGATGGGCAGTATTTCTAATACAAGTATTTGAAATACGTATTTCAAATACAAAATACTATTTTGTAATTTGTATTTTATTGAGATGATGAAAATGCCTTTGTATTTTGTATCAAAATACTTCAGTGTTGTGTATTTTTGTATTTTCAAAATACTGTAAAATACTTTCTGTGAGACACAGTCTGTGATTCAATTCAATTTTATTTATATAGCGCCAATTCATGATACATGTCATCTCAAGGCACTTTACAAAGTCAAGTTCAATCATATTATACAGATTGGGTCAGGTTATACAGATTGGTCAAAAATGTGTATAATAATAGATGACATCTAACTATCTATAAAGCATGAAATAGTGTCTGTGGCACCTTTGCAGTCAAGTCCCTGTGATACCACTCTCGGCCACTAGGGAATACTGGCACTGTTTCACACTTGCTGGGGGCACGTTGCACGATCAACACAAAACACACGGTGCTGCATATTAGATTGAGTCAGGTATGTTCTACTTGGTGCTTTGTCCGGACCAGTCAAGGAAGTTGTTTCAAAGCAAGGTGAGCAACCAAATTTACCTTGTTTATTTCAGTAACTCATTTATTCTCAGCCATGAATCACTCTTTTTATTGCATGTTCCTGTTCAGTGTAACGTTCAGTGTTCGTAAGGCTAGGCTATTTAACTTTTGAATGTTAGCTGCTAACTAACTTTCTGTGTTAGTCTCACTGTCGTTGATTTCACCAGTGAACATTCAAAGAATGACGTTTTTAAAGTTATTGTTATGTTAAATGGTTTCCTTTTGTTTCATGTAATAAGCCTATAGCCTACATAAGACTTTTGTATCTCATTGTCAATATGTGTGCTGCTGCAGCACCACAGGTGACCTTCTCCGCCATTTGTAGTAGGCTAGTTTTGGCTCATACTAGTGTTGGCTGTTTTAATTAACTTTTTCTTAGAAATGTACCTAAATAATGTTCTACTGTTGACTGTATGTAGCCTACACAATATCAGTGTTGGGAGTAATGCTGTAAAAAGTAATTTAATTAGGCTACAGTAATGCATTGCTTTTTGCAGTAATGCAGTAATGTAAGGCATTACCAATACAATTTCAGTAATATTTTACTCTGTACAATTCTCAGTAACTGAAGTTACTTTGCTTTTTAATCCAAAATTGAGAAATGCTTAATTGGCACCAGAGAAGATTATCCAAGAATTAAAAAAAGTCATCTATGCTGCTCCTGGAATTTGATTGCCCTGTTTAGATGACTGTAGAAAGGGAATTTGAGTTATCTCTGCCATTCATGCAACAGATCTAACATGCTTAGGCTATACTTCTCATTTCAAGCAGTGATAATAACTAAAATGTTGCTTTTATGGACAAAGATCTTAGCCATTATTCTCAAACTATTTGCATTAAGTCTACACAACTGTGAGTGGAAGAAAAGGCAACCAGCAACGATGAGAACCATTTAAAGTCAACATACAATTTCACTATGGCTATATTTTACTAGATTAAGTTGTGAGTGACCTTTGGCCGTTGGGGCCTACATTGTCCCATGAGCCATAACTGCAACCATTATATTGTTCTTTTGTTATCCTTAAGCCTAGCTCAGTCATTATGCCATACCACATCACCTCCTGCCGTGTAATGAGCTGCATTGACCACATGAAGAAATCCATATTTCTTGTTATTATGGTGAAAGTAATGTAAACGTAGTGTAATGCCTGACAATTCAAAGACAGTAATATTGTAATGTAACAAATTATGGTTGAATCTGGGCAAGTAGAGGGCAGAACATGAGAACTAGAGCGCTTCTTTTGATCCACAGTTTAGACAAGGTAAGGTTACACAGCATAAGGCTTACAAGTTGAGTTCACAAGCTTAGATCGCAACACTTGAGTTTGCGATTTGCCTTTTTTTTTATGTTTTACAGTATTAATGTAACAACCAGATTTTTATTTTTCACTCTTTTTGGTATTTACATTGATCAAGGTTGTGCACTGTGGTAGTTATGGTGTTAAATCACTTAAAATGTTAAAATGCTTACCAGTTTAAATGTCTAAATAAATCATCCATTTTAGTCCGTGGGCCAGAATCTGTAGGACGTCTCTGTCATGATGCAGCTTTTTCTGCTGCAACATGCACATTGTTTTTGTAACTTTTCGCCCTCCATACATTCCAGTCTTCTCTCCACCTCAGTAATTATCCACACCTGTCAGTCATCAATCAGCCAGCATTCAGCACACCTGTCAGCCTCACTATATAAGTTCCCAGTGTTCAGTCCTTCATTGTCGGTCCGTCTGCTTATTCCTGTTCACCTCTGCCAACTTCTGTTTCTGCCGCTCACCTCATCCAGTCTCGTCCAGCCGAAGTCTCGTCATCTCCGCCTGCCTGCTGTGGTTCTGGTTCAGTTCTTACTCCGGTCCTGCAAGTATTCACCAAGTCGTGCTGCTTTATACTGCTGGTCAAGTTCTTGTTCCAAGTCTCCACTCTGTCGTGCCGTTGGTCAAGTCTGGTTCCAATGGTGTACCGCGCACGTGACGTCACCATCTCATGAGCAACGCCCCTTGCCGCTAAGGTAGGACAAACAGTGGGAGAGCGCACGTAGCAACCAGCCATTACTCGTGCAACAGATACAACGATATGACCGACTTTTCAGCTGTTAAAATATCGCAAGAGGATGTCCAGGCGCCCAGTTTACTGGTAGAACTGTCGAAGAACATACCAACGTTCAGCTCAAACGATGGCTTGAGTGTCGAGGGCTTAGCAAGACTGGAAAACGGGCCGAGTTGATAGAACGGTAAGTCGATGTTTTTCTCCTGCTCGGCGTTAATGGCGTCATCGGCCGTTTTTTCTGTTTGTAACCACCGTTCAAGGAATCGGTATAAATTGTCCGGCCCGCCGAACAATTTAGTGCGGTCCGGTGGCCAAATGCATTATCATTATCCAACGGCTGTATCTCCTCGCTGCATCGACTGGTCTGCACCAGATTTTTTCTGAGTCATGGGGAGCGCTGCCCTACGCGTTCGTGTGAATCGCCCGGTGGACGGGCGGGGAAAATGCGTGACAGCATCTGCGGTGGCCAATAGGCCGGAGCGGCGCTTGGCTGCGAGGGCCGATCGACGCCGCTTGCGGCTTTAACATCCTTCATATTTGGCCTATCAGCGTACCTCGAGTCGCTGTTGCACGTTCCATAACAACAATGTTTAAAAACCATGGTTAGGAGATGCGTTAGACTTAGAAAAAGCAGTCGTTTTACCGAGTAAAACCAAGGGTAACGTACAGTGAAAGAGTGGAGGACAACGCATATTTGCCCTACCTGTACCACGTGATATGACGTCTCGTTCTAAAAATAGCTCGCTCGCGGTACGCCATTCTCCACTCTGCAGGGGTGCTGGTCAATCCTGGTTCCAAGTCTCCATTCTGCTGTGCTCTGGTTCTGTCCTGCTCGCCAGTTCCTGCCTTCACCATCCTCCTGCTCCAGCCTTGTACAGACTGTTGGTTTATTTCATCCTCCACTATCTACCACCTTCAATAAACTCTTCAAACTAGCTCTGCTTGTGTGTGGTTGTGTTCGGGTTCATATAAAGCATGACAGTCTCCTTAAGAAGTTTCATATGAACTGTCAGGGGGCAACTTTCTTGCAGTTGGGTAAGTTGCTACACATAGCAGTGATCTCAAAACACCAATGTTCCCACGATTTCGCTTGCACATTAATAAGTTATAGCCGATAAAAATGTAAATTTTGCGCTCCTGTCCAAGAGGTCACATGATTCGAGTTTTGCTGCTCAGCCAATCAGATCGCTGTATTGTCAGCTGTGCGAGTTCAACCAGTTCATCATGGCTGCGTCTGTAAGGTGTTGTTTGCATCTGTTTCCAGACGAAGAAAGCCCGATAATAGCATTTTCTGGTGCCAGTTGGCAGAGATCTTGATGACGAGGAAAAAGAAATCACATTATAATAAAATGAAATAGATTTTCTTAATTTTTTTTATATTTTTAAAAGCGACATATCTCGTTTTCTTAATACGGTTAATATTTCTATATGGTTCTTGGTTTAATTAAAATCTTATTAGATCTGATAATTTTGGTTGTACCTTTATTCAGTGTTCATTTGATCACACGTGAAATCCGCTTTATATGATCTATTCATGCGGGTTTAGCTACCAAAAAAGAAAGAAAAAAGACGAACAAGCAATTCAATTCAATTCAATTTTATTTATATAGCGCCAAATCATGAAACATGTCATCTCAAGGCACTTTACAAAATCAAGTTCAATCATATTATACAGATTGGGTCAGATTATACAGATTGGTCAAAATGTCCTATATAAGGAAACCAGTTGATTGCATCAAAGTCCCGACAAGCAGCATTCACTCCTGGGGAACAGCAGACAGCTGTGATGGACTCAGGAAGGTGGATTTGTGGTTTCAGCAGACAGACATGCCACAATCTAATGACATAAAGCTAATATTTACGTGACACATCTCTAAATGACCACAGAGCCGTTTACTTTCTCAGAAAGTGTTATATTGAGTGATCAATTTAACCAACAAAGATATCCCTTACGATAGCACTAACAAGTGTTACATTTTCAGTTTTAACCCACTAACTGAACGATAATGTAACGACACCATTGCTATATTTCATTAAGAAAAGTAAAACATCTTCATTTCCACGCACAATAGGTTCGAAATGAGGCGGAGTTGACTGGATTCATTCTTCCAGCTGAATGCGCTCCCAACGCAGGGGATACAAATTCTGGCGCGGATAAGTCGTTTGGCACGACACCTGTGCAGCAGGTCTTGGTGATATCACAGTAAATTGGGCAAAACTCTGGGCTATTTCTGCCCTGTGATGGACTGCCGACCTGTCCAGGTTGTACCCCGCCTCTCGCCCATTGACAGCTGGAGATCGGCACCAGCACCTTGCGAACCCAGCGGGGATAAGCTTGTTACAAAATGGATGGATGGATGCATGGACTGGGCTATTTATTTTTCCTTGCCATCAAGATCTCTGCCAACTGCCACCAGAAAATGCTATTACAGGACTGTCTCAGAAAATTAGAATATTGTGATAAAGTTCTTTATTTTCTGTAATGCAATTAAAAAACATGAAATGTCATACATTCTGGATTCATTACAAATCAACTGAAATATCGCAAGCCTTTTATTGTTTTAATATCGCTGATTATGGCGTACAGCTGAAGAAAACTCAAAAATCCTATCTCAAAATATTCGAATATTTCCTCAGACCAAGTAAAAAAAAAAATTATAACAGTAAAACAAAATGAAACATTTGAAAATGTCCATTAATGCACTCAGTACTTGGTTGGGAATCCTTTTGCACAGATTACTGCATCAATGCGGCGTGGCATGGAGGCAATCAGCCTGTGGCATTGCTGAGGTGTTATGGATGCCCAGGATGCTTCAATAGCGGCCTTTAGCTCATTTGCATTGTTAGGTCTGGTGTCTTTCAGCTTCTTCACAATACCCCACAAATTCTCCATGGGGTTCAGGTCAGGGGAATTGGCAGGCCAATCAAGGACAGTAATGCCATGGTCAGTACACCAGTTACTGGTGGTTTTGGCACTGTGGGCAGGTGCCAGATCTTGGTTGTGCAGCGTTTCCTGCCACATTTCCCCCTTCCAACACACTTTTTGTGAATGTGCTTTGAAACTGCACTCTGTGAACAGCCTGCTCTTTGAGAAATTTCTCTTTGTGTCTTACCCTCCTGATGGAGGGTGTCAATGATGGTCTTCTGGACAGCAGTCAGATCAGCAGTCTTCCCCATACTTGTAATTTAGTTTACTGAACCAAGCTGAGTGTTTTTCAAGGCTCAGGAAACCCTTGCAGGTGTTTCAAGTTAATTAGACGATTCAAGTGATTAGTTGAATAGCCTACTAGTATACTTTTTCACGATATTCTAATTTTCTGAGACAGTCCTGTATTGGGCTTTCTTCGTCTGGAAACAGATGCAAACAATACCTTACAGACGCAGCCATGATGAACTGGTTGAACTCGCACAGCTGACAATACAGCGATCTGATTGGCTGAGCAGCAAAACTCGAATCACGTGACCTCTTGGACCGGAGCGCTACAGTTTAAATTTTTTTATCGGCTTAAACTTATTAATGTGCAAGTGAAAACGTGGGAACATTGGTGTTTTGAGATCACTGCTATGTGTAGCAACTTATCCAAGTGAAAGAAAGTTGCCCCCTGACAGTTCATATGAAAAGTCCTCCTACAGATTCTGGCCCACGGCCTATTTGGATTGTTTGTCTTTGAGTTATTGTCACTGATTCATAGTGGGCAATCTATTCCACCAATAGAGTAAATAAGTATACTTAAGGAAGGGCTTCTTGAGTTACTGAACATTTCTCAGAGCAGAGGTTTATATTGGGGTGTCTAAGATGAGGGGTCAGTTTTTCCAGATAGTGTACAAGTGAAGGGATAGAAGAAAAAGGCGCTTAGAATGAAGTATTTTGTAGTATTTTGAAAATACAAAAATACAGTATTTTATTTTGATACATTTTTTGGCTGCTGTATTTTGTAGTTTATTTTGATACATTTTTAAGGTGGGTATTTTGGAAATACATTTTGATGTATTTGTGCCCATCCCTGCTTCCAAGCTGCTGAGGACCTGTGCAGATGAGCTCTGTGAGGTCCACAGCTACATCTATAATCTGAGCCTCAGAAGACCTCCTGTGTAGTACCGGTTCCCAAAACACAGCACGCCAAGGAACCGGCCCACTTCAGACCAGTCACCCTGAGCTCCCACCTGATGAAGACCATGGAGCGCTTCATCCTTGCTCACCTGCGCACCGTGGTGAGCCCCACTCTGGACCCGCTGAAGTTTGCCTACTGGCCAACCATCGGAGTAGAGGACGCCATCATCTACCTGCTGCAGCGGGCGCTCACCCACCTGGAGACCACTGGGAGCGCTGTGAGAGTCATGTTCTTTGACTTCTCCAGCGCTTTTAACACCATCAGACCGGTGCTGCTGAGGGAGAAGCTAGAGGACGCTGGGGTGGACAAACATCTGGCTGACTGGACCATAGACTACCTCACTGACCGCCCTCAGCACGTGTGGCTGCACGGCTGTCAGTCAGAGGTGGCACTCTGCAGTACTGGGGCTCCCCAGGGCACCGTCCTGTCTCTGTTTCTCTTCACCCTCTACACCTCGGACTTTACTTTTTTTTTTCTTTTTTTCTTTTTTTTCCCCAGTGTCTTGTCTAGCAATGTGGCAATAGGAATTGATGTCTCAATGCCAGATAGAGCTCGACAGATTTTGCTTTCACAAGTGGAGCGAACCGCTTTCGCCATAGTGCTCCGCTTGATTTACGCATGTTAATAGCTTTATTATGATTCCTGCACAAAGAATTTCAAATTATATGGACACTACAATGGGAGAGTAAAGGAAGAACAAGAAGAGAAAAAAAAGAAAGAGAAGAGGTGAAAGAAAGAAGAGATAAAAGGGAGAGAATGATAAAACGTTCTCCGTCTGCTCCATCACCTGGAAAGAGAGATGCAAAAAGAACAGCACAACCAACAGACATAAAGCAACAGATGCAATCAAGTAACACCTAGATGCCATTGCTAAATCATATGTACTATTATTTAAGCTGACATGTGTAAAGTGAAACCTGAAGAAAGAAAGTGAAAGAACATAAATAAATAAATAAATTACAGGCTTTCTGTATATAGGTGAACACTTAATACCTGGAACCCTGCACCTGTGGGAGTTTGTGAGAGTGCACTAGTTTAGGTGAAAATTATCCAGAAGGAAATAGCTCGATAGTGGTTGTGGAGAACCAAAGGCCCGCCTTCCCCGAGCACAGAGGCAGGGGTCAGGGGACCCATAACCCCAGACTCCCAAAGGGGCCCCCAAAGCAGGGCGCCCAGGAGGGGCCGACACAGGATATCTGCAACCCCCCCCCCCCCTCCCCCCAAGGAAAGAGGAGAGACGACCCCGAGGAAATCCCCCAGCCACCGCAATGCCGACGCCCCCAAGAGCCGCGGGGACGAGCCCGTGGGCTCCGCCGGCAGCCAGCCCCACTGAAGTGGTCCCGGCCATGGGCCTTGAGGGCCAGAGGCTCCAGGGGCGCCCCGCCCCCGCGGACACCTCGGACTTTAGTTACAACACGGACAGCTGCCATCTTCAGAAGTTCTCCGATGACTCGGCCATTGTGGGCTGTGTGTCTGAGGGGAACGAGCTGGAGTACCGGTCGGTCATTATGGACTTTGTGGACTGGTGTGAGAAAAACCATCTGTGTCTAAACACCAGCAAGACCAAGGAGATCGACTTCAGGAGAAGACCCCCACCTCACTCACCTGTGAACATCCAGGGGCAGGACATAGAAACTGTGGAGAGTTTCAAATACCTGGGTGTTCACATCAACAATAAACTGGACTGGACTCATAACATAGACGCTCTGTATAAGAAGGGCCAGAGCCGCCTCCACCTCCTCAGGAGGCTGAGGTCCTTTGGTGTGAGCAGGCCCCTGCTTAAGACTTTTTATGACTCTGTGGTGGCCTCAGCCCTCCTCTACGCTGTCGTCTGCTGGGCCCTTGGCTGCGCAGAGAGGGACAGAAAGAGGCTGAATAAGCTGGTGAGGAAGGCCACTTCTGTCCTGGGCTGCTCTCTGGACTCTGTGGAGGAAGTAGCGGAGAGGAGGGTGTTGTCCAAGCTCACATCCATCATGGACAACACCTTCCAGCCCCTGCACCAGACTGTAGAGGAGCTGAGCAGCTCCTTTAGTGACAGACTTAGACATCCTGTCTGTAAAAAGGAGCGTTACCGCAGGTCATTCATTCCTGCTGCTACCAGATTATATAATGCTGCACTATAACTGTAACCATAACTGTAACTATAACTGTAATAACCAATGTGCAATAACTAATGTGTAATTCTATTTAATACACTGTGCAATAATCCTGAAAGAAGTGACTTCTGCTGCTATTGCCACCTGAATATATGTCAATACATATGTATATAAGTCACCGTGAATGTACATAAGACATCCTCTGCCTTATTTCTATTTTGTATTTTTATTCTTATTTTTCTAATCTATTTCCTTTTTTTGATCCACTATATAAACGAGGACACACTGTATATAACAGATGCACCTTGTCCTACTTTTGGCACCTTCTTCTGATTATGATTACTGAGCAGGTGTGACATGTGAATTTCTCCAATGTGAGATCAATAAAGCTTATCTTATCTTATTTCTAGACTATTTAAATGTTTACTTATACAAAAATTGTGTCCAACTAAAATGTGTTATTAAATTTTGCAATCCATTTCACTTATGTAATTTGCATTTATTCATATTTTGATCAAGTGGATGTTGTCCCTAGAACTAAAGTGTATCTTAAGTACATAAACTGGCAAGAAGATACAGTTTTTCATTTATTTAATTTATGCAATTTGTTTACACTAGATGTAATTACATTTAACTTTTAAAATGGTAAAACGTTAAGTTTAAACATTTCATTTATAGCATATTTGTAAGCCATTGAATTCTGTGTGGTGCAGGAAACATCCATCATTCAGCCTTTTGGGAATGGCGCTGCTCATCTGTTCAAAACAATCCAGTCAGACCTTTGGCCACAGCAAACTGCACCTTTTAACAAAGTTAAAAAAAACTGTTACTTTTTATTTATATTACAGTCCTTGGTGTCATATTTATATAAAAATATGGATAGTTTATAGTGACAACTATAAACTGTCCATATTTTACTACTTACCTTCCTGATATATATCCAAATTGCCATTAAAGATTAAACTGTTATGAAGAGGTGGTGTGCTGATAGAATATTACCCAAACTTGAATGACCTTATTTTGCTATATTTTAATCATGTAAAGCACTTTGCATTGTCTTTGTACTGAATTGTGCTATATAAATAAATTTGCCTTGCCTTGCCTTGCCTTAAGCAGCATCAATGAACAAGAGATCAGACTTTTACTTATCTTGAAAAGATGCAGAAGATGTTGATAAAACAAAAAAACGTTTTCATTGATAAGATCGGGTTTTACCGGCTTGCTGTTACATGTCTATTAAAAACCCATCTTTCCCAGTTCCGGATTTGGCTATAAATGAGGAAGCATTGATCAGAGGTAGAACAGTTTAAATACATATTTAATTCATAGAAATTAAATATGGAGACAGAGTTACATTACCAATCGAGATCTTTCACCACGCGGTCGAGAAGTCTGTCTGTCGGTCTGAAGTAAGTTTTACCAAGACATTCCTTTTATCAACAGAGGGAGGATGACTGATCTCCTCTCCTTCTGACCACCCCCCTCAGGGCAATAAAACGCCCTGTTCTTCTACCCAGCAACAGAGAAGGGAGACACCCCTACTAAGATATATTTTTTAATTCTTAACAACTCCCTCTGTTTTGATTAATAAATCAAACCAATAACTAGGCTAAACTAAGTCCATGTCTTGAAACCCTTAAACAAAGTGTAAATGGTAAGGTGTAATATTGTAACCCACTGACCCCTCTGTTGGCGACTCATGAAATCAAATTAAGTTCAAATGTTCCCCTTAAATGTAAAGTAACCCAAGTATAAGCTAAAAAGCTACTAAACCTATCTGAATCTCTAACCTACTCGAATTAAGAAAAGTAAGCACCTTTATCCGAGAGGTGCTAGGCTAAGATAAATGTGCAACTACCAGAAACTATTATATGATCTAAATATGACTTTAAGAGTCCTAACCTAGATTAACAAAATGTCTTCTTAGAAATAAAGATAACCCATGAAAGCACTACAGTCAGATCAAACCACAGAATAAAACGATTATCATACAATGCAAAACCAAGATTCTATCGATACTAATATTGAACACCTTATGAATATGGAACTTATAAGACATATGCAGTGGTTACAAAACTCTCATTTTCTTTTTTCTTTTTTACACAATGCATTCAATCGTTGTCATGATGTCTTGCATCTCGGAGATGTCTTCTTCTCGCCTTTAAAGAAGATGGTTTAAAGAGTCAGTGTTCCAACCGCGGTCTCCACACATCTGTATGTTAATCTTTATTAAAAATAAAAACGACAACAAAAAAAAACTTCCAGCCGCCCCTCCGTGGGTGGCTCTGCGCCTCGAGCTGCCCCGTTGCCGGATGGCACGGGTGGGTGGCAGTTGAAAACCCTTCCAGTCTGACCCGAAGGCTGGCCTGGTATTGTTCCCTTAAACCCTCTGTTTGGCTGGTACACATGGCTCTGGAATCAGATGGGCCTCTGACCTCTGGCCTACCACATCTGTCTGTTGATGACCTTAGCGCGCACTCCTTCGAGGTTGGGGGTTGGTGAACTCCCTTCACATTTCTCCTAATTTTATGTCTCCTGAAACTTACACAACAACCGTTTAGATATCAAATGTTGTGTGCTACCTGTAAGTCCGGAGGTTGACTTCGGTCCCGAAAAGCTCCTTCAGTCATATGGAAACATATCCTGTAATGAAATTAACTGAACACTCCCACAAGAAACACACTTCACAGCTTTTTCACCCCATTTCCAATTTCGTCTGTGCACAGAACTTTAGCCAATTGTGTTTAGAATTATCCCCATAAAGCCTTACCACCTGTCCATTGTTCCATCTCCAGCCTATGAGAAACCTATTTTAGAAATGTAATAGTTAGTGAGACATTTTATCGCAATTTCACTTTCTCCGTCCTTACGCTGTCCTGTAAGAAAATGCAACGACCACACAAATACGTTAATCTCTGGTGAAGATCCCCCTGTCTGTAAAATCAAAAATTAGTTAATGCAGTTGTGAAATCAAAGTATAGTAACGAGACGCATGTGGGGCCCGTTCACCTAACTCGTCTCGTTTCACCCGGTCGAGGATTTGGCACAAAGAGAAGAGGCAGTGAATTCAGAGGCAAAAACAACAGTTAAACATATATTTATTACAACTTGGAATTCCAAAGTGGAAGACACAAACTTTATCACAGCATCGGATACCTTAAGTTCTCTGCCTGTGTCTGAAGCCTGTCTCAACACTTACACGTTGTTCCCCCCTTTTTAACACAGACAGTCCAAGCGGCGCTGGACCTACATGAGACATTCAGTCTGCTGAGAACATCTGTTTCCTAACCTTTGACCGTTAAATGTATTCTATTTTTCCTAGCTTGTTTCCTGGAAGTTAACTAAAACAATGAAAACCCTCATGTAAGCATTTTTAACAGCGTTATCTGCTCACAAGACTGTCATACGGCCTCGGTGCATCCTGTTCCTGACACATGCCCACTGAAGTGTGAATCCAACCTTTGTTCTACATACATCCTCATCTGTTCAGGTCACTGGGTTAAAGTTAACATCTGTATTACTTTAAACTACATTTTTATATGTAAGTGATTATATTTCCATAACACTGTTATCCTGTAAGAATATCAGAATGTTCTCTGTTTTAAAGATTAAAGATTACCATCCATCACACCACTTCACACAAAACCTTTCAGCATGTCACCACACTTTACTTCTGTGCCCTTTACTCCATACTGCGAATAGCAAAGACGAAATCCTAAGGCCACCAAAACAAATCCCCTCAACACCTTGGCTGCGCCTAGAAATTCTGTCCATAAAAGTTATGAACAGAATCGGTGACAAAGGGCAACCTTGGTGGAGTCCAACTCTCACCGGAAACGAGTCCGACTTACTGCCGGCAATGCGGACCAGACTCTGACACCGGTCATACAGAGACCTGACAGCCCTTATTAAAGGGCCCGGTACTCCATACTCCCGGAGTACCCCCCACAGGATCCCTCAAGGGATACGGTCGAATGCCTTCTCCAGATCCACAAAGCACATGTAGACTGGTTGGGCAAACTCCCATGCTCCCTCCAGGATCCTGCTGAGGGTGTAGAGCTGATCCAGTGTTCCACGGCCAGGACGAAAACCACACTGCTCTTCCTGAATCCGAGATTCGACTATCCGACGGACCCTCCTTTCCAGAACCCCGGAATAGACCTTACCAGGGAGGCTTAAGAGTGTGGTTCCTCTGTAATTGGAACACACCCTACGGTAGGGCTGGACGATAATTCAATAACAATATATATCGATCGATAGACGTGTGGCGCAATAGGAAAAATAGTGTCAATAAAACTTAGATATAGAAACAGTTTTCCTTCCTTCCTTTCAGCCTATCATATTAGTTGATGCTACAGTCACTACTTCCTCTCGACCAATCGTAATCGCGGACCCAGGCACGTCGTCACAAAGAGACGCCCTCTCAAACCACAACACAGAGCCCGTGAATATGTCGCAGCAAGGAGCGGCGGAGGAAACAGTCCCAAAACGGGGTTTTACTAGTTTGCCAGCCTGACAGAAATAAACCACAGTGATTTGTAAAACTTGCAAGGAACCGGTAAAGACAAAATCTGGTAAAGCAACCAACTTGTTTCATCACGTAAGCCGCTCAGTCGCTCACACCCGCAGCAGCGCGAGCTGTGTCAGCCCCGCGCGACTCCGCAGATATGCTGCTGTTGTATGCAGTTGAAAAACCTGGCTTCAAACAATTACTTGCCACTCTTAATCCGCGATATAAAGTTCCGGGACGCAAGTTTCTCTAACAGCGCTCCCTAAATTGTGCAACTAGTGCAGGGAATCAATGCAAAATGAGCTGCAATCCGTGTCTTCCCAAGCCACAACCTCGGACCTCAGCCCTGCGTCAGCCTCTCAATTATGAAACCTGAGAAGTAACTAGTGTACTATTCCCACCTAAATAGGCTATTTTATTTATTTATTTGGTATATTTATTTTGGTAATTTTACTGGATACTATAGTTTATTCTTTGTCATTATTTAATAACATAACTCAATTCTGTTATGGTTAAAAAAAGTTGGTTAAATAAAGATTTAATTGAAATTCTGTGTTTTTGTTCTTTATTAAAATTAAATCATTTAGCAATATCATAAAATGTCCAGGCAGAGCTGCACATAAAATATGGTTTTAAATATTTTCAATAATTATCGAAATCGATCAATATGGATTATTTTTTTATCGATAAGCTTTTTTTCTATATCGTCCAGCCCTACCCTACGATCCCCCTTTTTAAATAGGGGGACCACTACCCCAGTCTGCCAATCCAGGGGAATTGCCCCCGATGTCCACGCAATGCTGCAGAGCCGCGTTAACCAACACAACCCCACAACATCCAGAGCCTTAAGGTACTCAGGGCGAATCTCATCCACCCCCGGGGCCTTGCCACCGAGGAGCTTTTTAACAACCTTGGTGACTTCAGCACCAGAGATGGGAGAACCCAACCCAGACTCCCCAGGCTCTGCTTCCGCAATGGAAGACGTCTTGGTGGGATTAAGGAGGTCTTCGAAGTATTCTGCCCACCGACGCATGACGTCCCGAGTCGAGGTCAGCAGCACACCACCCCCACTATAAACAGTGTTGGTACTGCACTGCTTCCCCCTCCTGAGACGCCGGATAGTGGACCAGAATCGCTTCGAAGCTGTACGGAAGTCTTTCTCCATGGCCTCTCTGAACTCTTCCCACGCCTGAGTTTTTGCCTCTGCGACCAGCCAAGCCCCCCGCCGCTTTGACTGCCGGTACACATCAGCTGCTTCCGGAGTCCCACAGACCAATAAAACCTGATAGGACTCCTTCTTCAGCTTGACGGTTTCCCTCACCGCTGGTGTCCACCAGTGTGTTCGAGGGTTGCCGCCGCGACATGCACCGACAACCTTGCGGCCACAGCTCCGACTAGCCGCCTTAACAATAGATGCGCGGAACATGGTCCATTCAGACTCAATGTCCCCCGCCTCCCTCGGGACGTGTTCAAAGCTCTCCCGGAGGTGGGAGTTAAAGCTCCGTCTCACGGGGGACTCTGCCAGACGTTCGGAGCTAGATCACCACCAGGTAGTGGTCTTTGGAGAGTTCCGCCCCTCTCTTCACCCGAGTGTCCAAGACTTGAGGCCGCAGGTCAGGCGCACTCTCCAGTACCCCCTCCAAAGACTCCAGAAAGGGTGGGTAATCTGAATTGCTGTTTGGCGCATAAGCACAAACAGTCAGAGTCCGTCCCCCCACACAAATGCGGAGGGAGGTCACGCTCTCGTTCACCGGGGTGAACCCCAACGTGCAGGCACCGAGATGAGGGGCAACAAGTATTCCCACTCCAGCTCGGCGCCTCTCACCAGGGGCAACTCCAGAGTGGAAGAATGCCCAACCCCTCTCAAGGAGACTGGTTCCAGAGCCAGAGCCATGCGTCGAGGTGGTAGTCCAACTATCTCTAGTCAGAACCTCTCAACCTCGCGCACTAGCTCAGGCTCCTTCCCCACCAGAGAGGTGACATTCCACGTCCCAAGAGCCAGCTTCTGCAGCCGAAGATCGGAACTCCAAGGTCCCCGCCCTCTACTGCCACCCATTGCACAATGCACCCGACCCCTTTGGCCCCTCCGATAGGTGGTCAACCCATTGGAAGGGGGACCCATGTCACCCCTTTGGGCTGAGCCCGGCCGGGCTCCATGGGTAAAAGCCCGGCCACCAGGCACTCGCCAACGTGCCCCACCACCAGGCCTGGCTCCAGAGTGGGGCCCCAGTGACCCGCGTTCGGGCGAGGGAACACGACGTCCATTTATTGTATTCATCATAAGGGGGTTTTGGGCTGCTCTTTGTCTGGTCCCTCACCTAGGACCTGTCTGCCTTGGGTGACTCTACTAGGGGCTTAAAGCCCCTGATGGCATAGCTCCTAGGGTCATTCGGACACTCAAACCCCTCCACCACGGTAAGGTGGCAGCCCAGGGAGGGGAAAATAGAAATGGAGAAATGGAAAATGAATCTCAAATAATTTTTCAAATTTTACTTTCCCTTTTTGACAATGAAAAAGAGAAACACTTTGTACTTTGATTTTCATTTTTGTATTTTAAAACAAAAATCAAATCGGCTTTTGTTTTTGCTTTTTTAATTCCTGTTTCTGAAATGAAAATCAAATGACCAAAAGATACACGGACCCTTGTGGTTTAGTTTCCGAAATTAGCACATACAACACATGCAAAGGTGGCCATAGAAATCAAATGGGAAAAATTTTAATATTCAGATTGTGCATCAATCCAACATGAAGCCATTTACATATATTAAAAGTCCGATCATTAACACTAAAAAGAATTGACTAATTCATACCACAAAATCCACCTTTCCTGTGTGGCTTAACATGATGAAAGTCTGTACTTTTTTCTTTGGGGTGCAAAGTGCTTTTACAGGAAACCAACAGTACACATGACATGATCATTCACAGACAGCAACAGCCGGTGTTGAGAAAATATGCTTTGTGTGCGTGCATGTGTGTGCCCTACTGGAGCAGTTGGCTCACATCAACAGGTGTTGGGTGCCATGCAGCTGTCTGCACAATGTGCTGGCCAAGAAGGAGACAGTCACATAATAATTTATTTATTCTACCAATTTTTTATACCATTGACCAGGATAATTCAAAATCATTTATATTAGTAAACAGCATAATAAAGTAGTTGGATGGAAACTGCTTATTTTTTGTAATGCAAGTTTTTATTTTATTATGCAACTTTTAAACATAACAGACATCAAAAACATATTTCGCTTTAACCTATCTGGGACAAAGGGATAAAGCAGGGGTCACGAATTAAAAATCAGCGGGGTCCAAATAAAGAAAATCAACAACCAGTAAAGGTCCGGACACATTTGTAATTACAATCCGTTACTTCAAACAGTATTTAACACTGAAATAAAATGTTTATGCATCCACAAAAAAATAACATAAAAATAGAATGTTTTTCTATTTTAAAATCCAAAGTGCTTTTTGAAATAGAGAACCACAATCTTGGTATATAGACAATTTCCTGACTTTCACACCTTTTATAAAACACCTGAACTTTTTTTTAATTTCTTTTTTATGGCTTAATGAGAGAAGTGAGCTTTAGGCTGCCCTGCAAGAATTTTAAACCTGAGTTTGATTGGCAACAAAGCCAACCTCAAGCACATATCAAGGTGCTCCCTGTCACATTCAATATTAACCAATTTTATGATCATACAAGGCCAAACAGCCTTGGAAATGCAGGACACATCACCAACACTATCATGACATAATACATTTTAATTTGACACAGATTGCACAACAGTAATCAGTCTCTGCTTTGCCCGTTATTGTTCACCAATTAATCATTACAGTTTATAAAAAAGGCATGATTTACCTTTTTTGAAGTTTATTTAATTGTTATATTTTAGCCCAGTCACAGGAGACCTGTCCAGGATGAACCCTGTGTCCGCGCTCCACTTTAACTTCATAAAAAAAACTCACTGAGAATTTCCTTTCTCTGGCCTCACCCAGTTAGAACCCGTTCTCCAGTCCATGTTGTAGCTGCAGTTTATTTATTTTATCTTTTTGATGTAGTTTTCTTAACAATCTGTAAGCATCAAAATCCTTGTCATTTTATTTAGTGTCCTGGAGCGCAGCTGCTCATCAGGTGAACACTGTTGCATACCGACAGCCGATGCAGCTCCGCCTTCTTTGTTTCAGAACAGCGCATGTTGTTTTTTTTTTTTTTTTTTACTTTTTCCCAATCGAACCCAGTCAAATGCCGACTTCATGGGTCACGCTAAATTAGCCTGAGCTAGCGCGTTACTCTTCTTTGTGTTTTAAATAAAACATAATAGCGAATGACGAGGAGATCCCTGGTTGGTCGCCGCGTTTATCAGCGAGGGAATAAACGCTGACAGACGACATGGCCACAGGTGGAAATGATTCATTAATTAACTGCAGGAGCAGCGACAGAAACGCTTACCGAGGGAAGTTGTTGTCAGCTGTTCTATCAGCTGAACTTTCTGACCTGCTGGTTTGCATTAATCCAAAGAAAACCTTTGACCACCACTTCTTTCATTCATACCATCTGTGGTCAGCTTGAGATGTTCTTCCAAAAGTCAAAATGATTGAACACCGATAAACCTCAGACTGGCAATGTCCGCTTTGCAAAGACCCGCCCTGCTCTCTTTCTGATTGGCTAATGTCCCGGCTCTGCCAGGTTTAATTGGTTGAGAGCAGCTTCAGTGCAAAACCTTGAATAAAAAGTCTAGACGGGACTTTTTGCGCTCAATTTCCAAATGACGGAAATCCGTCGCAGCAACGGAGAACTTTAACCCCTGAGTTAGACACTGTCGTCGGACAACATGCAGTAATATATAAATGTTTTAAATCAGGTTGGGTCCGGATTAGCCAGCAGGTGAGTCCGGATCCGGACCCTGGTCCGCTAATCCGTGACCTCTGGGATAAAGCAAAAAGTAAAAAACTAAAACAAAAGAGTACCCATAAAGACGTGCACAATGTTTACTGGGGCTGAACGATTAATTTAAATATCAATGTATCAAGATTGAAAGTGTTTCTTTGCAATAAAATGGGTAGTTTGGAGCAACATTCAGACATTGGAGAAATAAATTTGGCAATTATTCCATTAAATGTATCAGATCCAAAGTCTGTATTGTTACCTCCCTCGGCCAGTGTAATGAAGCAGCGACACGTTCAAAAACATTGAAATGTATCAACTTCTGATTCACGAAAAGGAGGAACCAACACAATGTTTTTGCTCACATCAAAAGAACCTGGGGGTACAGGAGAACAAGTTATTTTCTCAGCAGCAGATGAATTTACAGAGCAGGACTGAGAAGTAATAGTTTGAGGGTGTGTGGAGCTTATGAAGAATTGAGCCTGTAATTCCAACTGGCGCAATCTTACTTCCCTTTCAGTCTGAAGCTCCAACTCCAGCTTTTTCAGCTTCAAAACTCGTTCTGTCTCCGCTTGCAACTCCAACTTCCGAAGTTCAAACTCTGCCTTACGAGCTTGGAGTTTATCCTGGGCCTCTAATAGCAGTCTTGCCGGACGTACCTTAATTAATGCTTCTTGCTTTAATTGAGAAGAAGATGAGGAAGCAACAGAAGATGAGGCATCAGTACTCATGTTTCCAACCTTTAGCTGTGCCACACCAGCAGGCCTGTGTCCTTCCTCTGACACAGCAGGCATCAATCTCTTATTAGGAGACCTGTCAAGAGGAACTTCCAAAAAAGGTGACTCAGAAACAGAAAGCTCTTTTTTTTTCTTCATATTAGGTGAACATGGTCTGGCGTTCTGTTAGCTGTGACATGATCCAGGGAAGACAGATCACCTGCTATTACCACCTAATGTAGAACAGATTACTGGATCAATGCGTGCATCTGTGCTTGTTTGTCTCTCTTGTTGTGTCTCTGCTCTGTATTCTCTAACCCCCAGTCGTTCAAGGCAGATAACCGTTCATACTGAGCCTGGTTCTGCTGGAGGATTTCCTTCCCGTTAATGGGGAGTTTTTCTTTCCACTGTCGCTTCATGCTTGCTCGGTATGCTGCAAAGCCATGGACAATGCAGACGACTGTCCCTGTGGCTCTACGCTTCTTCAGGAGGAGTGAATGCTGCTTGTCGGGACTTTGATGCAATCAACTGGGTTCTCTTTTATAGGAAATTTTTTGACCAATCTGTATAATCTGACCCAATCTGTAAAATCTGATTGAATTTGACTTTGCAAAGTGCCTTGAGATTACATGTTTCATGAATTGGCGCTATATAACTTTGGGGGGGTCACTATATAAAATTGGGGTGTCGTGGCCGAGTGGTTAGAGCAGCGCGCTTGCACTCAGAGAAGGATGCAAGTACCCGGTTCGATCCCCAGTGCCGGCACTCTGGGTCCCTGAGCAAGACCCTTAACCTCAGATTGCTCCCCGGGCGCCGCACATGGCAGCCCACTGCTCCCCAAGGGGATGGGTTAAATGCAGAAAGCAAATTTCATTGTAATGTATGTTTCAATGACAATAAAGACAATATTACTATTACTATAAATAAAATTTAATTGAATTGAATCTCATAAAAAGAAGATTGGGAGTTGTTTGAATGTTAGTGTTGGGATTACATTTTCTTGCCATCTCCTTGTGCTGGTTCTATCCGGGGAACAGGGGTCTGCATGGTTCGGGCGGGCTGGATTTTTTTAGGGTGGGAATGGTGGTGTTGGTCCTGGTTTGCGGTTGGCTCATGGGCTCTGCTGTCTCTCTCTGGCCCCCAGGCTATGGTGGTGCAGGCTCCCTCTGCCCCCACTCGCATTTAGACATTGAGGGTTCTGGGTAGGTTGCAACTACCTCCCGGAGGGGGTGGGGGGGGGGGGGGGTGGACTGTGCCGGGCACCCACATTGGCCCTCCCAGTTTTAGACACTTGAGAACAACATGCAACAACATGGCATTTGAGCAGGCGGAGGCAGGCTCGGGGTGTTTCTCACACCTCTGTTCTCCGATTACCTGCCGGAGTCTGGGGCCTGGAGGAGGAGCGGGCCACCTGGTCCGGGGTCTTGGCTAGCAGTAGTCGTTGGGTCCGGCTGATTGGCCGGGACTGGGGCTGACACTTCTGCTCTCGGTTGGAGAGGGGGGGGGGGGGGGGCTAAAGCTGGGCTAAAGGCTGGTGCCTTTAGCACCCTCTACTGGCTGGGGCCTTTGCCCGCTGGTGCATTGGTGGTGCTCAGTGTCCGGGGATGAGTGCCGGGACGGGTGCCGTCTCGGTCCTGGCAGTTGTTTTGCGGGGCCTGGCCCCCCGGATTTCGGTCAGGGCCCCCGCCATGGCCGTATCCGCTCCAGCGTGGCTGGCTGCCAGCAGAGTCCACGGGCTCGTCCCTGCGGCTCCCGGGGGCCTCGGCATTGTGGCTGTTGGTGGGTTTCCTTGGGGTCGTCTCTCCTCTTCTCTTGGGTGAGGAAGGCTGATTTCCTGTGTTGGTCCCTCTTGAGCACCTTTACTCTGGGATTCCCTTTGGGCATCTGGGGTTTTGGTTCCCGTTGTGTCTGCGTCAGTGCTCTATGGGCGGGTCTTTGGCTTTTCACAACCACTATTTTTTCTCATGGATAAACCTTACATACCTAAGCACACTCTCAAAAACACCTATAGGTGCTTGGATCCAGGTACTTACAGACTCACTTCCATACAGAAAACCCCTATTATTGTCTTCAGCTGTCACTTTATACTTGTTGTATTAATTAATACTGTATATACTTCAGTGATGGTACCAAGGCGTTAATTTATTGTATCTGTAATACTTTATCGGTTGGTAGTGCTGTTCTTTTTATATCCCTCTTTGCAGACTAACTGAGGATGTTGTATCATTCTTTCCCCTTTATCTCCTCTATTTTTCACCTTTTCTCCTTTTTTTCCTCTTCCACCATGAGGAATCCTACCTAATCTGTAAAAACAGTCTGCTGAGTTAGAGCAGCATATTTTTCATCATTAATTGAGGAGAATAAAAATAGTCCTAGATTTCTCTACAGTACAGTTGCCAAACTTACCCAGAGTCACAGCTCCATTGATCCATCCATTCCCCTAGCTCTTAGCAGTAATGACTTTATGGGATTCTTCATAAATACAATTGATTCCATTAAAAATAAAATAATTTGCACCCTCCCAAATATGATTACCTTGTCCTCGGTAAGTGAGGCAGTGGTGGAGGAATCTTTAGAACCTGATCAGTATTTGAACTGTTTAGCAGCAGTAGAGCTTTCTGAGCTAAAATTTTAACTTCATCTAAACCTTCTACTTGTATGTTAGACTTAATCCCAACCAAGTTGTTTAACACTAGAAAGCCCAGAGATACGAGAATTTTCGTCAGCCTCCAGTCCCCCCAACAGTACTTCACAACTCATGAATCCCTTTTCAGATGTAAATGCCCCATTAGCGCTGTCGTTGGAGAACCATTCCACCCCTTCAGTTTAGGTTTTAGCTCAAGCCTCTCTGTTGACTAGTGTTTTACCTGAGAGCAGGGGGGAAAAAATCATATTTGTAATTAAATATAACTACGTCTACGTCATCAGTGTCGCCAACACCGGAATGATTTCAGACAGCGGAGCCACCAGCGCAGCGATCAGACTTCGGTAAAGTTAAAAAGATATTCAGATTCGGCTTTTCCGGATCAATAACGGCGGATGATTTCTTCTACAAAACAGACAACTCTCCGCAACCACAGCAAGGCAGACCATGAGCTACAACCATAGTTTCCTCAAAACGATATCTCCCACCGCGCTGGGAGAATTACATTGGACCCTATGCAGAGCTCGCTGCTTTGATTGCCCCCTGATCTGTCTATGCAGGGCCGGGTCCCAAATAGGGACGGCCAATCATCACCTCAATCCTCACCCTCATACGGGTGATCAAAACATCGTTCCTGCATGCCAGGTCAGTAACGACCTTAACGACTCCCCGTTACAGAGGAGTGGACCGGTTTTGGTTCAGTCTGATGGCTTACAATGACTTTAACGACTTCCCATTACTAAGGGGGTGGACCTGTTTCTGTTGAATTTGCATGTTATCTAAGCCATTACAAGGGCTTTGATGGGCAGTAGGATAAAGCTTGATACTCCACATTACTCCAGACTTTTTTAATTGAGAAAGCTTCCTGGATAGGAAGCGAAATGTCTTCAAACTTCGGAAAACAAGTCCAGTTGTTTTGTTTTTTACTTTTTTTTGGAATTCACACGTAAATTCACCTGGAACTGATCGCACCTCACAATTGAGAGTCGTTAGGCTCATCGTTTTCCTGGCTCACAGGAAGAATGTTGTGGTCACATACACTACCGTTCAAAAGTTTGGGGTCACATTGAAATGTCCTTATTTTTGAAGGAAAAGCACTGTACTTTTCAATGAAGATAACTTTAAACTAGTCTAAACTTTAAAGAAATACACTCTATACACTGCTAATGTGGTAAATGACTATTCTAGCTGCAAATGTCTGGTTTTTGGTGCAATATCTACATAGGTGTATAGAGGCCCATTTCCAGCAACTATCACTCCAGTGTTCTAATGGTACAATGTGTTTGCTCATTGGCTCAGAAGGCTAATTGATGATTAGAAAACCCTTGTGCAATCATGTTCACACATCTGAAAACAATTTAGCTCGTTACAGAAGCTACAAAACTGACCTTCCTTTGAGCAGATTGAGTTTCTGGAGCATCACATTTGTGGGGTCAATTAAACGCACAAAATGGCCAGAAAAAGAGAACTTTCATCTGAAACTCGACAGTCTATTCTTGTTCTTAGAAATTAAGGCTATTCCATGCGAGAAATTGCTAAGAAATTGAAGATTTCCTACAACGGTGTGTACTACTCCCTTCAGAGGACAGCACAAACAGGCTCTAACCAGAGTAGAAAAAGAAGTGGGGGACTGCGTTGCACAACTGAGCAAGAAGATAAGTACATTAGAGTCTCTAGTTTGAGAGACGCCTTACAGGTCCCCAACTGGCATCTTGATTAAATAGTACCCGCAAAACACCAGTGTCAACATCTACAGTGAAGAGGCGGCTGCGGGATTCTGGGCTTCACGGCAGAGTGGCAAAGAAAAAGCCATATCTGAGACTGGCCAATAAAAGAAAAAGATTAAGATGGGCAAAAGAACACAGACATTGGACAGAGGAAGACTGGAAAAAAGTGTTGTGGACAGATGAATCCAAGTTTGAGGTGTTTGGATCACAAAGAAGAACGCTTGTGAGACGCAGAACAAATGAAAAGATGCTGGAAGAATGCCTGACGCCATCTGTTAAGCATGGTAGTAATGGAGGTAATGTGATGGTCTGGGGTTGCTTTGGTTCTGGTAAGGTGGGAGATTTGTACAGGGTAAAAGGGATTCTGAATAAGGAAGGCTATCACTCCATTTTGCAACGCCATGCCATACCCAGTGGACAGCGCTTGATTGGAGCCAATTTCATCCTACAACAGGACAATGACCGTAAACACACCTCCAAATTGTGCAAGAACTATTTAGAGCAGAAGCAGGCAGCTGGTATTCAATCGGTAATGGAGTGGCCAGCGCAGTCACCAGATCTGAACCCCATTGAGCTGTTGTGGGAGCAGCTTGACCGTATGGTACGCAAGAAGTGCCTATCCAACCAATCCAACTTGTGGGAGCTGCTTCTGGAAGCGTGGGGTGCAATTTCTCCAGATTACCTCAACAAATTAACAGCTAGAATGCCAAAGGTCTGCAATGCTGTAATTGCTGCAAATGGAGGATTCTTTGACGAAAGCAAAGTTTGATGTAAAAAAAAAATCTTATTTCAAATACAAATCATTATTTCTAACCATGTCAATGTCTTGACTCTATTTTCTATTCATTTCACAACGTATGGTGGTGAATAAGTGTGACTTTTCATAGAAAACACAAAAATGTTTGGGTGACCCCAAACTTTTGAACAGTAGTGTACATGGAGGTGTGAATTGGGATGAAACTGTGCAGGAATCAAACCTATTGTGTTGTGTTGTAAGTTTTTGAAAGTTGAAACCTGAGTCTTACTTCTCCGTTTAAAGTTATATTTTCTCACTTTACGTAAATGGCTTCCTT
Source organism: Fundulus diaphanus (assembly GCA_037039145.1). Classification (NCBI taxonomy): domain Eukaryota; kingdom Metazoa; phylum Chordata; class Actinopteri; order Cyprinodontiformes; family Fundulidae; genus Fundulus; species Fundulus diaphanus. The sequence continues at coordinate 47,913,337 of CM073141.1, forward strand.
CACCCCTCTCTCAAATCATCTGTCTTCTCTGTCCAAAATGTGAACATTCTGGTCCTCAAAAGAGTGTCCTTTGTCCTTGAGGTGCAGGTGGACAGCTGAGTCTTGTCCGGAGGAGGTAGCTTTCCTGTGTTGAGCCATGCGTCTGTGGAGAGGTTGTTTGGTTTCTCCAATATAAAGATCAGAAGATTCCTCACTGCACTGAACTGCATACACCACTCCGCTCTTCTTAGGCTTGGGGGATTTGTCCTTAGGATGGACCAGCCTCTGTCTGAGGGTGCTCTGGGGTATGAAATGTACTGGGATCTTGTATTTAGAGAAAATCCTCCTGAGTTTTTCAGAGACTCAAGCAACATATGGGATGACAATATTTTTGCGCTTGTTCTTCTGCACGCGCTGTTCTGCGACGTATCTTTTGGATTTCTTTGCTGATTTGACAAAGGCCCAGTTAGGGTATCCACAGGTTTGAAGAGTGTCTTTGATGTGTTTCTGTTCCTTGTGATTCTCTTCTGCCCTAGTGGGAAGATGTTCGGCTTGATGGTGTAAGGTTCACAGAAAGTTTGTGTTCCAGTTGATGGTGGGAACCAGAAAGAAGATATTGGTCTGTGTGAGTATGTTTCCTGTAGACTTCAATGTTGGGGCTTGAAAGTGGGATTCGAACACTGGCATTCTTTTAACAGCAAACTCTGCACACGTATGGAATAGAGGAGTCACAACTTCTTTTCAAGTATAAGAATTTATTACCAGAAATAACTAAACACCCAAAGAACACCACTATAGAATGTTGTTTATCTGAATTAACACTATATTTCAATCAACAAATCATCTCTACTAGGCTAATGAAACTTAACTAAACTACTGTTAAAGCTACCGCACCCTGTCGGCGGTGAAACACCCTTGGTTGCCCCAGCTCTTTACCCCTAGGGTGACCCCACTTGTACTTTAAAGTGTTTTCAATTTACGATGCATGAAAGAGAAATCTGAACTTTAACTGGTTTAATCTAGCAAAGTCAGAGAAATGTTTACAGACACATCAGCGCTGACGGGCTCTTGATCGAACACGACGCAACGGAAATGAATGTGGCAAGAGCCCTTACTGATCATTTCTTAAGCCTTATAAAGAAGTCTAGGTACACGCCCATGCAAGGACTGTACGCTTCCTAACATGTCATCAGTAAAATAATGTGTCACCACTTGGGTCCTATCTGATGACCTTGTGTCCCAGTCTTGTGTCCCAGACTGTCTAGGTGTGCATGCCACTCCCAGGACTGACGTTCCACTCATTCATCCCATTTCCACATTCTACTCATACGCCACATTTCTAACAATCCCCCTGATGATGTGCCTAAATGACACGTCACCAAAAATAACCAACCAGATCTGGGTGGACTCGTGGAACGTCAGCATCCAGGCTGTCCCTCATTTTAGACAAATCAATCACTCAACCCCATACAAAAAACTATATATGATCAGGTGACTCCATCCAGCTAGCACGTGGATTCCATCCTCCCCCCCTCCAAGGACGGAAACACCATCTCTCTAACCCTAAGGTTAGAGAGATATATGTGCAGTTATTAAGAAAGGCAGAGGAAAAACACTAGCCCTAAGCACAGCAGAAATTTACTAAACATGTCAATCAGTCACTGTAGACCCTAAACATTGTTATCTTCATCCGCCTCAGTTTCTTCCTTTCACCTCCAACCTGGCAGGGTCACCTTCTTGAAGAGGAATAATTATCATACAATAAACAATTCTAACATTCAGGCATGGCCAAATATAAGGGCCCTTAAATCAAACTTTTTGCCACTATGTTAATGATTCTAAATTACTTCCATCTAATCAAATACATTTAGTATAATACTAAAAGGAAACTAAATGATTTTTATATTTAAACTTTATTAATAACTATAGATATTGAAATTGAATCCTTCATATTAGGAGCTAATATCATCATTGTTATCAAGCCAGAACAATCGAAATGTGTTTGACTCTCTTGTAGCTCTACTAATAACAACTCTGGGATTGAAACAAAAGAACCTCTTGCAGGCATTATAATAAACTCGATTTGGATTTAGTCATAAAACATATAGGCTACGGAAAAATACAACTAGCCCGGTTCATTATACTCAGTTATCTAATGTGCTATGCCCATTTTAATAATTTACATAGCACTTTGTTTTCTGTGATTTCATTACTACTTATGTATTTTATTGATTTGAAAGACTTGCTTTCAACTTTTTATTGATTTAACCCTCAAGTTGTGAAAATCATAAAATCATTGTAAAGGATATCTTGAGGGAAGGTGTTTCTCCTCTTAGATCAGACATCATTGTCTGTAGGTTTTAGAAGATGGATTACAGCCTCCCCCTCATCGGCTCCATCCCACAAAGGAGCCAATGCCTGTATCATCGACATTTGATAGGCAAGCGGGACACCCTAACCCAGGGGTCACGAATTAAAAATCAGCCGGGTCCGAATAAAGAAAATCAACAACCAGTAAAGGTCCGGACACATTTGTAATTACAATCCGTTACTTCAAACAGTATTTAACACTGAAATAAAATGTTTATGCATCCACAAAAAAATAACATAAAAATAGAACGTTTTTCTATTTTTGAAATCCAAAGTGCTTTTTGAAATAGAGAACCACAATCTTTCACAGTTTTGTATATAGACAATTTCCTGACTTTCACATCTTTTATAAAACACCTGAACTTTTTTTAATTTCTTTTTTATGGCTTAATGAGAGAAGTGAGCTTTAGGCTGCCCTGCAAGGATTTTAAACCTGAGTTTGATTGGCAACAAAGCCAACCTCAAGCACATATCAAGGTGCTCCCTGTCACATTCAATATAAACCAATTTTATGATCATACAAGGCCAAGCACAGCCTTAGAAATACAGGACACATCACCAACACTATCATGACATAATACATTTTAATTTGACACAGATTGCACGACAGTATCAGTCTCTGCTTTGCCCGTTATTGTTCACCAATTAATTATTACAGTTTATAAAAAAAGGCATGATTTACCTTTTTTGAATTTGTTACTAGGACGCATAAAACAGACAAGTATACTTTTAGTTATATTTTATCTACGTAAAGACAGAGAAACAGTTACAGTCACACCAGCGCTGATGGGCTCTTGATCGGCAAGAAGCCCCGATTGCTCATCACACAAACATTATATAGGGATCTAGGTACAGACCCATGCAAGGGCTGTACACATCCAAACTGTGACATCAGTAGAGATACTGTGTCACCTCCGGGGTGGTATCTGAGAGATATGTGCCAATCTTTTGGGTCAGTGCTATCTAAGTGTGCCATTCAGTTCTGGGATAAACAACTCGTTCCCCTTGACCTCGTTGATATCCTAACAGACCCCCTGATGATGTGCCTAAATGGCACATCACCAAAGATGATCAACCAGTGGAACGACAGCTCTCAGGCTGTCCCTCTTCCAGAACAGTCGTTCATTCCGTCCAGTCCAAGCAATCTAAGCACGTCAGCTTCCGGCTTCCAGAGTCCATCCATCCTTGATCTCCATGGCAGTCGATAGTGCGGCTCAGTCTCTGGGGTCACACAATCTCTTTTGGTGTGCCCGAATGGCACATCATAAAAAAAAGAGTCCAGTTGTCCGTTAGCCCCCTCTGTTGGTGTGCCCCAAAGGCACATCACAACGAAAATGGTTTAAAGAAATCGGCCGGACAAACCTCAATGGAAAAATCTTTGCATCAATCAGCATGAATACTTCATAATTCAGCATTTTTTAGTCAAGACCACAGTCCAAGCATTTTATCTACAATTTAGGGTTCAACTATTTGAGCAAGGCCTGTTTTAGGTTCCTATGCGCACATTATTTTAAGTTTACTTTAGACTAGGTAAGCTAAGGCTGTTCAGTAATCAAGGCCAAATTCGTCTACTCTACCTCCACCCCAAGAAACCTCCTACTTGGTCCTCTACTCTCCATTCCCATGGACAAACAACCATCACTTTGAAACCTTACAAATCCAAGAGTACCAGTAGGGGGCATCACAGGACGGGCTGGGCCTCCAGCAGAAAAACCCGATGAAGAAATGGTAAAAAACCCGATGGAGCCCAGTCTAGGGAAGTCCCACTCTGGGCCAATTTGAGCGAGAAGACACACTGTATTGAATCTAAAAATTAGCCATACCGAGTAGTTTATGGTTCTCTGATAGCCATCAGATCCTGGTTCTCTGTATAACAAAGCAAAAAGATTGCAAGAACTGTAGGTCTAGGTGTGTGTGTCTGTAACAGAGAGTTTTCATTCTTAATCACAAAACCATAACAATCAACTTAATGCAACATCACAGTATAAACATCATAGCACATAAAATCAAACATGGTGATGGAAGTCAGTAGAAAAGAGAAAAATAAAACATTTGTGACGTCAATAACGCAAGTAAAAAAAACGTCCGGCCAGTCTGACCACGTGGCAGGCATGAATCTATTTGCGCATAAGTGGTCAGCTGAGAGTTCTCAGGCAACTGCTCCTTTCGTTGCAAAAAAAAAAAAAAAAAAAAAAATCATAGTTCTCTGGCATGTTACTCCCAAACTTCTTAAGTCCTTTTCTTGTTCCTCAGCATGGACAAAAACGATTTAGTTGGATGATAATGAGTGTTCTGTCCTTTTTCAGGCAATAAGCATTTTATCCCCAGTAAAATGCTCTGTGAAGATGGTTGGCAGACACCAGGCCTTGTTTACTGTTGAAGAACAGAAACAAGGTGTAATTAGTGTTCTTATCAAGACTCCCAATCTTGTGTCATTTACCTTCTTCAAACACTTTCACATCCAGATATTTCCGTTCACAATTATTGTGCTCTTAGCTTAACCTCCTTTACTGTAATCATTAGATCTTGCATTACTCTTATATTAAAGGAGAAATCTGAAAGTTCAACTTTATCTGCAGCAGCATTCCTCTATAATTCTTAACCAAATTTTTCCCATGTGTGTCTCACCTTACAATGTCCAACAGTTGAAAAATCTCTGCAACAGAAATTTATCATCATATGTTTCATGGCTACTGTGTCAAGGTTCATCTCAACTTATTTAGCACACAAGGTATTAAAACCTTACAGAAACTTCTTGCTGAACCAGCTTTAAAAACACCTCACATTTTTCTAAAAAGCCCAACAGAAAAACCCTTAAGTTTGTAAAAGAAAGCTCCACTATGCATATTTGCAGAATAATGTTGTGATATTAATCAGAAGCAGCCCTATGTACTTCTTGTCTTATTTTTAAAAACTCAACTGGGAAAAAAGGAAGTGCGTGCATGCCCCTAGCCCACACAAAGTCAAAGCTATTCAGGAAGTGGGTGTAGCCCAGGGCGGAGACAGGAAGTAGTTCTGTGAATCAGTTTCAGCTTGACGTGCATCAAACCAAAAGACTTCTAATAGACCCCTTGCAACCACGTGACTCCGTTACCCAGAACCCCTTGCGTGGCGGACATATTGGTTGGCACGCCATTGTCTACACAACGCGGCAACATGCAATCAAAGTCTTACGTGGATGAGTTACAGCCTTTTGATAAGGCAGCTTACTTCGCTAAATGTGCAAGGATCGGTAATGCGGACCCTTTGGCTCTTCCTGATAAGGATTTTTCTAGCAATCCCGATGATTGGCCATCAGTTTGCTACGCGGATCTGGTGAACTACCTTGTGTTGTCACCCACCCCAACGTACAGTGGCGATAAGATGAAGGCCTACAAGAGTTTGGAAGCGCACAAACAGTTCACTGCCGGATGGATACGTGAACTGTCTGTTTGTTACCTGAATGATGTAGGAGTTGTGCTGCCGCCTGTTTCGGCATGCCTCCGCTCGCGGGGCGGGCCTGGCGACCTGCCGTGCCGCGCGGCCGCCGGTGCGGTGCGTGAGCTGGGCTCTACCCCCTGCTCTGGGTCCCTGTTCACCCACCGTCGCTCCCCTGCCTCTGCCACCACAGCGAGCGGTCCCAGAGGGGGCACGACTTACAGAGTGTACAGTCCGGCCGCGTCCGAGCGTCGCGCCGCACAGATCGTGAGCGGTGAACTTTTAAACCCCGCGGTTCCGTGGCACAGTTTGAGATGTTTATAACTAAGTACCACGACTGAAAAACTCGTACAGTGTATGCCCGGCTTTTTTTAGCCGTGAAAACACTGTAGGAGTTAGCAACGCCACATGCCTACCAGTCTATCTAAGTACTACTCATGCTACTAGGCCGTTCCATTAATTTAATTTACAATCAACATATCCATTGATGAATCAGCACCTTACCTTTTACAAAGTGATCGCTGAACACGCGTGCATTGTTGATGTTCACGTTCTCCAGATCAGCACGTGAAATTCGTGTCAGCCAAACACGCCGCCTGCGCCTTGAAAACTCAAGTGTCTTAGCACACTGCCGGTCTATTATGGTAGGCAACCTATAGAAAGACTTTTTGTCCCTCCCAGCACGATTCCCGCAACCAACAACGCAACAGGTTTGCACCATATTGAATAGTCTTTTGTATACGCTCCGCCGGCCATGCGAGTAATAAGCTAACTGGGCCAGTGCAGTGGTGGGTAGTCACGCTAGCCTCCCCACCAAGATGGCGGCGCGCACTCCCGATCACGTGACCGTGACGTCAGATGCAAGGGGTCTATTGAATACGCCTTTCACCTAAAGTGAAGAGCAATCCAACCCCATCAAATTCTTTTTTTTTTTTAATCACTTCTGCTTGTTTTAACAGACAGCTTTTGTAAGCAACCCTGGTTGTATCTTATGTCCCCCTGTTTGAATCTTGTTTGAAACAAACCTTTAAACTGTAGTATGCTGTGAGCAGTAACTCATTGTTTCTCTTTAAAAAAAGAATCTCCCCCTGATCATTTAATTGCTCCACACTGCTCTGGATAGATTTTTTTTAATATCTTGTTCTCGGTTTTCATGTGTTTAGTTTACCCTTGAAAAACTTTAAGCCGACATTACTCCGAGTGATTTTCTTACATTTTCATTTATCTATTATTATTACCGTTGCTTTTTCTACAGTTTTTCCAAATTTAGGATCTGTGTTTTGTTAACTTATATCACCCAGTGATCTATAAATTCTTATTTTATGTTTGCACCGTGTCTTTTCCCAGCAGATTAAAAATTCCCCATTCTAGAATTAGCTTTTTTTGTTTCATCAATCACTCTGTTGTGATTATTGAAGAAATTGTGTAGTTCCTTCACACCCTCTTAAATATTGACCACCCGTTCGTAAATGATCAGCATTAAGTTTTGCCCTTCTTCTAATTCTTTGTTTAGCCTTATTATCTGCACCTTAAATTGAGGATTAGTTGAATTCTTTGTTTGAACACGTCTCTGTGTCCGTATTTGTGTAGGCCTCTATAATTTCGTTCTTTGCCGTTTAAGTGTGAACCTGGTCAGGATAGAGAAAGTCATCTCCGATGCTCCTTTTGGTAACCCCAGCAAACCCAAAAACAAAAACGTTCACAGTCAGTGTTAGGTTACAGGTAATCCCTGTGGGAACATGACGTTGTCTCCTTGGTCCAACCTGGTTCCAAGTGCCTGGGTCATCGAAACACTCCACCACCTGTGACAAATCTTTGACATTTTTAAACCACAGCAGCTATTCCTGGGTGTCCAAACCCCCTGTCTGTGAAATGTCTCTCGTTGTAAACCCAGCCTTTCAGTTTATCTCCTCTTAAGTGTCCTGCTTTTGAGCCCATTAACCCCAAGTTGCATATAGTTGAATCACCATTTTCAAATGTTCTTTTGTTAAGAGTCCAGGAGTGTGTTCTGGGTGCGTTTTCTGAACGCCAACCTCTCCATGTCATGTTCGTGAAACCTTGTAGTTGAATTCCATCACTTGTGAAGCAAAGCTGTCATGCATAGTCCTGTTCAAGATGTTTTTAGCACAGCAGGAGGTTCACTGTCAGGTGCCCTTGCAGCTCTGATGTTCCCCAGAGCCAACCTTCATGCATTGATGTCATTTTCAAGCTCTTATCCTCTTATCATCATCTTGTGTCCAGGAGTCGCTTCTGCTGTCCTGACCAGATTCCAAACGTCCAGCCAATCTAATTGACCTCATTTCTTTTTTGTATGTACGCAAGAGGATAATCATTAGATTATCCTGGTCTAAAAGACCTCAAGGGTAATAGTTGGCTAAACTCTGTTTATGTGTTTTTTCCCTTCTGGATGTTTTGACATCTAGTTAAAGGACAACTATTGTGCTATTTTGTGTTTGAACAGAGAGATGTTAAGTCTCCTCAAACCTTTTAGGTAACTGCGTACAATTCCAAACTATTTTCACTGGTGCTTTAATCCCTAATTTACCTATATTAGTTAGTAGAATAAGTCATTATTCTAATCTTACAGTTCTATCCATTTAAATCCATAACCTTTGTGGTGCTTTATTGATGTCTGCCGGAGTGGCAGATTTTACAGGCGTCCTAATTATTTGGTTCCTATTCGCGCCTCTGCTTACTTCAAGATACCCAGTAAATGTTGTGCTCACAATTTCTCCTTCGCTTCAACAGGTAGCTTAAAAGGTTCAGAGTTTATTCTGCTTATATTGAAAAATTAATTTGCTCACTCGTTCGTTCATTGATTCGTTTATGCTATTAACTGTTGCTGTAATGCCTACTTCAACTTTTTCGCCCACTAGTTTTTTCATGATCATATTTATCTCTTATTGATGTAAATGTACTTTTTCCCATATCGTCTGAATCGTATACATTGTTCTTATCCACTTTCCTTTTACGTTTAAACGGTCCCTCTGTGTATCCCACTCAATGCTTTAATCACCAATATTCATAAGTTGTCAAATCTGTTTAGGTTTAGCATAATTTCTTAAGATGCTCTATGCTTTCATCACGTAACTTAATATTTTAGTGCAAAATGAATTTCTTTTAGCGGTGACCCCTATTTCTTCTCGTGCATGATGTATTTAACGAAGCTTGTTGTGTCTTAAAGGCGCCTCTTTGAATCTTAGTCAAACCACTTGTGGGGCTAATAAAATTCCAAAACATATCTATATATGTTGTAGATGATTTAAATACAAACTTTGTTAGAAAAGTAAAAGAAAATCCTTCTTATCAGCGGCATCTTATCTCATCTTTTTTTCCGGGCCAGAACCTCTCTCCCGAATGCGTTTGACCTTCATATAGCTCGCTAATAACAGCTCTGACTTAAAACAATTAAAATCCTAGGGGTTTAATAACAATCTTGATTGCTTTTAATCTGAAAGTTTTCTCTCTAAGCGCATCCGCCGATGGGTTTGTTTCTAATGTGTGTTTTGTTTTTTAATTGTGTACAGGAAAATCTGATGTGAAATGCAGAAGGGGTGTCTGCCAACTCATCTTTGTTTCGTGTTGCGGACCATTGAAGGTTATCCGATGCCTCTGTCTTTGCCCCCGCCATTAGTTGTCTATTTTCAGTCCTCATGTTTGAGTTCAACAGCACAACATCCTTGCAGGACGAGCATTGTCCATGAATCTTCTTTATCCAATCGTTATGCCTGAAACCACAAGGAATTCTGCCAGCATTTTGCCAATATGGATTTTGTCCAAAATTAAACTGTCTAATACAAGAATTGTCCATCTTCATCCGTAGTGTAGTGTACATAAGTTGAAAAGAAAAAAATGTAAAACAAAAATTACAGTAAAGCTGTCTCAAAACAAAATCAACCACATCGTTCCCTCTAAAACGAACTATTCTTAAAGTTCTTCACCTTTACCCCAGATCTTGATCCCTTAAAAATATATCCAAGCAAAATATTCTACAGATAGTTCAACCTCTTTGTATAAGTTTAATAATAAAAAAACACAGATTTCTCTTAACCTTGTAGCATCACATTCCCCATTAAACCTCTATGCAGCTTCTGTAAAAATTACTGATTTTTGTCCAAAATTTGATTAAAAACTGGATTAGGCAGGAGTTAAGTACATCACCTTTTTTCCTCTGTCCCCTGTTCCACTCTTGGCACCGTTTGGTACTAACTTGTCTCTGAGAATGCCTAAGAAAAGAGACTAAAATCTCTCCGTTAGCACATTCCAATTATATATATGACCAGGTTTCTTTGCAAGAAAAAGGGCAGAAAACAGGATAGAAATGTTAATGTGAGTCAGTGGAGAGAGGAACAGTGGGAAGGGGTACATGAAAAATTTCTAAAGCCACCTTTCTACCGCTAGAAGGTCTCCATATTAACTGGCCTAAGTTTGTTAAAACTTAGCATAATTTAGTCACCTTTGTCAATCCCTGCATGTCCATTTTAGATCATGACTTCTTATCATACAACCTGAATGAGCTCACTTTCCAGAGTCTTCTGTTGGAACAAAGGTGGCTTTGCAGCTTCATCTCCCATCATCTGAAAGAAGTAACTCAGAGAAAAACAATTCTGTTAGTGTATTAGGTGACAAAAGAAAACCTGGTCTTTTTAGGTCTTGGTTCCTAATGTGATGTCTCTAAATTCTTGGTTGGTCCAAGGGAGGTAGGAATCTCTCGTTCCTGTTCTTTCAGCATTTTGTATTAAAACATCTCCTTCTCTTAAATTATCTGCAGAACAACCTTGAGTGTTGTTACTTTTTTACCACTGGTGATGCAAGAATTAAAGCAAAGGAATCATTTAACAAAGAAATAACTAAAATATATATAAAACAATAAAATCCCAAAAATAAAATGTCTCCCAAGGAGCGTAATCTGTCTTGTTCCAATATAATATTGTCTTATAGCATTCTTTTGATTTCTTTCTAGCCTTTTTGATCATGCAAATTTAATTATTAATGCTTTTCAATATATACAACATCCCAAATCTTAACTGATCTACTTTCTTGAAGTGACTTGGCTTAGGTATTTGTGAGCACTAGCAATGATTTTCTCTTTAACTTTATGAACTTCTAGTGTCTCTCTCCCTTTGAGGGTTTCCCCCCGTGATTCAGATTCAAAAACACCGTCCAAAACAAAAACAAGATTAGAATTACAACTTTAACCCGTTCAAATCTGGAACTGCCCTCATTTTTGCTGATATTCTGTTCGTGCCCCAGAAACAATACACTGCCCCATTTTCAAAATCACATTTCGATGTTTACATCATGGTCAGATTTGTTTTATCATATCTGTTCCTCTGAGGTTCGCCTCAGCTCAGCATAACTAATAACATCAGATGGTTTTGTGACTGATTATGCGCTAAGTGTGGCCTTCGTGATATTCTCTAAATGTCTCTTTAGTTGCATTCAAATTCCAAGTTAAAAGGAAATAAAATAAATGAATAGAAAGCCCTTAGAAAAGCAACCATATTTAGTTCCATACAGTTTTCTTCAAACCCAAAGCACAGTTTTTTTTACATCTATTTAAATCAAAGATCATGTATATCTAAACTTCTTTCAACTGGACTGGTTTGTGATGAATCATTATTATTACAAGCAATGAGATCTCAGTAATTTTAAATTACTTTAGGGCTAAAAAACAAGTGATAGGATCTTTGCCTAAATTTTTAAAACAGTATACTCAACAAGCTTTATGTAAAGCTTATTACCAGTTCCAATTTTCTAACAAAGCTGAAATATTTTTGTTCAAGCCATGTTAATCTCACCGTGTATCAATTTAATTTGGTCCGGATATTTAATGTGAAAAAAAAAAACTTTGTTATTGAAGTCTCTCTTTTCCTTTCCATTTTAGTTAACATAGTCCATGGTTAAAATGTCATTTGAATTACGGAGCTGCAGTTCTCCCAAAACAAATGAACATTCTGAAACCATGAACATTAATTTTAACCGAATTAATTCACACAGATGAACGTTTAGTTACATACGATACATACATACATACATACATACATACATACATACAGTTACATAGAAATGACGACATTCAGACAAACAAACAAACACACGCAGGCCTTTACTTCTGACAGGGAGGAAGGGCTGGTCAGATCCTAGCGACGGTTATGGCAGCCTCTTCCAAAATGCCCTGGCCAACCACACGCCCAGCACAAGGGCACATCGTAATCTTTGGTTGGTCCCTTTCTATGATTTCTGTACCGCGGTGTATCTCTACTGGGCATTTGACCCCATGGAGGTCTCTGATACATCTGAAATGGGACATCTGGAGGGAGGGACCCCACAACCTGGTCTGAACCAAACACAGGTGTCGGGGCAATAACCATCTGAGCTTTTGCAACATTCTTCTTCTTCCTCCTTTTACTTTGTTTGTCTCTCATCTTTTTTAGCTGTTCAGCTAAGAGTTGTTGTTCTAACTTCTGTGAATCACTGCTAATCTGTTTCATATTCTTTTCACCCCTATCCAGCTGATGTACCAAAGCAGCCATCCGTTGATCTAAAGGCATATCATAACTCGCAACCATTCTGTCCATGTTCTCCTTAACATCCTCTGTTTGGCCCTTTAACATTGCCTGTTTAAAGAGTTGCTGCAGCGTGCCTGATAACGGGCAAGAGCCCGTCTGGTCTTCCCATACTTTCAACATTCTGTCCACATATGCTGAAGCCGTCTCCCCTGCATAACGTGTAGTGTCATTTAAAAGGCCAGAATCCGTACTTACCGGATAAAACGTCCTAAGTGTGCTCCAAAGTTGCCGTGCCACAGGGGCCAAAGGAGCAGCTGCTCCTAGTTCGTCAGTTCCAGCAGAAACTTCAACCGCATGTACCTCATGTGGTTCCAGGTATGCTGATAAGCCAGTCCTCACATCACCAATAGCCAATACATACCTGCTTAAAATCTTCAAGAATACTTTGATCCAAAGGTGCGCCCCTTCTCTTGGATCAGGGAGCATGTTCCTCAGCTGAACACCGTCAGCACATGATAGAGGGTTGTAAGCAACTGCATGCACCTGTCCTGTAGCACTGTGAGTCTGAAACAATGGCAGTTGCACACTTTGTTTTGTTGCAGGTAAAGAAAGATCAGTTTTGTTAGAATGCAGATTATATCTGGGGCCCTTTTTCGCCCTGTATTCGCGCGTGTCATCAGTTTTCATAACATCTGTGTCATCTGATTCTGCAGTTTTAAGAGCGTGTCTTACCACTTGTTCTATCGCATCCCGTAGCTGGTCTCGTTTGTGTTTATCTAACCTACTTTTTCCATGTATCGGTCTTACGTCACAGCTTATCTGTCCCCCACATAACTCCATACCAGGCACCTGCACCGAAGGGTCTGATGAAGTCACCACACTCCTGGCCTTGGATAACAGTTCTCTAGTATCACCACACAGATTGTTTTGCATAACAGCGGCTGCACCAGAAGCAGACATGTCCGGAATGACTGGAGGAGTTGTGTACTTACCTTCTTGTTTGAAAGAAGATGATTCACTTACCCCCTGCAGACTTTCACTCTCTTGTTGTTGTGTGTCGAGGCCTGAGAAGCATATGCTGAAATAAAGTTCAGTTAGTTTTATCAAGCCTGCTATTTTGATTTCCTCTTTTTGGCATTTTTCCAGAGCAAACTCACCAGCACCAGCCGTTTTTACTTGTGCTTGGGCTAGTCTATTTTTTAACATTTGTAAATAGTGAGTACACATCTGGGCTCCTGGCGGAGGCCCCTCTGTATCACCAAAGACCTCGTCTCCCCTCATTTTTTCGCACCACTCCTCGAATTGTTTTAGATGATGTTCAGCGTCTCTGTGTGGAAATGTTGCCATTATGCTCCCTTTTCCTGTCTCCAGCAGTGTTCTTAAAGAACACCCCTGGAGCTAATTTTCTACTTGATTCTCAGCCATTCCAGCACTCACACGTTTTGGCCAACCTGCTGGGACAATGACAGCTTATTTTTTATCTCTCAGACACCAAAACTTTTTATGTTCCTATATGCCTTATCATAGTGTTTTTACACGGCAGTTTCAATGAGCCAGTGTACTTAGGGTGAGCAGGTTATATGTCACCTGAACAGGTGCATCCTTTACTCTTCACTTCCACTGGCCCAATGTCGGTAACGTGTCACACACACACACACACACACACACACACACACACACACACACACACACACACACACACACACACACACACACACACACACACACACACACACACACACACACACACACACACACACATTCACCCTTTATGGCCAAGCTTTAGTTAACTCTGTACATACTCTTTTACTTACCTTTTTCAAATATATTTGGATTAGCAGCTTTTAAAGTTCTTTAAGAGAACTTTTGGAGCAATCGAAACCAAAAATCCAATGGCTGGCAGCTTTTGGAACTACTTATGGTGGTCCCTGGACTCTAAACCTAAGCCAACTCATACGCGCTCGTTTTTCGAAAAGGCAGCTTTTATATTTCCGTGAAGACGAAAAGATTTTATGTTCGTCCTCGCGAAAAATAAGGGGCTCTAAACCCGCATTTCTAGGCTACACTATGTTTTAGAAGCCACGCGTAACGGCGTGCCTGTCAGTCAGAATGGCAGCTTTTATGCTAAACACAGAGGAAGACGTATTTTCCTCTGTGCCTAACAAGGGAACCTTCTAAACCCAATATTCTTAGAATGGCAGCTTTTATGCCGAACACAGAGGGAGGCGTACCCTCTGAGTTCAGCAAGGGACCTCTAAACCAAATTCTCAAGGTTCACAGTATTTTCAGAGACCTGGCCAGGGTCTCCTGGACTTTCACCGCTGTGACCTGCACGCAAATCCCAAGTTTTTACCGACACGTTTGCAAACAATTATCCTCAAACTTTTCTCTGCCTTTAGGAGTGCAAAAAGTTGGCCCTTCCAGGAAGAAAAAGACACTAGGAGATAAATGGAATCTCCTTACCTTTTTGTGTGTTTTTCCTCTGGAATGACGTCCTGGCCGGAAAACGGAAGGTGGTACGCCGCCTTTTGGGTCCAGGCGGAGACACCAATTTGTTACTGTCTTCACCGTACCCCGTCTACGGTGAAACACCCTAGGTGGACCCAGCTCTTTTTACCCAGTCAGGCGACCCCCACTTACTTATTACCTTGAATGTAGGACGCATAAAACAGACAAGTATGCTTTTAGTTATATTTTATCTACGTAAAGACAGAGAAACAGTTACAGTCATACCAGCGCTGATGGGCTCTTGATCGGCAAGAAGCCCCGATTGCTCATCACACAAACATTATATAGGGATCTAGGTACACACCAATGCAAGGGCTGTACACATTCAAACTGTGACACCAGTAGAGAAACTGTGTCACCTCCGGGGTGGTATCTGATAGATATGTGCCAATCTTTTGGGTCAGTGCTAAGTGTGCCATTCAGTTCTGGGATAAACAGCTCGTTCCACTTGACCTCGTTGATATCCTAACAAAGTTTAATAAAATGGTTATATTTTAGCCCAGTCACTGGAGACCTGTCCAGGATGAACCCTGTGTTCGTGCTCCACTTTAACTTCATAAAAAAACTCTCTGAGAATTTCCTTTCTCTGGCCTCACCCAGTTAGAACCCGTTCTCCAGTCCATGTTGTAGCTGCAGTTTATTTGTTTTATCTTTTTGATGTAGTTTTCTTAACCATCTGTAAGCATCAAAATCCTTGTCATTTTATTTAGTGTCCTGGAGCGCAGCTGCTCATCAGGTGAACACTGCTGTATACCGACAGCCGATGCAGCTCTGCCTTCTTTGTTTCAGAACAGCGCATGTTTTTTTTTTTTTTTTTTTTTACTTTTTCCCAATCGAACTCAGTCAAATGCCGACTTCAAGGGTCACGTTAAATTAGCCTGAGCTAGCGCGTTACTCTTCTTTGTGTTTAAATAAAACATAATAGCGAATCACGAGGAGATCCCTAGTTGGTCGCCGCGTTTATCAGCGAGGACATAAACGCTGACAGACATGGCCATAGGTGGAAATAACTGATTAACTGCAGGAATAGCGACAGAAACACTTACCGAGGGAAGTTGTTGTCAGCTGTTCTATCAGCTGAAGTTTCTGACCTGCTGGTTTGCATTAATCCAAAGAAAAACTTTGACCACCGCTACTTTCATTCATGCCATCTGTGGTCAGCTTGAGATGTTCTTCCAAAAGTTAAAATGATTGAACACCGATAAACCTCAGACTGGCAATGTCCGCTTTGCAAAGACCCGCCCTACTCTCTTTCTGATTGGCTAATGTCCCTCTGCCAGGTTTAATTGGTTGAGAGCAGCTTCAGTGCAAAACCTTGAATAAAAAGTCTAGACGGGACTTTTTGCGCTCAATTTCCAAATGACGGAAATCCGTCGCAGCAACCGAGAACTTTAACCCCTGAGTTAGACACTGTCGTCGGACAACATGCAGTAATTTATAAATGTTTTAAATCAGGTTGGGTCCGGATTAGCCAGCAGGTGGGTCCGGATCCGGACCTTGGTCCGCTAATCCGTGACCTCTGCCCTAACCTCTCGCTGCTTGGGATCCCACAGCTTTGTCGACAAACCTAAGGAAAATTGCCCAGAGGCACGGAACACAACAACAAGCACAAACAGCAAACATGGCAATAACAATCATAGAAGAAGAGAGTATACTCACAAAATAGCTTCCCCATTTTCCAAACTGCTTTTCAGCTACATTGGTAAATTTATCCTCAATCCCGGAATAAGATTTTAACTCATTTGACAAAGATTGCAATCCTTTTATGGCCTTTGACAGGGATCCTCCAGGAGCTGTGCTATTTGGGATAAAACAACAACAACCATCTCCAATAATACTACATTTCCCCCTTCTTTTGCTAGGATCATATCCAAAGCCAGCCTATTTTGATAAGCCACTATTGAGATGGCAGAAAGTTGGCTATGTGCTGCTTCAAATCCATCACGAGTGAAGTTGGACAAGCGCTGAACATTGTAATGTATATAGTTTATCCGATCAACATTTTTATTTGGGGTGATCCATATGAATATAGATTCAAAAATAGATGCAATCTGATCAGCCAGTTTGTATTCATCAGGTAGTCCACGAGGGATTCCTATTGCATCAATCCACACAGGGGAATTGGCAAAAGGTCCCACAGACCGTTTGCGGACATGATTATGAAACCCCCCCTGAGGAAGCGGGCCAGTCAGCTTCAGATATGACTTGTATAGGAGAGAGTAGGGAAATTAGGGCACATCTACCCCTCCAGTTAGCAGGGAGCCACCCCCATAGGATGTTACCCCCACAATACCACCAAATATCAGCCCTGTTTACCTGTAACTTACCAGCAGTGACATCGCCAGTCAAATCATAAGTGTTCACACAGTATTTAATGGGTAATCGGCCTACCAAGACATAACCAGCGGCAGCATTACCGTTATTATAGCAGGTCACCTTAGTTAACATAGTGGGTTGGAAGATGGGGGGCATGGTGTTTTGTGGGGCTACAGGCAAAATCAAATCCCAACCAGCACAATCAGAGTCCAAATTGTCATGAGACATAACCTGAAGCATGCAAGTGATATCATATTTGTTGCTGGGCTGGAACAATTAGGAGTGTATTCAAAAACAGTCCCAGTGAGAATTAAATTTGGTCTGGCCTGTGCGCAAACACAGCTTCCCTTTTTAGCCCTAATGCTGCATCCCAAACTAATGAAAGCCAGGTATTCTCCTGAGAATACCCTGTCACTATTTGTAAATGCTGTGGGTACGAATTTTTGCAGCTGTCTGGTTACAGGTGGGTCTGCCTGTACCAGACCCACCTGTTCAGGTTTCACAGGTTGAGTGTTAGATTGAATCCTGATGAATCCAATCAATTACACTGCATGAAAAGTGTGATTTTCGTCACTATGCGGCACTGTAGATTGTCGTGGAAGTTCAGGTTAACGGCTGTTCACGGTCATTTGCAGGCAACACCGAAAACTGCCATGAATTGTCAGAAATTGACGTGGCAGTTGTCCCCCCATGACCCCCCTCCTCCTAATTCTAGGGGAGGCTTTAACATGTAAATGAAAATGCTGTGAGCTATACAAATGCAAATCAGGGTTGCAGGGGGAGTTTACCCCACGTCTCGCGTTCAACTCACCTTCAACTCCTCTCAATCCACAACCTCAGCCAGTCCGCAGACTGACGAGAAGAAACTGCTGATTGCTATCAGTGGACTGTCTCATATGAGTCAGTCGGTATTGAAGCAATGCCAAGAGCGTGGAAATGTTCAAGTCAGAAGTTTTGGTTGGGTCATTCATGATAAAGTAAATGAAATGGGGTTTAATGAACTAAAAATAAGTCCCACTGTACCTTTCCCAGATACTCCACCATGGGTTTTTAGGGAGGTGGCCACTGATTTGGGATTATTAGAAGAAAAACAAAATAATTATTATTATTCAGCAGTATTTAGATATAAGGTATGAAAATATGACACAAATATATACAGATGCGTCAAAAGAGGAAAATGGTAAAACAGGAGTAGCAGTATATATTCTGAAAGAAAATATTTCTATAAAAAGAAGGACAACAGATAATTTATCAATTTTTTCAGCAGAGATGTTGGCAATTATTTTGGCATTACAATGGGGGCTGGAGGTGAAGCCTAGAAATGAAGTTATCTGTTCAGATTCATTGTCTTACCTGACTAGTTTTAAAAGTGGAAAATCTGAAAGCCGTCAAGATCTTTTAGATGAAGTCAGTTATTTAATATATGGTATACAGTAACAGTATTCAATTCACATGGGTTCCAGCGAATAAAGAAATTTTAGGTAATGAAAAAGTAGATAAGTTAGCTAAAGAAGCAATTAAAGCAAGACAAATTGAATATGATGTCCCACTAAGTAGAACAGAAATAAAAGTAATTATTAAAGATAAAATAAATAATATATGGCAGGAGAGATGGAATTTAGAAGAAAAAGGAAGACATTTATATAAAACACAAAAAGATATTATCATAAGATATAATATTATAATGAATAGAAGAGAGGAAATATGGATAAACAGGTTGAGAATAGGGCATACTAGTTTAAATACTGGTTTAAAAATAATAGGGAAACATCCAACAGGTAATTGTTCTTATTGTGGAGAAATCGAAGGAGTAGAACATGTTTTGATTTATTGTAGGAAATATATTAAAGAGAGGAAAGAACTGGAAAGGGTATTGGGGAGTTCAGTAAAGATGGCTGAATTATTAGGGAAACATCAATCAGATAAAATAATTAAAGCACTTATTAAATATTTAAAAGATACAGAATTAGCTCGGAGGATTTAGTGTGTATGTATGTGTGTGTGAGTGTGTAAGTAAAGATATAATCTAGTTTCATTAAGATATAAAGATATATAGGAAAATATATTTCTATATTTTCCTATATATCTATATACCTATATACCTACAACCCCGAGGAGGTAAACGGACAGTTCACGGAGTTGTAGTTTTTTGGATACCCATGTGTGGGCAGATCCTCGCGTTGTATATAGTTGTGTTTGTTTTAATAAAGCTCTTTCTTTGCATAAACATCTTCCTGGCAAATGTTAATTTCCTGTATAAATTCATTCATGTCCTTGATGGTAGCCTAATAATAGTGTAGTAGCCTATATATGATAACATGAATATACAGCATAATATGAATAAATAAATTTTATATATATATATATATATATATATATATATATATATATATATAATATATATATAATATATATATGTGCCAACCAATCACGAGTGATTTTACTTGTTTGAAAATAATGGTTTCATCCAATAGACCCCTTGCAACCACGTGACTCCGTTACCCAGAACCCCTTGCGTGGCGGCCATATTGGTTGGCAGCCACCCTTACCAACATGCAATCCAAGCCCTATGTGGATGAGTTACAGCCTTCTGATAAGGCATTTTACTATGCTAAATGTACAAGGATCGGTAATGCAGACCCTTTGGCTCTTCCTGAGATGGATTTTTCTAGCAATCCCGATGATTGGCCATTGCCATTGGCCATTTGCTATGCGGATCTGGCAAACTACCTTGTGTTGTCACCCACCCCAACGTACAGTGGCGATCAGATGAAGGCGTACAAGAGTTTGGAAGCGCACAAACAGTTCACTGCCGGATGGATACGTGAACTGTCTGTTTGTTACCTGAATGATGTAGCAGTTGTCCGTGGAAGGGTGAGTTTAATATTGTTCAGTCGGCCGTCATGAGGTTTTCGTGAGCGCATCCTGCTGTTCAAGCAGAGCTACGAGGGGGCGACCTCCGCTCCTCTCCGTCCCCGGCCCGGGACCCGCGGGGCCCGATCGTCGGTCGGCTCGCGGAGGGGTTGGGGAGGGCAAGCGCTCCGGTCCGCGCGACGCGCTGGCCGCCTGTTTCGGCACGCCTCCGCTCGCGGGGCGGGTCGGGCGACCTGCCGTGCCGCGCGGCCGCCGGTGCGGTGGGTGAGCTGGGCTCGACCCCCTGCTCTGGTTCCCTGTTCACCCACCGTCGCTCGCCTGCCTCTGCCACCACAGCGAGGGGTCCCAGAGGGGGCACGACGTACAGTGTGTACAGTCCGGTTGCGTCTGAACGTCGCGCCGCACAGATCGTGAGCGGTGAACTTTTTAAACCCCGCGGTTCCGTTGTTAGCACACTGCCAGTCTATTATGGTAGGCAACCTATAGAACGACTTTTTGTCCCTCCCAGCACGATTCCCGCAACCAACAATGCAACAGGTTTGCACCATATTGAACAATCGCTCCGCCGGCCATGCGAGTAATAAGCTAACTGTGCCAGTGCAGTGGTGGGCTGTCACGCTAGCGTGCCCACCAAGATGGAGGCGCGTACCCCCGATCACGTGACTGTGACGTCAGATGCAAGGGGTCTATACTCAGTAAGAACATTCAAGCCTGGCCTGACCACGTGTGGTTTTGCTGACAATCAGGAGCGATTTTACTTGTTTGAAATAGTGGTTTGATCCAATACTGAGTAGGTTATTCAAGCCAGACCTGGCCAGCCGCGGGATTCATATGCTAATTAGGGCCATTAGTACAGCTGATCGCTCTCCACATACGTCATTGTCCGGTTCCGACAATTTGTGGCACTGACAAACGGCGACAAGCGCGGGTTGCAAATTGTCGTCAACTGCCGAAAATGAGGGAGATCTGCGGTAGTTTACGGGGACGAAAATCTCACTTTTCATGCAGTGTTACTTCAACTACAGGCATGTCTTGATGACATCAAAAGCTGGATGACTTTAAATTTTCTGCATTTAAATTCTGACAAGACAGAAGTTGTAATCTTTGGACCAGAGTCCTCAAAAAATAAAGTTCTTAATCAATCACTTAATCTGGATGGCATTAACTTGGCCTCTGGTAATAAAGTAAAAACCTTGGTGTTATTTTTGACCAAGACATGTCATTTAAATTCCATATTAAACAGGTTTCCAGATTTTCCTTTTTTCACCTCCGGAATATTGCCAAAATTAGAAACATTCTGTCCAGGAGCGATGCTGAAAAACTATGTTACCCTGACCTACCTATGGGGATGTGCTTCTATAGGCTTAGGCTACTGGAGGACATCAGGATCTATTTTTCTCACTCTATCGAGTTCTACTGTTCTTCAATTATGCATTGCTTGTCATCATTTCTGCTTATAACTTTTTGTTCTCTCTCTTTTTTCTTCATAGTAGGTACATCTGGTCTGGCGTTCTGTTATCTGGGACATCATCCAGAGAAGACAGATCACCCGCTATTATCATCTAATATAGAACAGATTACTGGATCAATGTGTGCTTCTGTGCTTTTTAGTCTCTCTTGTTGTGTCTCTGCTCTGTCTTCTGTAACCCCCAGTCGGTCGAGGCAGATGACCGTTCATACTGAGCCCGGTTCTGCTAGAGGTTTTCCTTCCCGCTAATGGGTGTTTTTTCTTTCCACTGTCGCTTCATGCTTGCTCAGTATGAGGGATTGCTGCAAAGCCATGGACAATGCAGACGACTCTCCCTGTAGCTCTACGCTTCTCCAGGAGTGAATGCTGCTTGTCGGGACTTTGATGCAATCAACTGGTTCCCTTATATAGGAAATTTTTGACCAATCTGTATAATATGATTGATTTTGACTTTGTAAAGTGCCTCGAGATGACATGTTTCATGAATTGGCGCTATATAAATAAAATTGAATTGAATTGAGCCCGCGCTTCCCCTCCCTTTAAATAAAGTCTGCTTAAAACATCACTGACCTGTTTCGGGTTGTCTCTGGGTTACACCTTGTTTGTTCCATCAACTGAAGTCGCGGTCATTTGCCCCCTCACAAATCCAATGTTCTGTTCCTGAATTTGTTTCAAATAACCGGATTGTTGCGCTGTATATCCCGTTGGGCCAGTATTCCAGCCCACATCTATCCACCTGGGACACCTTATACCTCTTCCTGTAGGAGCACCATACCGGAAATGACACATATAGACATCATAATTCTTCCAGGATACAGGATTCTTACCAAAATCAACAACATTACAAAGATCAAATTGGAAAGTTACTGAACTTCCTAAGGTGTAATTTAACTCCAAAGCCCCGTAATATTTTATACAGGGATCAGTAGATGTCTTCAGGGGAGCGCCCTGGTTTGCTTTATGCACAATTGGCACAGAAGCGACCACGTGGGAGGTTGTATCATCAGAATCAACTTGATTAGCCCAGATTAAATCGGAAATAGCAAAGATTAAGATCAAACTGAACAACCGTGCCACTAACGTTTTATTGCCGTACAGCAACATTTTCATTCATCAATGTCTTCTCCAATGGCCCTCAGGTGCTTCCTGATTTTTCTGAGGATCCTCTCTGAGGATGGGGCGCCCTTTCTACAGTGAGATTTGTGCCAAGCTTATCAGCAGGATGACTCTAAGATCTCGTTTATCCTTAGCCTCCTAACTGGTTGAACCCTTAGATGGGTTCAACCAGTTCCCTGACTGTCAGGACTACAATCACACATTCAGCAGCTTCATTCACGAGTTCAAGACAGTGTTCGCTGCGGACTCCGATCCCACCGAGCTCTCCCGTCGTCTCCGCAACCCAGCGCAGGCGCCCGGTTGCGGAGTTCTCTACCGAGTTCCCCACCCTGGCGGCCACAGCTGGTTGGGAGTCCCGCGCCATTAAGGCGCCGTTTTTCCAGGCGCTTGATGAGCCGTTAAAGGATGAGTTGGCCCGCCTGGAGGAACCCGCAACCCTGGACGAGTTAATCGCCCTGGTTAAAGATGCATTTGATGCAGGGACCTGTGTGGGGTAGGTTTGTGGTTATTTTTACCTATTCCAAGGGGAGGCTCACATTCAATGAATTTGAAAACCCCTGCTATAGATCATTGTAGTGCCACCAAATTTACGGCACACATATAACTTGAACATGTTAAATAAACATAACATTGGCTTTATTGATGCAGAAAGGCTTATACCGATAACTATATTACAACCAAAGACTATTTTACTTCTCCTTTACTGTTTGCATTATGATCAAACAACGTAACATGAGCATACTGCTTGTTCCTGCAAACTTACACAAAATAAAATCTCACTGAATAATAAAACTCACAATTAAGATTCCCATACAGCTCCACAAAAATTCCTATAAACCTGAATATCGCCTATTGTCTTGTTTCCTGCATGATAATGAGGGAGACGTCCGTGGGAATTGCCTGCTATGAGGTCAACAGAGCTGCAAGGTCCACAAGGTCTGTAAGGTCCACATCACTACAACATGCTCCGTGACAGTCAGCAATAGTTACTCTGAGATTCTCTTGTTGGTGCACAACACACAGGACCAAGGGGTGTCTTTGTTTGGACTCTGTGCTGGTATCATTTCAGTGCATTCAGTGTGGAACCATCATCCACAAGTTTCACACTGTATCTACAGCATCGGGATAAACATGTGTGTCATTGTAAAACTTTGGACATAAAGAAATTTGTAGAGAATAAAATATGCCCATAACAGCAGTCTTACCTTTTTTTAACCTACCCATTGTCTTAAAAGCTTGTAACATAAGGAAAGGAAAATGCAAAGCTGAGGCCCTACAAGAATGTTGTACGATATCAAAGACTATAAAGTACTTAAATATTTTACTAAATATACATTACTAAAAATATTATCCAAATTTTACCTAATACAAGTGAAATGAAAAAGAGCTTGTTGAAGTCTAAATCTAAAATATCTAATATGGCCAACAGTTACATATGTAGCTAAAGAGAGGTTAAATTAATGTAGCATTGAATCAAGTCACACGCTTCAGCTCACAATCAAAACTGAATTTAATCTGGCATGTAAACATGTAATGAATCACGGCAGCGGACCCAGAATTCAGCCAGACCAGCAGAGGTTCTTAAAAAGGGGATTTATTAAACAAAAAGCAGAGCAATGCAAAAAGGACTAAAGAATCAAAAAGACTAATAAAAAACACCCAGAACTTCGTAGGAACAGAAACTGACTGGTAACATGACAGAATAGCTCAGGTTCTCTGGAAGGGACAAACTAGGTCAAAATTCCAAAAACAAACATCAGATCAGGATTGACTCACCCAAAAACATGACAAGACCAACACGACGACCTGGCACTGATGTTCAAAACAAGAACAGATCAGAAAACAAACCTAAAAGGCTGAGAGGACAAGTGGACAGAAACAAACTACACCAGACCTGATAAGAAACAAAACAACCCCGAAGTATAAAACTAAAACAGAAGATACAGCTAAGACTAACACGGATGACCAAAACAGGATAAACTAACTGTAAACAAGCTAAACAGGAACCTAGACAAGACAAAACTCAAAGCAACCAGAGAACCTAAGGCAGGAGAGTAAACAAACCAAAACAGAACCTAGAATATTACAAAACATTGCTCATTCATTGCAACTATCAAAATGACAAGGAAAAGAAAATTGGTTTGACTTACCATGGAAATTCTGTTCATTTTTCAACTTCCTCATAATCTCTTTTTCCACTAAACTGTAAAAGATTATTGCTCTACTGACCTTAATTGATGGCTGATCATGATTGGCTGGGACTTCATTACACTAAGCATCTAATTGGTCTGATTGTGTCTGGTGGTGTGGTTGCAAGGCAATGGCCATGAGGCAGCCATGAGGTAAAAACTCAATACCAGCACATTTAATCAAATAAATTAAATAACTAACCAAAGCTCAAACATCTTTGAAATAAAGTAAAAATCTATGACAACAGTATGATCCAGATGAAGTGATCTATGTATTTTACAAGTTTGGTAGCGCTACAATGATCTATAGTGTAGTCATTGCTCATTTTATACTTATTCTGATAATAAAATAGAGGTGCCATTTGCCATTTAGGCTTTGGGGAATTCCTCAAAAAATGTATTATTTTCAAATCCAATAAATGTGGTATGATATACATGAGATCAGATACACATGAAATGAATTTGATAATAATCCACATCTCCTTGGTGACGTTTTTGAATATTTCTCTCTGATTATTTTTCTGGTGTAGCAACTTGCAGACGGTCCCTAAGCATCTGCGGAGCCGCGAGCTCTGCATAGAGTCCGATGTAATTCTCCCAGCGCGGTGGGAGACTCGTTTTAAGGAAACTACGGTTGTAGCTCACTGTCTGCCTTGCAGTGGTTACAGAGAGGTGTCTGTTTTGTAGAATAAATCATCCGCCGATGAGTTATTGATCTGGAAAAGCCGAATCTGTGAATATATTGCCAACTTTACTGCAGTCTGAAGGATCCATGTGCGCAGGCTCTGCTGCTGTTCGGCAAGGTGAAAGTCTTTCTCCAACGCTGGAATCTGAGACGGACAGAACGTTAGGTAGGCCTATTTGAACCTGGAGAGTTTCCAACGTATTACCGTTTCAACGTTGTTTCGTTTCTTCAAAAACATAACCCAACTCTGGATTTACTCTGTTGTTATCATTCTGATTGTTTATTTTGTTTTATCGATGGCCTCGAAGCGTTGTTCTAGTTTGAGTACGTTGTGATATCGCAAGTTATTAATTTCTGTATTTTTAAAAGGAGGATGGGCAGAAGATGTCTGAAAACGTTAAGTGTTCTTAGAATACAAATGAAAACGTGTTATTTCAAAGTATCAGTCTGAGAACAAGCAGCAAAATAGGTTTTCATTCTGGTTCACAGTTATATCATGGTTGTGTGTGTGTGTGTGTGTGTGTGTGTGTGTGTGTGTGTGTGTGTGTGTGTGTGTGTGTGTGTGTGTGTGTGTGTGTTGGGGGTGGGGTGGGGTAGAGAGATAATATGGGAATCTAGATATGCTAGGCAGGCAATTGAAAAGTGGAAGGTGTGTTTTCTCTCAAACATCTTTAAGGTTTTTGCCCAGGGAACTTATGGCCAGAGGTGTTTCACCTCTGACTTCTCACTGCCCAAGCCGCTGTCATGGAGCATATTATAGAGCTAAATTGGGGTCTTTTTTTGTCAGTTTCAACGTTTTGACCCTGTTGTTACGTGGGGATGGAGCCACTGATAACATGGATGTGTGGAATCATGACTGACAGCTCAACACTGCTGGACTAACATTCCCAGCTGTTCAGAAACTGTGGGAAGAGGGCGGGATGTATTTAAAACTTCAAAGATAACATGCTTCACTAAACTAAGCTGTTGTATGTCAACGCATGACACAAATCTCAGAGAAAAAATATGATACTGATGAAACTGCACAGCTTTTTCAGTCCATCTTGAACCGTGGCGGTGCAACATTGAATCACACCTGGGCGAAATGTCCCATTAAACCATCAAATGTATCATTAAATGTACCATGAAATAAATGAATGTGTCATGAAATAAAGAAATGTAAAATGAAATAAATAAACATACCTTTACATGTTCCATAGAATAAATAAATGTAGAATTTCTTAATTAAATACATCATTAAACAATTACATGTACCATTAAATTATGAAATATTTAATTATTTAATGGCACATTTCCTAGTTTAATGGTACATTTAATTGTTTAATGCAGGGATTTCCAAAGTGTGGTGCGAGAGCTGCAGATTGGGGGTGCGCAAGATGAAAAATTTAATGGCGGTCTGACAGTGTTTTCTCCTCACACCATAAAGACATGTAAATAAACATTTCCTTTGTAAAAAATTTAAATGAAAAACAGTAAATTTAATAAATAAATAAAAATGTATTCACACAAAATTATTTTTATTTAGAAGAAATCTTATATGTTTCATTTTAAGATGAAATATAGTAGTTATCTAGAAGAAGAAGTTATCTTCTTCTTCACAGCTAGCTTGTGGCCTCTACTTCAATCATTATCGTAAGTGTGCTCAATTGGCTGAAACCATGGAAATTGTCATGCAGGTGAGACATCTAAGGTCAAAGTTAGTGGTGAAGGAGGAGAGGAACCAAGAGAGAGTGAGCAATTGGGGGTAACAGAGGAGAGAATTGCAATGGATCCGGGAGAAGAAAACGAGATGGGAATCAGGAAATGTCTCTGTATCTCTCTCCTTACGTGACATCATTTATGTCAGTAGATGGAACATTGAATTCTGGCCAAAAGTTTTATTTACAAGACTTAGTCTCTCTATCGATCGCGCAGCACCTTCACACACAAACAACGTTGCCCATGGTGCTGACTCTGAACCGGCGTCAAGCATTGATGCGCAGACCTCTCAATTTTCATACAATGTCCATGTGACACGCATTTCCCTGACTTCACATTTGCCACACATGGCATTTCTCATGCATAAAAATCATAATGGACCGTAAGGGCTGTGGATGATCCATTCACAGCACTGTCCATTCAGAGCTCAATCTAAACTGTTTCGCCTTCTTTCACAGCTTGTGGCTATCAGTAATTCCTGCTGTTTGGGATAACAGAGGAGCAGGAAAAGTGATCAGAGTTAGAAATAATTTCGGTCTTAACCAGTGGTGAAAGTAAGCCGATACGGTCCGGCACTACGTACGCAGGAGGCAAGAGCTGCTGCCAGATAAAGCCTTCATTCAGAATCAGTCATGGCTGCACATGGGTCAGAAAACAGATCTGCTAACCAGATGAAGTCTAAAACACCATTTACTCTGTTTATAAGTTTCTTTTTTATTCATTCTGAAATGTTTCTGAACCATATGTACTGTGTTTCTGTGCCCCAGCACTCTTAATGCTCCTCTCCCTTCCTTCCCCATGGAGCCAGGGGCTTTTATCGTCGGCCAGCCTTCAGAATGTGAACTACTACGTTTAATGTCCTTCCGCCCATAGCAAAATGTCCCAATTAAAGTCAATAGGACAGTTGTAGATATTAATACTGGCCTGCTCCTGCTTATCTCTGAAGGCCCATCTTACCCTGGTTTAAGATTTGGCAGTAAAGGTGAAACAATTATCAGAGGCAAACATTAAAATATGCATATTTAATTCATTGGAATTCCAAAGGAGACAGAATTTACATTACCATTTCGTTGTATTCAGTACATGCTCGACTATGGAGGACCAATCCTGCCATAATTAAAAATACACAGAGAAATAAATGAGGGACTTAATAATATAAAATGGCTTGAAGCAGTAGCTAATAATATCAATTTGTGTGCCATTAAATGCGGCAAAATAATGAAAAGAAGATATTTATTCAACAATTGATCAATTATTCATCAAAAAATATATAATTTAACTTACACTTTTATTTTTACTTTTCTTCTTGCTTTTATGCTGACTTATTTTTAACCCACTTGTTTTCTGTTATACGTTTTTATTGAAGTCTTTATTTGTCTTTGTGTATTTATTTCAAGCGGGTTTTTTTGGTTCCGTATTTCCACTGCAACCTTTTTTATTGTTTGATATTTATTTACACCATTTTTAAAATATGTTTTTATTTTTGTTTCATTCTTATTTACAACACAACATTTTTAAAGCCTGTTTTTACTCCACCATAAATATTTCCTTTCCTTTTATTTTAACATCCTTGTATTTCTGAAACAATCATTTATTTCTGCCTCTAACATTTCTAACTGTTTTTTTTACCCAACATATTTTTGTCTGCCCTTTTTATTTCCTTCTGTATTTCCACTTAGTATATTTCTACTCCGTGTTTTTAAAGCAACATTTTTAAAGCATGTTTTTACTCCACCATAAATATTTCTTTCTATTTTATTTTAACCTTCTATTTCTGAAACAATCATTTATTTCTGCCTCTAACATTTCTAACTGTTTTTTTACCTAACATATTTTTGTCTGCCCTTTTTATTTCCTTCTGTATTTCCACTTAGTATATTTCTACTCCGTGTTTTTAAAGCAACATTTTTAAAGCATGTTTTTACTCCACCATAAATATTTCTTTCTATTTTATTTTAACCTTCTATTTCTGAAACAATCATTTATTTCTGCCTCTAACATTTCTAACTGTTTTTTTACCTAACATATTTTTGTCTGCCCTTTTTATTTCCTTCTGTATTTCCACTTAGTATATTTCTACTCCGTGTTTTTAAAGCAACATTTTTAAAGCATGTTTTTACTCCACCATAAATATTTCTTTCTATTTTATTTTA
Source organism: Fundulus diaphanus (assembly GCA_037039145.1). NCBI lineage: Eukaryota > Metazoa > Chordata > Actinopteri > Cyprinodontiformes > Fundulidae > Fundulus > Fundulus diaphanus. The sequence continues at coordinate 47,942,622 of CM073141.1, forward strand.
ACCTTCTATTTCTGAAACAATCATTTATTTCTGCCTCTAACATTTCTAACTGTTTTTTTTACCCAACATATTTTTGTCTGCCCTTTTTATTTCCTTCTGTATTTCCACTTAGTATATTTCTACTCCGTGTTTTTAAAGCAACATTTTTAAAGCATGTTTTTACTCCACCATAAATATTTCTTTCTATTTTATTTTAACCTTCTATTTCTGAAACAATCATTTATTTCTGCCTCTAACATTTCTAACTGTTTTTTTACCTAACATATTTTTGTCTGCCCTTTTTATTTCCTTCTGTATTTCCACTTAGTATATTTCTACTCCGTGTTTTTAAAGCAACATTTTTAAAGCATGTTTTTACTCCACCATAAATATTTCTTTCTATTTTATTTTAACCTTCTATTTCTGAAACAATCATTTATTTCTGCCTCTAACATTTCTAACTGTTTTTTTTACCCAACATATTTTTGTCTGCCCTTTTTATTTCCTTCTGTATTTCCACTTAGTATATTTCTACTCCGTGTTTTTAAAGCAACATTTTTAAAGCATGTTTTTACTCCACCATAAATATTTCTTTCTATTTTATTTTAACCTTCTATTTCTGAAACAATCATTTATTTCTGCCTCTAACATTTCTAACTGTTTTTTTACCTAACATATTTTTGTCTGCCCTTTTTATTTCCTTCTGTATTTCCACTTAGTATATTTCTACTCCGTGTTTTTAAAGCAACATTTTTAAAGCATGTTTTTACTCCACCATAAATATTTCTTTCTATTTTATTTTAACCTTCTATTTCTGAAACAATCATTTATTTCTGCCTCTAACATTTCTAACTGTTTTTTTTACCCAACATATTTTTGTCTGCCCTTTTTATTTCCTTCTGTATTTCCACTTAGTATATTTCTACTCCGTGTTTTTAAAGCAACATTTTTAAAGCATGTTTTTACTCCACCATAAATATTTCTTTCTATTTTATTTTAACCTTCTATTTCTGAAACAATCATTTATTTCTGCCTCTAACATTTCTAACTGTTTTTTTACCTAACATATTTTTGTCTGCCCTTTTTATTTCCTTCTGTATTTCCACTTAGTATATTTCTACTCCGTGTTTTTAAAGCAACATTTTTAAAGCATGTTTTTACTCCACCATAAATATTTCTTTCTATTTTATTTTAACCTTCTATTTCTGAAACAATCATTTATTTCTGCCTCTAACATTTCTAACTGTTTTTTTTACCCAACATATTTTTGTCTGCCCTTTTTATTTCCTTCTGTATTTCCACTTAGTATATTTCTACTCCGTGTTTTTAAAGCAACATTTTTAAAGCATGTTTTTACTCCACCATAAATATTTCTTTCTATTTTATTTTAACCTTCTATTTCTGAAACAATCATTTATTTCTGCCTCTAACATTTCTAACTGTTTTTTTACCTAACATATTTTTGTCTGCCCTTTTTATTTCCTTCTGTATTTCCACTTAGTATATTTCTACTCCGTGTTTTTAAAGCAACATTTTTAAAGCATGTTTTTACTCCACCATAAATATTTCTATTTTATTTTAACCTTCTATTTCTGAAACAATCATTTATTTCTGCCTCTAACATTTCTAACTGTTTTTTTTACCCAACATATTTTTGTCTGCCCTTTTTATTTCCTTCTGTATTTCCACTTAGTATATTTCTACTCCGTGTTTTTAAAGCAACATTTTTAAAGCATGTTTTTACTCCACCATAAATATTTCTTTCTATTTTATTTTAACCTTCTATTTCTGAAACAATCATTTATTTCTGCCTCTAACATTTCTAACAGTTTTTTTACCTAACATATTTTTGTCTGCCCTTTTTATTTCCTTCTGTATTTCCACTTAGTATATTTCTACTCCGTGTTTTTAAAGCAACATTTTTAAAGCATGTTTTTACTCCACCATAAATATTTCTTTCTATTTTATTTTAACCTTCTATTTCTGAAACAATCATTTATTTCTGCCTCTAACATTTCTAACTGTTTTTTTACCTAACATTTTTTTGTCTGCCCTTTTTATTTCCTTCTGTATTTCCACTTAGTATATTTCTACTCCGTGTTTTTAAAGCAACATTTTTAAAGCATGTTTTTACTCCACCATAAATATTTCTATTTTATTTTAACCTTCTATTTCTGAAACAATCATTTATTTCTACCTCCAACATTTCTAACTGTTTTTTTACCCAACGTATTTTTGCCTGCCCTTTTTATTCCCGTCTGTATTTCCACTTCGCGTATTTATGCTTGGTCCGTCTGCCTGCAGCTGTTAATGTCAAAACGATGCCGGGGAGGGAGGGGGAGGTAGGGGGCGGCGTCACCGGCAAAGCCTCACAACTATTGGACAAGGGCTGGCTCCCCGGAAACGACCCTCATCAGAGCAGACGACAGGCCGCTTTCCCAGAATACACCGCGGCCGCAGCTTGATTCTGGACCACTGAGCTCTCAAGGTGGTAAGTCAAAAACTACCTTTTCTGCTGCTGCTGTTCGTTAAGAGTACGTTTTCAGATCGTTTGAGGCGACAACATTATACTTTTAAGCTTTCCTATATGGCCCGTTTACAGAGTTAGTGTGTAATTAAAAAAAAGTGCAACGTTGAGAGGACCAGTGATCCGCAGAACCTCTCAGCCTAGACTGTGTGAAGTACCGCTGGTTCTGATGGCGCTTTTGTTGTTTTAATTCGGTAAAACGTTCATTTGTTTTGTGTTTATCTGACTGACTTGTGTTGCTTTGCAAGCCCATCTGTGTCAACTGGTAGGCATTTTAAGATTGACAGCCATTTCCTACTTTTATCTTTAAAGGGGAAGTCCGGTCAACAAGGAAAAATCAGGGTATCATTAGCTATAACTAAAACTAATACGTTCGTGGTTATTTAATGAACTTATCTTTAATCAATAAGAAAATAAAAACATAAATTGTCGTCTGAATCACTGTGTATGGGGGCTGACATTACTGCCCATATTTGGGCAGTAAGGGGCGTTTGACATCACATCCTGCGACGTAGAAAAGCGGAAGCGGCGACAGCATTTCTCTCCGCTTTCCATGCAAAGTCAATAGGAGCCGTTCTACACAGCTGCGATCATCAATAATTATTTCGGATTTCCAGAGGACTTCACCGCTGACATTCCCAAGAGCTATTGCTGAAGCAACAATGCCCACGTGCATGGCCATCGGATGTTCCAACACAACTGGTAAAAGTGGAAAAAACATAGCTTATTTTAACTTCCTGATTCATGAGCCACCGGGCTCGGGCTCGGCGCTGGATTGCCAACTTGAAGAGCGGATTTGCCATCTAACTTCTGGCCAGAGAGAAAACACGTCATATGCAGCAACCATTTCGAAGAAGAATGTTTTGAACATGACATGAGGGCGAGGATTTTCAGTAAGTTATTTTTAAATTTTTAATTTTTAATTTAGAAGTTACGGGGATGGTTACCGACCAGAGGGGCGGAGGGATACAACATGGTATCCCTCCGCCCCAGCATGTGCTGGAATGCTTTTATATTTTAATACTTATACAATAATGACCACCTGCCCTATTTGCTAGGGAGCAAATATATAACTTAAGTCACTTCAGCGCGATCTCTCCTCCGCTGTGTGTGTGTGTGTGTGTGTGCGCGCTCTGCTGCAGCGCCGGCAAAGCCGTGCTCCGCCCAGCATGTGCTGGAATGCTTTTATATTTTATTATTTATACAATAATCACCACCTGCCCTATTTACTAGGGGGCAAATATATAACTTAAGTCGATCTCTCCTCCGCTGTGTGTGTGTGTGCGCGCGCTCCGCTGCAGCGCCGGCAAAGCCGTGCTGCACGGAGCGAGCGCGCACACACACACACGCGTGTATATATATATACTGTAGGACCCGACTGAGTTTGCAATGGAAATAGGTACGCTGGACTCCGTCAAAAGTCCGGTTTCTGTCAAGAAACTCTTCTAAAACATCCATATCGCTATCAGATGATGATGACTCCACAGAACTCTCATCACTGTCACTAAATACTTCATCACTCTCTGCTTCGTACAGAGCACCAGTCGTCGCCATCTTGGAAAATAGTGCGCCGTGACAAACAAAGCGTTGAAACTTGCTCAACAGCGGGTCCGCCGAGTGACGTCAAAAAATGGGAGGTGACAGTACTATTCTTGACCAAGATGGATTCCTCCACATAAACATGATTAAATGAGAATTATTCTTAATTAAGAAAACGTATAATTTTTTGCACAGTATGTAGTAGTTTTATATTTAAAGTACTTTCAGCAGTTTGAATTCTAATTTTGACCGGACTTCTCCTTTAAGAAAAAAAAGCATTGAGCATGGTATTAAACAAGTGATAAGGTTGAAATTGTGACAATTTCTCTATAAATCATTAAAATGAAAACACAATTTTAACATTATTAACAGTATGGCAGTAGGGTTAAACTACTTTGTTGTACCTACTGACCACAGCATTGACCATTAAGAAAGGAAAAGTCATTTTTATGTCTGTCCACCTTTACAGTGATTAATCTATAAATTGTGTGCAGTCAGTTCAGTTCATTCTTAGTGAAATGGCAAAAATAATCAATACATCTTGCAATGAGAATCTTTACATTATAAAAACACTATAGTTAATACCACAGAAGGGAAGCCATTTGTTACATTTACTATAATTGACTAGTTTTACAGGACTATACATTTTATTTTTTCTTTCTTGAGAAATATATTAATTTGCATGTTAACCAGGTATAGTTTTATGATGTAAAAAGGTGAGAAATTAAAAACCAATTATGGTAACACTTGGCATTTTTTATTTACAGGAAGAAACACCAACAAAATATTTGAGGATAAACACCTCTGTGCCAATCCTCCAAATCTTTTTTTAATGAAGGGGACCTGAAACCAGCCTTCAAGCTAAACAGGGCCACCATCGTCCTCCTCCTTCAGCTGCTGCCCATCCAGAAGGCCCATGGATGGCCATAGGAGATAGAGGTGCTGGTGACCCTCTACTGGCTGGCCTGCAGTGCATCCTATAGGGAAACAGCCGACATGCCCTTGTGTGCCAGGTGGTGCACAGAGCTGTAAACTCCCTGATGGACATCATTCTAAAAATAATTTTCTTCCCAAAAAGACAACATTTGGAGGAAGTAGGGGCTGGTTTTCCCGCCTTGTCGGGAACGAGGCCTTCAAAGCAGCAGTCGGTGCCATTGCTGGGTGCCATGTGCAAATTGTTCCACCTGCAGAGCCACAAAAGAAATGTTAATTAAACAGAAAACTCTTCCCACGGGGAAAGATGTTTACATCGACAATGTCGGCTCTGTCCGTGACTTACATCGACAATGTCGGCTCTGTCCGTGACTTACCGGTACTGTGGCGCTCAGTATATTACCTAAATTACAAGTTATTTTACAACAGGAACCACGGCAAGGTGAAAAACATCAATGAGCATGCCTTTGGTGCTCTAAAGACGCGGTGGCGTTCCATTTTCTTTAGGGCGCTGGAGGTCCGCCCGACGTTTGCCCCAAAAGTAATCAGTACCTGCTTCATCCTTCACAATATTAGTATAGAGGCAGGTGACCAGCTTGACCGTGGAGGAGGAGGCGGTCGACCCAGAAGAGGATGCCCATCTGACGACTGAAGAGAGGGAGCTGTCTGGAAGCTGCCTCCAAGCCAGACTGGCAGCCCAGCTGCATGTTTAAGTGAACATGACTACATGTGACCTAACCTAGATCGGTTGTAGTCATGTACACATGCTGCTTCATTTCATTTTTTTTACACTACCTGTAAAAACACATTAAATAATCAGTAAATTAATTTCCATTCCTATTATTTATCAATTGTATCTTTGTAGGTGTTTGTCCAAGGTGTTTATAAAAGTAAATTTTTTGTTTTAAATCATATGTTAATATTTGTTTTGAACATGTTACATCTCAACTCTGTTCCAAAGTTAACTCATTTGTTTAAAATAAATGTCTTTTTATACAGTTACTATTGTTTTGTTTCCCCTCTCAATTCTTCGTGTCCTCACTCAAAAGAAACTCACTTAGATAGGGAAAAACATGTATAGATTTTATTTATAACAAGTCAACAAGGTTTTCCAAAAGGGGACAATAATTTATGGCCCCTTTCGGTGGCCTCCCTGTCCCTGGGAGACATTTATAATTTATTCCAGTAAGTATTGAGTTAATAAAGCAACACAAATCAGTCAAATGAACGTTTTGCACAAACAGATACTTCGATATATACACATTTTAGCTTTTAACTGTTTCCAGTGTCTAAACAGAATATCGGTCTCATGTATGAATCAATGCTACTCTTTTACTCCAAAACAGAACATGGTGTACTGTCCCTTTAACACTGTCTCTGCCTCGCTTCACACAAGCAAAAGGTTTGCTAGCATTAGTTAGCTTTTCATGAACATGTCCCGTTTCAACTCAATACTCTTCACAAACTCAATACTGTAACTTCTTACTCGCCCCTCAGTTTTGTCAGCTCTTACTGATACGTTAAATACCGCTTCTAAATACATTAACACTGACCTGGAGTATATAACAGACGAGACACACAAGTTGAGCTCCTTTTAGCACCAACCGAAAGATTTAATCTTCTTCTGTGTGCTCGCTCCTGTTTATGCCACCAGGTTGACTAGCGCCCCCAAGCGGTCGTATGTGTAATTGCACTCAATGACCGGGACAAGACAAAGAACTTATTAACTATATATATATATATATATATATATATATATATATATATATATATATATATATATAATGTTGGGGTGCCTATTTTCATGCTTCTTGTTTCCATTTAATCATAACTTGTTTAGCCCCACTACACACTAACTCACACTAACACACTAAACGGGCCATATAGGAAAGCTTAAAAGTATAATGTTGTCGCCTCAAACGATCTGAAAACGTACTCTTAAAGAACAGCAGCAGCAGAAAAGGTAGTTTTTGACTTACCACCTTGAGAGCTCAGTGGTCCAGAATCAAGCTGCGGCCGCGGTGTATTCTGGGAAAGCGGCCTGTCGTCTGCTCTGATGAGGGTCGTTTCCGGGGAGCCAGCCCTTGTCCAATAGTTGTGAGGCTTTGCCGGTGACGCCGCCCCCTACCTCCCCCTCCCTCCCCGGCATCGTTTTGACATTAACAGCTGCAGGCAGACGGACCAAGTATAAATACACGAAGTGGAAATACGCGAAGTGGAAATACAGACGGAAATAAAAAGGGCAGGCAAAAATACGTTGGGTAAAAAAACAGTTAGAAATGTTGGAGGTAGAAATAAATGATTGTTTCAGAAATAGAAGGTTAAAATAAAATAGAAATATTTATGGTGGAGTAAAAACACGCTTTAAAAATGTTGCTTTAAAAACACGGAGTAGAAATATACTAAGTGGAAATACAGAAGGAAATAAAAAGGGCAGACAAAAATACGTTAGGTAAAAAAACAGTTAGAAATGTTAGAGGCAGAAATAAATGATTGTTTCAGAAATAGAAGGTTAAAATAAAATAGAAAGAAATATTTATGGTGGAGTAAAAACATGCTTTAAAAATGTTGCTTTAAAAACACGGAGTAGAAATATACTAAGTGGAAATACAGAAGGAAATAAAAAGGGCAGACAAAAATATGTTGGATCAAAAAAACAGTTAGAAATGTTAGAGGCAGAAATAAATGATTGTTTCAGAAATACAAGGATGTTAAAATAAAAGGAAAGGAAATATTTATGGTGGAGTAAAAACAGGCTTTAAAAATGTTGTGTTGTAAATAAGAATGAAACAAAAATAAAAACATATTTTAAAAATGTTGGTGTAAATAAATATCAAACAATAAAAAAGGTTGCAGTGGAAATACGGAACTAAAAAAAACCCGCTTGAAATAAATACACAAAGACAAAATAAAGACTTCAATAAAAACGTATAACAGAAAACAAGTGGGTTAAAAATAAGTCAGCATAAAAGCAAGAAGAAAAGTAAAAATAAAAGTTAAATTATATATTTTTTGATGAATAATTGATCAATTGTTGAATAAATATATTCTTTTTATTATTTTGCCGCATTTAATGGCACACACATTGATATTATTAGCTACTTTTTCAAGCCATTTTATATTATTAAGTCCTTCATTTATTTCTGTGTGTATTTTTAATTATGGCAGGATTGGTCCTCCATACTCGACATCCTGGCTCATGGCGATGTAAAAGATTCTGTCTGTCTTTCACTACTCTGAACACATACTTAACACATACTTAAAGGACTGACTGCCCCTCCTGCTTAGTCCCGGGGGATGTGTGGACAGACACAGCGGCTAATTTATTACTGAAACGGTCTTTATCAGGGGTTCAGCAAATGACCTCTCCCAACCATAAACCCAAGCTGCATGTTTATTTTGCCCTGAAGGGGAGACAGTCTCAAAGGTCAGACATTCCTTATTTCTTCCATACAACTGGCTGATTAATATAACAACTAAGATATTCCAGAACCAGTGGTGCTGCGGTGGGCGTGCTGCGTCAATTTGCACTTGAATTCAAGTGCGCATAATTAAGTTAGGCTACATGTTATTTAGGTGCACACTTTTAAGGAGCATTTTAAGGGACTTGTAACACCAGACCAGTCATTCCTCCTCTTCCCTCTAAAGGAGTCCTTTACAATCTTTATTTATGTATTTTTTTCATGGTTTATTCCTTGTGTGCGGCCCACCAATGGGGGTAAAAATCCTACCACCTCACCGCCTCAATCTGGTATCATTAAGTATAAATTATGCTGGTACCAGACGTTACTAAAAAACATTTTTTTTCTACAATCACTTAGGAACCAGTGAGGCGCAGAGCTTGAAAAGCTCCGCCTACACTCATGGAATATAGGCTTGATGAAATTCTGCCTCATTTACGAATGAGGTTATAGACTTACATTGATAAACAAACCCATAGATTAATGATAATCTGTGGTGTTTTCTTTGTCTGGATGTGAATCTGATCATTCAGATTGTGCCTTTTATAATCAACTATAATATTTTCTTGTTAAAGTCAGGAAAAAAAGATTGTGTTATGTTGTTGAGCTGTTTTTGAAGAACTTCTGTTTGCAAAACAACCATATTTCCCCCTTTTAAAAAACTAACAATATTCTCAACTCCACATGATTTATACAATCTAAAACTAGTCATTCAAAACAGAATAAAATGTTAAACCCAGCCAAATGGAAAATGAAATGCAGATCCACAAAAACAAACAATAAAAACCTCAAAAGCTAACATCTCAAACTGAGTTAAAAGACAATAAAAATATCTGTTTTAAGAGAACATTAAACACAGAAAGTGAAATGGCCTGCCTGATACGTAACTACTTGAATCCAGAATTTGTGTGGTTACCTCTTTGCACTCTGTTTTTCAGATGACTAATGAAAACTGATCTGCAGATCTGAGTACATAACAGGGAGAGTGAATATGAAGCTGGTCTGACAGATCCTGGAAAGCAAGGCCATGAAGATATTTAAAAACAAATAAAATAATTTTAAAATCAATCGAAATGTGAACCAGTATCCAAGGAATTGCTGCTAAAACTGGAGAAATGTGCTCTCGTTTTCTGGTACCAGTTAAAAGAAGAGCAGCAGCATTTTGGACCAGTTGCAGTCAAGCCACTAGAGTTTTATTAAACCCAGAGTAAAGTGGAGTGCAGTAATCTAAGCGAGTCTTAAATCTAAGCATAGATTAAAATATTTAGTCATCTGTCTCAGTTTGAAAAAGGTGGACTGGACCACAGATTGTAATTGTGCATCAAGGTTAAAGGTATACTATGCAACTGGGATTGATTTTCCAGCGAGGCGCCCCCCAGAGGGCGAAAGTAAAAGTGCACTGTCGTAAATATGCTCAGCTGTTCTCCTGGTTTCTCCGTCAAGCCAGGCGCGGTTGTTTTGAGCTTAGCAGACAGGCGAACGCAACGAATACAAAAGTCGAAAAAACGGCAGTACAAACAATGACTAACACAGTGAAAGTATGAACATGCACACAGAGAGAGAGAAACCATTCCAATGCAGTGTTTCCCCTAGGAATTTGCTTACCGGACGACCAGTGGAGCAGCGGGGGGAAGAGAGACAAGCTTTGCGCGCATATGGAGTTATTTTTTTTTTTTTTTTTTGGAATGTTGGGAGGCGGTAGCGTGAGGGAAACCCTACAATGTTACTTACAATCGCATCAGCAGAAACGTGAGGTCCGCGTCAGCCTTGCAGCCTTCTCTTTCTTTTAACTCTCGCCATTCGGAAAAAGCTTGCCCGATGTTCACCCATGTACGACTCCTCTTTCTGTCCAGAGCCCTTTTCATCTTTCTTGCCTGCTCCGACATGGGCTTTCGCTGTTTTATCGCCGGTTCCGCCATGATAACTGCACAGATATCGCCACTGCGCTAGCAACAAACATGTTCTCGCCGTAAAGCAAGACCGACTCTCGCGATCTTGCACGAGATTCTGAGCCTGTGGGCGCGGGCCGAGGGTTCCTGCAGTTGCAAGTGCGGTATTTCCCCCACAGACCACCAGGGCGGCCAAGAAAACCTTTGTTCAACCTGAAATGACTCATTTAATCATCCAAAACGGTATGGAACACATTAATTAACTGAAAAATGTTGCATAGTATGCCTTTAATATTATTCTCAATGTTACACTCAGGTCTGTAGCAGCATGTGTCGGATACTGACTTTAAGGTCCCAGGTCAACCCTGATGTTAGAAACATCAATGGGCCCAAGCAACATAAACTTTGGTGACATCCATGATTTCTGCAATGCCTTTGAGAAGTTTATTTTTAGAGCAACTATTTTCCTTTTTAGTGTCATAAAAGTCTGAATGTCTTCTGCCTAAAAAATAAGGCTTATAACTGACTGCAAAGGGACAGGGTAAAGAGAGAAGAGGAAGAGGCCAACAATGGAGCCTTGAGGCACTCTGCATCGAGTGGGACTAATAAAATGTTCTTAAAAAAAGGAGTGTAATAATACCGGCAATAACTTTAAACTACTTTATTACTTTATTCAGTGATTATATTTGTACATTTGGGGTCTGTTTCATTTGATCCATTCATGCGGGTCTATATAGACACTAAATATGTTTTACAAGAATAAAGCAGACAGCTGGAATGGACTCAGGAAGCTTGTTTTGGTTGCAGCAGACAGAATTTCTGGAGATGAGTGACAATCAGAACAAATTGTATTTTTGTCAGAAATCTGGAAACGACTACAGAGCAGTTTACTTGGTGAAAAGGTGCAATATTGAGCGTAAATGTTGTGAATGAAGTTTAAACAGATGTGATTCCCCTCATATTATGCAGTCTTGGTATATTGAAACAAATTATGGGAGAACAGTTGTGTGTTTTTTCTGTTTTAACACACTAGATGAATAATAAATATATGTTGTGCAATTATACACTGTTTAAAGTTATTTAATGTTTCATAAATAACCCTCTGTCTGTTAAGTATTGTCTGGTGATGATCAGCTCTTAAGCTGATATCAAGACAATGGTTGAAAGGGATGAATTCAAGCACTAGCGATCTTTTAACAGCAAAACCTGCACACACATAGAATAAAAGGAGTGACAACTTCTTTTCAAGTCCAAGAATTTAATAACAGAAATAAAATGAACATCCAGAGAACATCACTATGTAATGCTGTTTATCTGAAATAACACAATATTTCGATTAATAAATCCTCTCTACTAGGCTAGTGAAACTTAACTAAACTACTAAACAAAATGAAGATAAAAAGAAGCTAAGCTAAGGAACTATTTACATGCAAAACAAACAAAAGACAAAACAAGTGGTGGGTCATAATCAGAATACTTCAGTGAATCCTGGATCACTGCAGATCTGATTAACAAAAACATGGGATGGAGTTAAAACATTTGCCATGTATTTCAATCCATTCACAATGCAAAGCCCAAGTTAAACAAAATATTAGGGTTAGGGTTATATAGGACATTTTGACCAATCTGTATAATCTGACCCAATCTGTATAATATGATTGAACTTGATTTTGTAAAGTGCCTTGAGATGACATGTTTCATGATTTGGCGCTATATAAATAAAATTGAATTGAATTATTTGTTGAAATAATATTCTGAGGACTGTTTGTCCTGTAAAATCAAATCATTTAAACCCTTACGACCGAGTTTGTTAATGCGATTCTCCCTCCGGGCGCATGGGGTCGCTGTGGCAACTCGGTGGCTAAGAGGTTACAACATAAAGTTACCGAAATTGCCTTGAAAACCGGCATTAATATACCATATTGATGCGGGAATAAGTCTTATAACACCATCGGAGGATGGCGGGGCAGAACAGTTACGCTTTATGCTTTAAAACAAACTCTTTGAAATGTCCGAGACCGGATGTTAGCAAGGCTAATAGCATGTTTGGCTAGCGCGACCTACCGGTTAGCCCTTTGTTCTAAACACCACGGTTTACAAACATTTCCCAATAAACCTTTTTCTTCACCCTCAGACCGCTGCCCAACCTGTTGATGCCTCATGTGTGAGTTCTGTTCACTTTGGCCGTTCCAGGAAGAAGCGTTGAAGGAGGAAATGGTTGGCTAGCGCTAGCGGGCTAGCGCTTGGCTCTTGGCAGGCTAGCGTTAGCCTTGCAGCAGCATGTGGCTAACGGCGTGGTCTGGATAGCTTGGAGGCCACGTTCTTTGACCGGGATGCAGTCCAAGCAGGGATTTTGCTCAGCATCCAGCCTTCAGCTCCATTGGTGTTCACTTCCCTGTACAGGCTGAGGAAAAATACACAGAGCTATTTCAGATGCAGGATTTTTTTCCCTGCATCTGATTGTGAAGTTAGGACTGCAACTTAGCTCTGTATTTGCCCGGACATGTTGTTTGTCCGGATTCAGTCAGGTCCTCTGCTGAAGCAGGCGGTCGAATCTAGCAGACCCTGGATCAAGTGTTGTTGGTCCAGGCAATTTTTCAGATGTTCCAGCAGATGAGGCCATATGGCCCCATGGTTCAGGCCCTCTCCCTTGTCTTGGAGAGGTGGTCTGTAGAAGAGTGCTGAAGTGGTCTGAAGAAGTGGGAAAAAGAGTTGAAGAGAAGAGAGAGTCTTTGTCTGTGGGAGAAAGGTTTTATCTCAGCAGGAGTGGTCACAGCTGACCTCCTGCTGGGAAAAAGGGCCGTCCAAACATGGGGGTCTCCTGTTACGGGCAGAGTGGAATTCCTTTGTGACCCTCTTCCACTGTCCAGAATCCAATCCGAGATCAATTATTTTGATGATCCTGGCGGTAATATCACAACAGTGCCAACACTCCTCTCCTCTAGTTGTTTAAAAATGCTGGTGGGAAAATTGGTGGTAGACGCGGTTTCTTGACTATGCTCACGCACAGAGCTGTAATACTTTTCATTGTGTTTCAGACAGGTGCAGTTCATTTTACAGATGCAGTTTTAGTACATGTTCAGAGAGGAACCGGGAAGCCAGCAACCAGTGGTGGGGTGTGAGGATAGCTGAGGTGTGTTGCCATGGGCGTGTTTACCTGCTGAATGTAACCGCTGTGAAACAATCAGAAAATTACTTTTTATTTCTCTGATTAATAACAACTTTACAGAGGCTGCACTTCTTCATGTTTCTATTTTGCAGTGTAAATTGTGAGTCAGACTCAGATTTAGAAGCCGGTACATGAAATAAATAAAGAGAGAACACACACAGGTGGATTATCAGAGTTTAGTCCGTGAATCCACTTGGATAGTCTGCTTCAGAGACGTTTCAGGTTGTCTGTGGAGGTTTGACCAATTTCTGTGTCTCTTTCTTTCTCTGGCTCCAGGCTGAGCCACCAATGCATTTACTAAGGATATATTAATCCTGTCTAAAATAGGGCCACTGATCAAAGGAAATACCTCCTTAAACAATTTAGTTGGGATTGCGTTTAACATACAGGTAGAAGGTTTAGATGAAGCAAAAAGTTTTAGATAGCTCAGAAAGCTCTACTGGTTCTAAACAGTTCAAACACCGCGCAAGATTCCTCCAACGCTGCCTCACTTACTGAGGATAAGGTAATCATTTTTGGGAGGATGCCAATTATTTTATTTTTAATGGAATCAATTTTATTTATGAAGAAACCCATAAAGTCATTACTGCAGAGAGCTAAGGGAATGGATGGATCAACGGAGCTGTGACTCTGAGTAAATTTGGCAGCTGTACTGAAGAGAAATGTAGGATTATTTTTATTCTCCTGAATTAATGATGAAAAATATGCTGCTCTAACTGCTAAGGGTCTTTTTATACAACATCCATCCATCCATCCATTTTCTGACCCGCTTAATCCCTCATGGGGTCGCGGGGGTTGCTGGTGCCTATCTCCAGCGTTCACTGGGCGAGAGGCGGGGTTCACCCTGGACAGGTTGCCAGTCTGTCGCAGTTTTTTATACAACAGTAGACTGTTTTTCCAGATTAGGTAGGATTCCTCTTGGTGTGTAGAGCGTCATTTTCTCTCCAATTTCCTAACATTGTGCTTCAAGGAACGCAGCTCTGAATTAAACCAGGGAGCCAGCTTCCTGTGAACAATCACCTTCTTTTTCAAGGGAGCTACATTGTCTAATGCAGAACGCAATGAGGAAGTCACACCGTTAACAAAGGCGTCTATTTGTGAATGGGAAGAAACAACATTGCTGCTATCTCCAGGGCATTTCTGCAATACTGAGGATATTAAAAGGGGGACAGACTCTGTAAAGTTTGATACAGCATTATCCCATAAAGATCTACTATAGTGAAATCTTATTTTGGGGGTGGAGAACTCAGTTAAATTTAACTCAAAGGTTATTAAAAATTGTCAGATAGAACAGGGTTGTGAGGAAATACTGTTAATTCTTCACAATCAATGGCATATGTCAGCACAAGGTCCAAAGTATGAATGCAAGAGTGCATGGGCTTATGCACATATTGAGCAAAACCAATTGAATCTTGGATAGTTTTAAAGGCTACACTAAGGTTATCACATTCAGTGTCAACATGAATGTTAAAATCCCCCACTATAATAACCTTGTCAGTGTTTAACTCCAAATCAGATAAGAAGTCTGACAACTGATCCAAAAACTGAGACTCAGGGCCTGGTGGACGATACAAAACAACAAAGAGAAAGAATTGTAGTTATTAATTGGCTTGGGACTAATTAATAAATCACACTGAAAGATGGTTGCTACTCCTCCTCCTCTTCCCGCAGATCTGGGAATGTGGAAATTTAAATAATTGGAGGGAGTTGACTCATTTATACTAATGTAGTCCTCTTGTAGCCAGTTTTCTGTGAGACAAAATCAATCAATCTGATAATCAGAAATCAATTAACTAACAGTCTTTGGAGGGAGAGACCTTATATTTAATAGACCACATTTAATTGTTTTAATTGGTTCAAGTTGAGTTGTATTGATTTTTATTAGATTTTTATGATTTGTTCCTTTTAGATCCGTTTTTTATCTGTTTGGTTTTGGCCATGGGAAAGACACTGTCTCAATAGGGTAATGGGTGGGTAACAGTAAAGAAGCTGCAGAGAGATCATCAGATCTTCTAATTCTTTTAGCCTTGTGGTGTGACCCAAGAGCTGATGCCATAGACCAGCTGGTACTGATGCACTTTGATAGACAGGCAAAGCTCTATCAGCGTCTTACTGGTACAGTCCATCAGATCTTTGTGATCCCATTCCTTGAAGAGTTCCATCCTTCCCACATATGTAACAACCGGACGTTTTGAACTTGACCGTATTTCCTTTTGTTGTAGCAGCTCCCACTTAGAAAAGATTTCCTGAAAACTTCGGAACATACAGCACCTCATAAATGGTGGTAGGTTTAGCACAGGGGTTAGAGTTCTCCGTCGCTGCGACGGATTTCCGTCATTTGGAAAATGAGCGCAAAAAGTTCCGTCTAGACCAGGGGTCACTAATTAAAAATCAGCGGGGTCCGAATAAAGAACATCAACAACCAGTAAAGGTCCGGACACATTTGTAATTACAATCCGTTACTTCAAACAGTATTTAACACTGAAATAAAATGTTTATGCATCCACAAAAAACTAATGTTTTTCTATTTTAAAATCCAAAGTGCTTTTTGAAATAGAGAACCACAATCTTTCACAGTTTGGTATATAGACAATTTCTTGACTTTCACATCTTTTATAAAACACCTGAACTTTTTTTTTATTTCTTTTTTATGGCTTAATGAGAGAAGTGAGCTTTATGCTGCCCTGCAAGGATTTTAAACCAGAGTTTGATTGGCAAAAAAGCCAACCTCAAGCACATATCAAGGTGCTCCCTGTCACATTCAATATAAACCAATTTTATGATCATACAAGGCCAAACACAGCCTTAGAAATACAGGACACATCACCAACACTATCATGACATAATACATTTTAATTTGACACAGATTGCACGACAGTAATCAGTCTCTGCTTTGCCCGTTATTGTTCACCAATTAATCATTACAGTTTATAAAAAAAGGCAAGATTTTAGATGCCCAATTTTAATAAAATGGTTATATTTTAGCCCAGAGACCTGTCCAGGATGAACCCTGTGTCTGCGCTCCACTTTAACTTCATAAAAAAACTCTCTGAGAATCGCCTCTCTCTGGCCTCACCCAGTTAGAACCCGTTCTCCAGTCTATGTTGTAGCTGCAGTTTATTTATTTTATCTTTTTGATGTAGTTTTCTTAACAATCTGCAAAAATCAAAATCCTTGTCATTTTATTTAGTGTCCTGGAGCGCAGCCGCTCATCAGGTGAACACTGCTGCATACCGACAGCCGATGCAGCTCCGCCTTCTTTGCTCAGAACAGCAAAAAACAGTTCCCAATCGAACTCAGTCAAATGCCGACTTTTCTTCTTCAAGGGTCATGCTAAATTAGCCTGAGCTAGCGCGTTACTCTTCTTTGTGTTTTAAATAAAACGTAATAGCGAATGACGAGGAGATCCCTGGTTGGTCGCCGCGTTTATCAGCGAGGACATAAACGCTGACAGACGACATGGCCACAGGTGGAAATAACTTAATTTATGCAGGAGGAGATTGACGCTTACCGAGGGAAGTTGTTGTCAGCTGTTCTATCAGCTGAAGTTTCTGACCTGCTGGTTTGCATTAATCCAAAGAAAACCTTTGACCACCGCTACTTTCATTCATACCATCTGTGGTCAGCTTGAGATGTTCTTCCAAAAGTTAAAATGATTGAACACCGATAAACCTCAGACTGGCAATGTCCGCTTTGCAAAGACCCGCCCTACTCTCTTTCTGAATGGCTAATGTCCCGGTTTAATGGCTAATGTCTGCCAGGTTTAATTGGTTGAGAGCAGCTTCAATGTAAAACCTTGAATAAAAAGTCTAGACAGGACTTTTTGCGCTCAATTTTCCAAATGACGGAAATCCGTCGCATCGACGGAGAACTTTAACCTCTGAGTTAGACACTGTCGTCGGACAACATGCAGTAATTTATAAATGTTTTTTTTTTTTTTTTTTTTTTTTTTTTCCAGTGTCCTGTCTAGCAATATGGCAATAGGAATTGATGTCTCAATGCCAGATAGAGCTCGACAGATTTTGCTTTTACAAGTGGAGCAAACAGCTTTCGCCATAGTGCTCCACTTGATTTATGCTTGTAAATAGCTTTATTATGATTCCTGCAAGGAGAATTTCAAATTATATGGACATGACAATGGGAGAGTAAAGGAAGAACAAAAAGTGAAAGAAAAGAAAAAAAAGAGTAGAGGTGAAAGAAAGAGGAGATAAAAGGGAGAGAATGATAAAACCTTCTTTGTCTGCTCCATCACCTGGAAAGAGACACAAAAAGAACAGCACAACCAACAGACATAAAGCAACAGATACACTCGAATAACACCTAGATGCCATTGCTAAATCATATATATTATTATGTAAGCTGACATGTGTAATGTGATATTTGAAAAAAGAAAGTGAAAAAACATAAATAAATAAATAAATAAATTATAAGATTACTGTATATAAGTGAACACTTAATACCTGGGACCCAGCACCTGTGGGAGATGTGAAAGTGCACTAGTTTAGGTGAAGATTATCCAGAAATAGCTTGATAGTGATTGTGGAGAACCGAAGACCCACCTTCCCCGAGCACAGAGGCAGGCGTCAGGGGACCCGTAACCCCGGACTCCCAAAGGGGCCCCTAAAGCAGGTCGCCCAGGAAGGGCCGACACAGGATATCTGCAACCCCCCCCCCAAGGAAGGAGCAGAGACGACCCAGAGGAAATCCCCCAGCCACCGCAATGCCGACGCCCTCTAGAGCCGCGGAGACGAGCCCGTGGGCTCCGCCGGCAGCTAGCCCCGCTGAAGTGGTCCCGGCCATGGGCCCTGAGGGCCAGAGGCCCCAGGGGCGCCCCGCCCCCGCGACGAGGGCCCCGGCCGCCCCCCGGGGGGCCAGGCCCCGCGAAGAGGCCGCCGGGAGTGGGCCGGCGCACGCCCGGGAACCCGCCCCAAACCCGAAGCCAACCAATGCGCCAGGGGGCCAAGGCGCCCGCCAACGAAGTGGAGGAGGGCAGGACGTGGGGGGATGGGCTCCGCACCTAGCGGAGACTTGAGATGTTCTTGGGAGAGGGAGCGGACCACACCCATACCTGGGAAAAAAAAAAAAAAAAAAAAACTCATTCACCCCATCCCTCCCTTGTGCCCCACTCACCACACACAGAGAAAAAAAAAGAAAAAAAAAAAGACGCTGTACACACATTCCCACATAACACTCACATCCAACACTGACCAAAGGGGGGGGGGTCACCCCAAATCGACTATACGACTGCTTGTGCCCGACCCCCGGCCCCGGCCCCAGACCAGACGCCCCCCGGACCGGGCCCCCCCAAGAGGGCGGGCCAACACGACCCGCACGAGCCACCCGGCCAGAGCCCCCCCCCTCCCCCTAAATACCTAATAAACCCCCTCCCTCCCCCCACCTTACCCTTGCCATCCCTGCCCCCCGCCCCCTGGGGGGAGCAGAGGCATCAGCCCCAGACCTGGCAAGCCGCTGACTGCACACCGCAGCCCCCCGCCAAGACCCCGGACACAGTGGCCCGCACCTCCTCCAGGCCCCAGACTCCTTGCCGCCATCGGAGAACGGGGGGGTGCAGAAGACCCCGACCCTCCCTACGCCTGCTCAAATGTTGTGTTGTTGCATGTTGTTCTCAAGTGCGTTTAAAAACTGGGAGCGCCGAAGGGGATGCACGGCACAGCCCACCCCCCTTCCGGAAGGTAGCTGTTGCCAGCGCACCCCCTCCGTGTGACTGCCCAGAACCCTCAATGTCTAAGTGGGAGAGGAGGTGAAGGGAGCCGTCCGAGGTGAGGCCCACACAAGATAAGCCCCCCCCCCAGACGTCTTCCCCCCACCCCCCCTACCATGGCCTATATGAGTGTGCGATGTGAAAAATGTTTGAAGTGAAAGTGTCTAAGATGCATGATAAAATTGGGGAGAGGGGCGTCACCAGAAAGTGGCAACCTCCAGTAACGCCCCCTCCCTCATGACCTACATGTGTGGCGGCGTGATGGAGCAGGCAGAGGGAGGAGTCCGGGGATGGGGAGCAAATGACTGGGAAGCCAACCCAGGGAGCCAGCTCCCCTACTGACTCCAATAGGCACCCCCGCTCCCCGAAAGCCCCACCCAGAGAAGGGGGCCTCGCCAGCGGCACCACCGTAGCCCGGGGGCCAGAGAGAGGCCGCAGGGCCCGCCAGCCAACCACCCACCAGGACCAACACCTCAACCCCCCCCAGCCCACCCACCAAGCCTACTTAAACTAAATAAATAAATAAATAATAATAATAATAATAATAATAATAATAAGAGGGGGGGACACTGGCCAGCCGGCCCGCACGAGCCACCCCAAACCCCACCCCCCAGGTGAAACCCGCACCGGAAGACGACACGGACCAGGACCGGGACAGGGGGCCGGACACAAGCCCACCAGAACGTCAACCCCCCCCAACCCCCCCCCCCCCCCCCCCACTCGTAGATTTAATCCCTCCCCAACACTAACGTTCAAACAACTCACCATACATTCGACAGTAGACATCCAGGCTGGGTAGGTCCCTACTCCCCCTCCTTTCCCCCTCCCCCCACTGGCAGAGTGCCTATCCAATGAAGGAGAAGAGCATCTGCCCAGAGGTGTTAATGACCATGCCCCCCTACCAGCTCAACGGGCCCCGAGGCCCCCCAGCGCACCAGAGGCCCCGGGCAGGGGCGGACACCCGGGCGCGCGCCGGCCCACACCAATAGCGGTACACCCCCCGGAGCCGCAACCCCCGAGGCCCCGCCAGGGCCCGCGCCCGAGGGCGGCGCGCCCCAGGGACCCCAGACCCACCCCGGCCCCACCCAGCGGCAGCACAGCTACCAGGTCAGTAACCCACGTCCGTCAACACGCAGCTCCCAAAGAGCGCCGCAAGCGGCTGCTGTAGGCCACCCGTAGGCCTCCCAAACTCCTCCCAGATGGGGGCAACAGACCCCGGAGCCGGATCCACCAGGCGCCCTACTCCAAGTGCCCCCAGGGCCCCAGGAACCCCTCCATCCAGCCACTGCGCCCTGCAGGAAGCAACCCACCGCCCCCTATTCCACTAAGTGATGTTGTTGATCAGAGGAGCCCAAAGAGACCAATCAGATGTGGAAGCAGATGCTGTCTCTAGATTAATATGATCCAACAAAAGATCTCTATACTGATTGATACTGAAATTTTGTTTACTTTTCCAATTCATGAGGATAGTTTTCTTTGCGATGCATAAAGCAGTAAAAACCATGTAAACTATTTCTTTTTTCAGAGGACTTTCCTCAAAATTACCGAGCAGGCAAACTGATGGGGAAGGTGTAATTTTACAGCTCAAGCACTTTGATAAGTCCTTACATATCTGTGTCCAGAACCTCTGGACTGGTGTGCATAACCATAACGCATGAAAATAATTATCAGGATGATTGCCTATGCAGTGTGGGCAGATATTAGATTGTGCCAGACCCATCTTGAATAATCTTTGTCCTGTGTAGTGTACTCTGTGGAGGATTTTGTATTGTATTAGTTGTAAGTTGGTGTTTCTAGTCAATTTGAAAGTTCTTAGACATGTCTGAGCCCAGAAATTTTGTTCAAAGGTGCCTGATAAATCTTTTTCCCACTTCATTATAGGAAGAGATATCGAATCATCTATTTTAGTCAGTGTCCTGTATGATTTAGACAGTAGTTTGGGGGGGGTTAAATCTAAGAACTCTATTATATTAGTTGGGACTTGTAAACCACCATTAATATGCTTATATTTATTTTTAATTATAGATTTAAGTTGTTCATATTCCAAGAATTTATTTTTACTAATGCCATATTGCATATTTAGTTTAGCAAAATTGATGAACTCGGTTCCGTCAAGTAGATGTTCCAGATATTTAATACCTTTATTCTTCCAGTATGTAAAGTTTATCATTTTATTATTTTGTAGGATATCAGGGTTATTCCAGATAGGTGTACGACTGCATGGGATAAGGGATGACTTTGTCATTTTGAGGAACTCCCACCATGCTGTCAGAGTAGAACTAATGTTGATATTTTTGAAGCATGTATGCCGTTTTATATTTGAGCTAATAAACGGCAGATCTGAAATCATGATATTATTGCACATTTCCTGTTCTATATCTAACCAAGGCTCATCTAAAAGACTATTTTTTATCCATTTAGAGATGTATTGTAGCCTATTTGCTAAGTAATAGTTATGGAAGTTAGGCAGATCTAGTCCTCCCCCGTCTTTAGTCTTCTGTAAGCTTATTGTCTTTAAGCTAATACGTGGGGGTTTATCTTTCCAAAGAAATTTAGAAATGGCAGAGTCTAGAGATTTAAACCAGTCAGATGATGGTTTATTGGGGACCATTGAAAATAAATAATTAATTCTAGGTAGGACCATCATTTTTATTGAAGCTACCCTACCCATAAGTGTGATTGGAAGCGATTTCCATCTTTCAAGGTCCTCTTCTATCCTGTTTAAAAGTGGGCCATGGTTAAGTTTAAGTAAATCTGTTAATTTATTCGACACAGTACTACCTAAATATTTAATATTTCCTGATTGCATTTGTAAATTTAGGGAGTTTTCGAGAGAGCAATTAATTGACAGTACCGTAGATTTAGACCAGTTTAACGAGTAATCTGATACTTTAGAGAAAGATTCTAGTATTCTAATTACTTGTAAAAGAGAATTATTTGAATGCTGGAGATAAAGTAATACATCATCCGCGTACAGACTAATCTTGTGCTCTATTTTCATGCATTTTATACCTTTTACAGCTTTTGTTTGTCTGATTGTTGCTGCTAGAGGTTCTATAAAGATGGCAAAAAGTGATGGAGAAAGAGGGCATCCTTGCCTGGTGCCCCTCTGTAGACAAAAACTGGAAGATATTTGATTATTTGTCCTGACACAGGCTGGTGGAGAATTGTATAGAATTTTTAACCAGTTTATGAAGAAATCGCCAAAACCGAATTTATGAAGAGTAGCGAATAAAAATTTCCAATTAACTCTATCAAATGCTTTTTCTGCGTCTAAAGACAATATATTGGTTTTAATGTTTTTACTGTAGGAATAATCAATTAAATTAAGTAATCGGCGTGTATTTGTGGATGACTGCCTTCCTCTGATGAAACCAGTTTGATCTGGATGTATTATGAGAGGAGTTACTTTGTCTAATCTTTTTGCAAAAGCTTTACAGATTATCTTAATATCCACATTAATTAAGGATATGGGACGATAACTAGTGGGCAACACAGGATCTTTGTCTGGCTTGAGCAGAAGGCTGATGGTGGCAGAGTTCATATTAGCTGGAAATCTACCTTTTTCCTGTATTTCCTGCAACATTCTGTGGAACGTTGGGGCTAGAATATTCCAGAACTCTTTATAAAACTCAGTGGGGAATCCATCTGGACCTGGAGCCTTTTTATTAGGCATGCTTTTAAGAGCTTCCTGGGTTTCAGCTGTTGTCAGCGGGGAATCCAGTGTCATTCTTTGGTTATCTGATAATTTAGGAAGTGTAATTTTATCCAGAAATTGCTTAATATCCTTCTCTGATGGATTTATCTGTGGTGTGTATAAAGATTTGTAGAAATCGCGGAAGGTATTATTTATACACTCTGGTTCACTTACTGTATTACCAGTTGAATCTGTAACTGCAAATATAGTAGTTTTCTCCTTATTTATTTTAAGCTGATTAGCTAGAAAGCTTCCTAACTTATTGCCATGTTCAAAATTTTCTATTCGGAGTCTTTGTATTAGAAATCTATTTTGCTTTTCAATATAGTGGTTTAGTTCTAATTTTACTTCACGGATTTTACCTAACTTCCCTTCTTCTTGAGATAATTCTAGTAACTGAAGTTTTTCTTCTAATTCCTGAATCTTTTTGTTTTCTTTTTTCTTTTTATGAGATGAGAAAGAAATTATTTTACCTCTCATCACTGCTTTCCCAGCTTCCCACAATATCGATGCCGATGTACCTGGTTGATCATTGTATTCTAAGTATGAGGCCCACTGTTCTTTAATGAATTTTATAAATTCTTCATCTTTAAGCAGTGATGTATTAAATCTCCAGCTTTTGTTTTGTGTGGTTATTTTTTTATTAATTAAGGTGAGAGTAACAGGAGCGTGATCACTGATAGCAATAGGATGAATTACCGTCTCTGAAACAACCGACAGCAGTGAGCTACTTATTAGAAAGTAGTCCAGACGAGAGTACGAATGGTGAACATTTGAGAAAAAAGTGTATTCTTTACTAATAGGATGAAGAGAACGCCATGCATTTATAAATGTTTTAAATCAGGTTGGGTCCGGATTAGCCAGCAGGTGGGTCCGGATCCGGACCCACCTGCTGGCTAATCCGTGACCTCTGGTCTAGACTTTTTATGCAAGGTATTAACCAGAAGCTGCTTTCATCCAATGAAACCTGGCAGAGCCGGGACATTAGCCAATCAGAAAGAGAGTAGCGCGGGTCTTTGTGAAGCGAACATCTGCCAATCTGAGTTTTATCGGTGTTTCATCATTTTAACTTTTGGGAGAGCATGAATGAAAGTAGCGGTGGTCAAAGATTTCTTTGGATTTATGCAAACCAGCAGGTCATAAAGTTCACCAGAATGAACAGCTGACAACAGCTTCATCGGTAAGTGTGTCTGTCGCTGCTCCTGCAGTTAATTAATTAATTATTTCCACCTGTGGCCACGTCACCTGTCAGCGTGTATTCCCTCGCTGCCAGTAACTTAGCTGATAAACCAAACAGGGATATCCTCATGATTCGCTATTACGTTTTATTTAAAGCTCAAAGAGTTACGCGCTAGCTCAGGCTAATTTAGCATGATGCGCTTTTTCTTTTCTTTTTTTTTTTTAAGAATGGTCGGAATGTGAAACAGTTTCCCGCATTTCAATGGGTCTGATTCAGAAAAAGTAAAAAAATTCCAACTGCGCTTTTCTGTAACAAAGAAGGCAGAGCTGCATCGGCTGTCAGTCAATAAGCAGCAGCTCCACCTCAGGAGCAGCTGCTCACCTGGGGTCCGTTCTTCGTACGTTGCTTAAAACAATCAAGATCAAATGAGACATCCGAGATGACTTCATCCGGCTAATCATGATCCGGCTAATTGGGTTCTTCAAACACACCTGTTGTTTAGGATTAGTATGGCTGGATTGAGTTATCTGAGACAACTGCGCGTTCATGCATTTGTTTAAAAGGGGAAATGTATCGATAGTAGAAACAATGATCAGCAACGCTGCTATTAGCTGTTCAGCATGGCCAAAAAACGCCCACAGTTTTTCTCCCAATCAGAACATGAGCTTTTAATGGAAGGTTATGCCGAATTTGAGTCATTAATTAAAACGACAGGGAACACCTCAAAGTCTGCTAAAGCCAGGAGAGAGGGCTGGCAAAAAGCAGCAGACAAATTAAATGCATAAGTGCTGTCCATGGTAGATGTTTCTATCACTTTCTACAGTATGTATTTTTGCATTTTAATAATTTCATATTTACTTTGTTATTTTATGTCAGAGCCTCCACAGGACCCACTAGAACATGGGGAAAAAAGTGAAGTACAAGAATATTCTACAAAATGGTAGCCTTTAATTATTATACTGTATTTTAAAAAGACACTTCTTCCTCTTTTTTAAAAGCCACTGTTGAATGATGTATTTGTCTGTTTATAACAGCCTATAAGAAGGCTGAAAAAAACGGGTTCTTTTTACTTTTGTTGCATCAGGCATGTTTCACCCTTTTTTCCCCAAAATGACACAGGGTGCCATCCGTTCATTATATAAACGGCAACTTCAACAAAAAAATTGTATTTTGTCCGGAAAAAAACACAAATTAAGAGGAGAAATTGAACTCCACAACCTGAAAAAGAGAAAAATTGCACTAGAGATCAAGTTGCTTCAAAAGGACCTTCAGAGTAAGTTCTAATACACCATTTGACAGTAGTATTGCTGACTTTACATAACTCTCTTATTGCAGGCAAAAGATTACCTGCTGGCTTTTCTTTATAATTTTTTTTAAAATTAAACGAGAGGAACTAAGCATTATTTGTTTCGTCTTTTATTAAACATTAAAAAATGGTGTTCCACAATTCTGTCCCGTCCTCTGCCACTAGGTGGTCCAAGTGCACTGGCTGGATATCCCTATCTCCTCCATTTATACAGCTGCGATCTAATCCTGTTTACATGAAATAAGCCTGCTCGCAAGCAGGTTTAAGTTTGCGCACATGTTGCTATGACAGCAAGTCCGGAATGAGTTTCGAAGAACCAAACGATCCAAGATCATGCCAAATCGTCAACAATCAAATCCAGCTAACTGAGTTAGCGACGTACGAAGAATGGACCCCTGGACACTCGTTAAATAAAATCACAAGGATTTTGATGCATGCAGATTATTGAGGAAACTACGTCAATAAATAAAAAAATAAACTGCAGCTACAATATGGACTGGTTCAATACAACCATTCATAGAACCCGTTCATACAATATGAACGGGTTCTAACTGGGTGAGGCCAGAGAAAGGCGATTCTCAGAAAGCTTTTATGAAGTTATTTTTTATTTTTAAACAGAGTGGAGCGCGATGTGAAGCGACACTGTAGAACCAAGTCGCACTAGAACCAGCTGAGAAAGCCTCCTGTGGTTCTATGGACTCATTTTATTCAACCCAAAATCACCTGCCAGAGAGACAAGCTACAGCAGCCAAGATTACCTACAGCAATATTTAAATTTATGCAAAGTTTAATAACATTTTTCTAATTAAAGTGTTAATCTTAAAAAGCAAGTTATGTTCTTTTCTGATAAACTTTGAGGAATTTTATTAAACTTTTCAAAAATGTAACTTCCCATCCATCCATGGATTTTCTATACCCGCTTTTCTGTACAGGTGTGACGTCAAGCCCTACCTGATGGGGAAACAGGGTAATGGGGCGGCAGGTGGCTCTTCCTAGTCAGGGACACAGATTACATCCTGGACAGGTCGCAAGTCACAGGGCTAAAATATAACCGTTTTATTAGACTTCAAAAAAGTTAAATAAAGCCTTTTTTATAAACTCATGAGTTGTGATAATTAATTGCTGTGCAATAATAGGAAAGACTGATTATTGTAATGTGCGATCTGTGTTAAATTAAAATATATGACGTCATCATAGTGTTGGTTATGTGTCCTGCATTGTCCATGGCTGTGGTCGGCCTTGTATGATCATAGGATTGGTTTATATTAAATGTGACAGGGAGCCAGTGGAGTTAATGTACAGGTGTGAAGTAGATGATGTGATGATGAAGCTGCTGTCTTTGTACCAGCTGCAGTTTATGGAGGTTTTCTGGAGGACAGGGAGGGAAGGGAGCTTAAATTGTAAAGTCAAGAGGTGAGTGGACTGTGAACCAGTTTGGCAAAAGTGTGAAGGAAGAACTTAATGCTGCCGAGATGAAAGTTAACCAGGTGATGATGTGGAAAGTGAAGGAGAGGACGGGAGGCTGTCCAGGATGACGCCAAGGCTCTGAAGCTGAAAGGTGGGAGAGATACAGGAATGCTCAATGGATATTGTAGACCTACCAGATTTGGTTAATGTTGACTTTGCACAATAAGCAAGTGAGGTAACTGATGTGGCATGATGTCCACGGCCCGGGAATATATGGGCTGACTTGAAACATTTTTCAGTCAAACTGATTATTTTTGCTTTAACCCCTGGTTTAGCATCACTGACTTTGAAGGTCATGTTAATTTTAAAAATGCCAAAACCTTGGGCTTCAACCACCCTGCCATTATCCAGTTTTAAAGACTGTGTTTTTAAGAACTCCTGGTAGTCTTGAAGAATTTCTTTATCACAGGTCACGTGTTTTTATGCACCAGAATCAATCAACCACTCAATTTATCTTAGTCCTTAAGTGAAATTAGCATTTTTAGCAACAAAGGCACTCTCGGATGAGTTTTCTGTATTTTCACAGGTTGCATTTTTGGCTTTGTGATTTTTTATCTGTTTTTTCCAGCTCAGACAGTTCCGCTTTGTGTCCTTCTTTTCCACACTTATAACATCTCCATGAAATTGATTTCTCAGCTCCCACTGTTTTTGAATTGTCCTGCATTTCTCTGTGGACTTGTGTCACCATGGCTGATGGCATTAACTCTCTTTTGCTTTTCATTTAATAATGCTTGCTGAACAAACTGAAATGTGAAATTGTCCAACTTTGTTTCTAAAGCAGTGACAATTGTAACATAGCTTGGTGGCAAACTGCCCAGAAGTGTCACAATCTGTTCTTCCTCTTCGATCACAACACCTATTGCTCCTAGCTGATCAGTCAGTTCCTTCACTCTTTTTAAATGGTCATTTGAACTTTCCTTTTCCTTTATTTCACACCTGAAATATTTTTTCTTCAGGAACAGTTTGCTTGCTAAAGTGTCTCTCTCCTTTGTGTCTCTGTCCTTTTAGCATGTCCCATGCCTCTTTTGGAGTTTTACAACTTGTTATCAAATACAACTGGGGCGTGCTCACATTCAGCACTAACATGGAAAATGTTCTCTCTCTTTGTCTCTGGAATTCTGCCCGAGTTTGTGTGTTAGCATCAGGAACTAGCATATCCGTCTCAGTTAACATACCCCATAGTCCTTTTGCTTTCAGCAAGTGCTCCATCTGAAACGTCCATGTTGCCCAGTTCTCTGATCCACTTAGCTTGTCAATAAAAAGCTTATCATCCGTTGTGAATCCCACAACACGTTATCTGACTCAATAACTTAATTTACAATGCTTTTTAGCGACGCTCTGGGCCCATAACCTGATAACAAAATTACATGTTTTAACGATTTTCCGTTTTAGACCGGAACGGCAGTGCATGTTTAATACTCAACAGAGACACCAGGTGGCAGTATAGTAACTTCTCCATTAACAACTATTGTACAAATTGCTGTTTTATGTTATAAACAAAGTCAACAGGTGAATGGAATAAGCTTAATGTACTGCTGCAGTAGGAGGCTCAGGAGGCCGGCAGGGCTGGTGTATGGCTCTTGTGTAGTGCCATCATGCGGTACCCATTGCATGGTGACACTGGTGCAGGGCATTGCAGGCTGGTGGCACCATTGCAGGGCTCTCGGAAGCCTGCACTGAAGGTGCGTGGCTCGGGCGCGGAGCTATTGGAGGCCGGTGGTGCTGGTACAGGAAGCTGCTGCTGGAACCAGTGAGGCAGACGAGGTTCCGAGAGTCACTCTATGACAGTGTTGGCCATGGCATGACAAGGCAGAAACTGGAGATGTTAAAGCAGAGACAGACGATGGCTGTAGTATGGAAACTGGTTGAAAACCCGGAGGATCAGGGCTTGAGGTGGAAAGCAGGAGCCAGGATTCTCAGCGACAAGATGGCTGTTCGAGACAAGCCGTGAGAGGAGCATGGCGGCATCTCGGGCCGGTACCCAGCCTGGATCCCTTGAGAGTTTATTTTCATTAATTCTAAACAGTGTTTTATAGAGATGATTCTTTCTGGTCCTTACAACATTTCTCTTTTTTTGATTTCTTTGTTTGCTCCATCCCAAATGGTTCCCCAAACTCATTGCAACACAATGTGTGTTATTCTTTTTATCATCGTAAACTTTCTGTTATTTTTCAACATACAATTCTTTCTAGTATCATTTAGATGCGGAAAATACCTTTAGTAATGTGCCTTTTTAAATGCACATTTATTTACATTTCGTGTCATTGAAATAAATGTTTGACATAGTGCTAAGCAGCTAATTTGAATGTTGTCAATATTGTAAAGAGGAGTAGATGTTATTCTTCATTAGCAATTTTTTGCTTAAGGTGTGAGAGAGATTACAAGTATTTATTCATCCATTGAAACAAAAACAAAAAAATTAACTGACATTTTCTCTTAATTCTTGTCCCCCTGAAGGTGCAGCTCTGAATATGATGTTTGTGTTGATGCAGTACCACATGCTGGTCCATTTGATTGTGATCTTCTGGTCTTTTCCTCATAATACTTCCTCCCTCGACCTGGATGATCCAAACATCTGCAGTCACTGGGAAAGGTGACGTATAATACTGCTGAAATATCTATAAAGACCTAGGACAACTGCAGAGAAAACTTACAAGGAGTACTTTTGAAAGAACATTGTTAATCCCATTTAAGATCTTTTTTACACATAAAGGTTGTGTTAAACTGATTATAGTATAAAAAACAGATCCCTGACATTAGTAAAAGGAAATTATTTATTTATAGAATATTACAAATTAGGGACAAGAGAAAGTTGAGGCCAAAAATATAAAACATATAAATCTAAAACTAGCAGTTAAATTGTATTAGTGATACAATGTTAACTGGAGCTAAGAGGATGTTGTGTGGTAATTCATGAAGGAGTTTTGGCTGTGGGCCCTGAAATCAGATTCTTTTGGACACACTTAAAATCTCACTAATTTGACTTACAATTCTTTAAAAAACAGTAGACAGATGTGTTACACTGAGTGGGCTCAAGTGAACTAAACTTCTCACAAGCACATAGAGACGCACATTTCGCTTGTTAGGTTTGATGCATCTTCACTCTGTCTTTGTATGCATTCAGCTACTCTCTGACAGTGCAGGAGTCATATGCTCATCGTGTTGATCAGATTTATTACACCAGCTGTCCAGACATTCTGAAGTGGTTCAAGTGCACCAATTACAGGTGAGGAACATCTTCCATAAATAATATGATATTCTCTATAGATAATGCAGATTTTGTAGCTGGTGTTTATCAAAGTAGAATGTTTACTTTTAGGTATATTTTAGTTATTAGTGTGCCTGTGTTGCTCTCACTTATCTGTATCACCTGTTTTATAAACTGTCTGACATTTTTCTCTGTCTCTAAAGACATATTTTGCTTGGCCAGTGTGTGAAGAATTTATTTTTTTGTGTGTTCATCTGTTGTAGTTTTTCAATTCTATTTAAAAAAAGGCTCAAGTGTGAAATTAAAAACCCATCTTTGTTACATGTTCCAATAGTGCAGATAAATCTAATATGATGCCAAGGGATCAGACTCCAGCTTTGATTTGTAATGAGATACCAACTTCCATGATTCTATGTACAATATGAGAAGCATCAGTTATTTTAAACATCTACTTGCTTATTGTTGTCACTTGTGTGCATGTAAACAATTTCAGACTTTCTGAAATACCCATAAATTCACATTCTAAATATTGATGTTAATGAAATATACAACAGATTATTTATGCAGCAACAGTCTCCAGGCACAAACCTGTAAAAGAAACTGAGACCAGTTGGGATAAATAAACATTGGTTGTTTTGGCACCATATTTGTTGGAAATTTCCTCATGGAGTTGTTCAACCTCTAATATGAGTGGCTGACTTTTCATGTAAACACTCATCTTTGTCTCTGGTGCAGCACCCTGACTAACGCTAGCAACATGCTTTCTTTAAGTAAGTGACCTTTCCCCCTGTGTGTTTACAGGGAGAGCTATCGGACAGCTTATCGTAGAGGAGAAAAACTCATATACAGCAGAAAGTCCCAGTGTTGCCCAGGCTTCTTTGAAAATGGAGAGATGTGTGCTCGTGAGTGTCCCCTTGTTCGTGTACAAACGGATGTGCACACACACACACACACACACACACACACACACACACACACACACACACACACACACACACACACACACACACAATTTGTGTTTCTCACTATATTAGGACTTTGTCTTTACCATCATACCATACCTTACCATCATATTTTTGTAACTCCATTTGTGACTAGCTCCTACATTTACCCTAACTTTACCCATTATTAGAATATTTCTAACCCTAAAACTAAGCCAAATTGCTCTAACCCCGACAGCTAACCTTAAAAATGGGAGTTTGGTCTTTGGACCTAGTTCCACTGGCCCATGGTAGTCCTCCGGCCCTACTTAACAGCAGGGTCAAACTCGAGTGGAGTTTTGAGTGAACACACTGCTTTTCAGTGACTGGCTGAGGGGCGAGGAGAAACGAGAAGGTTTTCTTCTGAGGAAGTCGAGAAAAACTAAAGAGTGACAACATTAATATTAAGCACCACTATGAACGGAGAGGGTCAAACCAAAATATAATTTTAAGGACACTTCAGCTTTCTATACCCAGACACGCTGTATCAGATCCATGGATTTATCGAGGCTTTCTCTCATTTTACACACATTGAAAGTTAACTTTTGTCTCTGAGGCGTCCATCCTTCCACTTCATGCGGTAGAAGGGAGCGACTGTCTGCCTTTCAGACTCAGAGCACCTGGGGGGAGCAAGCGGGGTGCTTTCGCAGAGGTGTCCACTAACAGCAGCTTGAACTCTACCAACGTCTGTCAATCCGCTGACAATAGCTGCCAGCAGCTGGGGAGTCAGAGTGCAGGCTAAACGGTGGATTAATCCTTAGAAATATCCAAGACAATCTTGCATAGAAACATTATTTGTATTTTTTATGTTATTTATGTTTAATTAATAATTATGTATTTCTTATTGTTTACAATTTCTCCCATATCTTTGTGGCAAACAGGGTGTTTGCCACCCCCAGGAAGTGTCTCAATCTTCCAGGCATTTCTAGACTGGTCGAAACACAAACTGCGCAAAGGCAAACTCAGTTGAGAAGAGTGGACCTGGGCGAGTTAAAACGAGTAGGGTTGGTGGAAATGCACATTTTGTCTCCAAAAGTTAAGTCCTAAATAGGTTTCAGAAGACTCAAACACCTTTGACCAAAGGCGCGCCAGTCTCACTCCAAACGAAGAAATATGGCTGATCGTATCCAGGATCTAATTCTTTCAGTCAGTGTTTGTAGGTGAGGGTTGGAATGTAGACGGACCGGTAAATGAAGAGCTTTGCTTTTTGGGCTCAGCTTTTTTTCACCACAACAGACCGGAGCAGACATAATACACAAAAAGCTGTGGGACTTTGGATCCCCTGCTTTTAAATTCAGACAATACAGAACTTGTTGTTTTTTGGCCAGAGCCTTTAAAAAATATGTTGCTTACTGAGCCCCTTATTTTGGATGCCAATTAAATGGCCTCAAGTAGTAAAAACATATGCCAAAATATTGCCCAAATCTCCTTTCCTGGATTGATTCAGAAAAACTAAGTCCAAAAAATGTAACAGATTAGTATGGAGACTTTAATGCCCCAACTGGGAAATTCTGTTTAGTGAGATAACACATGACTTTAGCTTGTCCAAAACTCTGTAGTTAGAGTTTAGAGGAAAACTTAAAAGAGATTGTTTTTTTCTCTGATTTAGGCTTCTTGTTATTGGCACTCATTTGCTTCTCCTTCATACATGCAAAGCTCTAATCAAGCTTCATCATATATCAGTCCTGTAAAAACAGCTTCCAGGTTTTGTCCCTAATAGGCCTAACATTTTCCTTTTTGAGTAACTACAACAGGGCATAATGACAATCTTTATTCACTTCTGTACTTTCTCCCACCTCTCTCCAATTTATTGTTGTGCAATTATACACTGTTTGAAGTTATTTAATGTTTCATAAATAATTCTCTGTCTGTTATGTATTGTCTGGTAATAATCAGCTCTTAAGCTGATATCAAGACAATGGTTGAAAGGGGTGAATTCGAGCACTAGCGATCTTTTAACAGCAAACTCTGCACACACATAGAATAAAGGAGTGACAACTTCTTTTAAAGGGGAAGTCCGGTCAACAAGGAAAAATCAGGGTATCATTAGCTATAACTAAAACTAATACATTTGTGGTTATTTAATGAACTTATCTTTAATCAATAAGAAAATAAAAACATAAATTGTCATCTGAATCACTGTGTATGGGGGCTGACATGACTGCCCAAATATGGGCAGTAAGGGGCGTTTGACATCACATCCTGCGACGTGGAAGAGCGGAAGCGGCGACAGTATTTCTCTCCGCTTTCCATGCAAAGTCAATAGGAGCCGTTCTACACAGCTGCGATCATCAATAATTATTTCGGATTTCCAGAGGACTTCACTGCTGACATTCCCAAGAGCTATTGCTGAAGCAACAATGCCCACGTGCATGGCCATCGGATGTTCCAACACAACTGGTAAAAGAGGAAAAAACATTGCTTATTTCAACACAGTCACTTCAGCGATCTCTCCTCCGCTGGGTGTGTGTGTGTGTGTGTGTGTGTGTGTGTGTG
Source organism: Fundulus diaphanus (assembly GCA_037039145.1). Lineage (NCBI taxonomy): Eukaryota > Metazoa > Chordata > Actinopteri > Cyprinodontiformes > Fundulidae > Fundulus > Fundulus diaphanus. The sequence goes on from CM073141.1 coordinate 47,976,175, forward strand.
TGTGTGTGTGTGTGCGCGCGCTCAGCTGCAGCGCCGGTGCAAAGCCGTGCTCAGCCCAGCATGTGCTGGAATGCTCTTATATTTTAATACTTATACTATAATAATCAGCTAACTTAAGTCACTTCAGCGATCTCTCCTCCGCTGTGTGTGTGTGTGTGTGTGTGCGCCCCCCGCGCACACACACACACACACACACACACACACACACACACACGTGTATAGATATATACTGTAGGACCTGACTGAGTTTGATCTTGGAAAATAGTGCGCCGTGACAAACAGAGCGTTGAAACTTGTTCAACAGCGGGTCCGCCGAGTGACGTCAAAAAATGGGAGGTGACAGTACTATTCTTGACCAAGATGGATTCCTCCACATAAACATGATTAAATGAGAATTATTATTAATTAAAAAAACTTATAATTTTTTGCACAGTATGTAGTAGTTTTATATTTAAAGTACTTTCAGCAGTTTGAATTCTGATTTTGACCGGACTTCTCCTTTAAAGTTCAAGAATTTAATAACAGAAATAAAATGAACATCCAGATAACATCACTATGTAATGCTGTTTGTCTGAATTAACACTATATTTCGATCAATAAATCCTCTCTACTAGGCTAGTGAAACTCAACTAAACTACTAAGCAAAATGAACATAAAAGAAACTAAGCTAAGGAACTATTTACATGCAAAAACACATAAAAGACAAAACAAAGTGGTTGATCATAATCAGAATAAATCAGTGAATCCCGTTCCCTGCAGATCTGATCCAAAGAACATGGAATGGAGTTAAATTAGCTTAAGTAATTTAGAACAACATTTGGCATGTTTTCAATCCATTCACAATGCAAATCCCGAGTAAACAAAACGTTATTTGATCAAATGACCTTTTGTTTGAGTTAAAGAACCAAAGTTTAACTTAAAGAATGCGAATTGAGGTTAAATTAGCTTCACTAATTCAGAACAACATTTGGTATGTGTTTCAACCCATTTACAAGGCAAATCCCGAATTACACAAAACATTACTTTGAGGAAATAATATTTTAAAGAATGGTTTGCTCAGTAAAATAATTTAAACTTTATGAACAGCCAATATTATTAATGCGGTTCTACCTCGCTAGGGGGCGCTGCAGCGATTGGTTTGCTAAAATCGGTTATTTTTTTTCGGGATTTTTTGCGGCTCTAGTGGCTCGCTGTTTCCGAAAGTAGGCTGACAGGAAGGGGGTAGAAGAGGGGGAAAGACATTCGGCAAAGGACCGCGGGTCGGATTCGAACCCGGGTCGACCGCGTCGAGGACTAAGGCCTCTGTATATGGGTCGCGCTACCAGCTGCGCCACATGCGCACCCCTAAAATCGGTTACTCCGTCCGTCCGTCCGTTGTCTTCCGCTTATCCGGGGTCGGGTCGCGGGGGTAGCAGCTTCAGTAGGGAGGCCCAGACGTCCCTCTCCCCAGCCACTTGGGCCAGCTCCTCAGGAGGAACCCCAAGGCGTTCCCAGGCCAGCCGGGAGACATAGTCCCTCCAGCGTGTCCTGGGTCTTCCCCTGGGCCTCCTCCCGGTGGGACGTGCCTGGAACACCTCTCCAGGGAGGCGTCCAGGAGGCATCCTGACCAGATGCCCGAGCCACCTCAACTGGCTCCTCTCGACGTGGAGGAGCAGCGGCTCTACTCTGAGTCCTCCCCGGATGACTGAGCTCCTCACCCTATCTCTAAGGGAGAGCCCAGACACACTACGGAGAAAACTCATTTCAGCCGCTTGTATCCGGGATCTCGTTCTTTCGGTCACGACCCAAAGCTCGTGACCATAGATGAGGGTAGGAATGTAGATCGACCGGTAAATCGAGAGCTTCGCCTTTTGGCTCAGCTCTCTCTTCACCACAACGGATCGGTTACTTTTAAAGTTAATCCAAAACCCCTTTAAACCGATATTAATATTCAATATTAATGCGGGAATAAGGCTCATAGCACTATCGAACGACGGTGGAGCGAAATAAACAAGCTTTATGCTTTAAAACAAGCTCCTATTGAAAGTCCGGAACCGGATGTAACCAGGAGCTAAATAGCAGATTGGCTTGAGGATTTTCGGCGCTGACTTTATAAAAACTAAGATAAAAGCTTCGGCTTTTATCTTAGTCATAATGAGTGGTCGGACAACATAAACATTAATATCCCATCAATGTATGAAACCCCTGTGGAGATAACGTTTGTTATAACCATAAAACACATTTGAACCATATCAGCAATGCCATGGAACAGGATGCTAGCATGGGCTAATTCCGTTAGCCCCTTTGTTTAAAGACATGTGGACGCATCACAAACATTTTCCAATGGCCATTGTAACCTTTCCCTTTGGGTCTCTCTGTCCAACCTGTCGATGCCTCGTGTGAGTTCAGTCCACTTTGGTCATCCAAGGCAGGCAGTGAAAAGGGAACTGTGGTTCCTTCAGCAGCGGCTAGTGGCTTAGCAGCAGCAACATGTGGTCGGGGGGGAAAGGCCTCGACCGACGGTCCATGAAGTCTCTATGTCAGCTCCCTCTTTCTCTCAGCGTGGGAAGTAGGTAAAGGAGGCCGATCCGCGCCGTCTCAAGTCACCTTTCCTGTAACAGCTGAAGAGAAATAAACAAAGCTGTTTTTGGCACGGAGGGATTTCTTTCTCCTGTGCCTGACGCTGAAGTTAAGACAGCAGACTTAACTCTGATTTGCCCGGTTATCCCCGGGCGAAGAGGGGTCTCTCCCAGGTGCTGGTTCCTGTCTTTTGGGGCCCGTGAGCCCTCATGGTTCAGGTCTGTCTCCCTCTTCCTTTGTCTCAGGCAAGAAGGTGAAGACGGTGTAGCAGCCCCCTCTACTCGAGGGCTCCAGCAAGAAGTAGTGGTCGTCTGAGAGTCTGGTCAGAAGTGCTCTGACCTTTTGTCTGTGGGGTGTGGTTTACAGTAGGCACCCTGCTGAGAGAGAGGCCGTCCTAGCAGAAACTCTCCTTTGTGGCTGTGTGGTCAGAATTCAATCTGACATCAATTATTGGCTTTAATATGGCACAACATTATATACTTTCTGTAATTATTGCTGCCATTCACTTTATACCATTTTCTTTTTCTTCTCATAGAGGAGGGCCTGACATTCTCTTTAGTTTTTTGTTAATGTTCCTTAAGGGTACCCATTAGTTAAACTATTGCTACCAATAACTACATGTTCTCCTTCTATGGATGATAAACCTGGCCCTGTCCTCCTTGTTTAACCATGTTTTCCCTTATAAATAAAGAAATTACAGGAACTTTTTTCTTCCCATAGATTTGACTACTGGCTCAAGATTTATATGTTTATCTATGTTTCTTCTCTAGGTTACTTTTTGTATAACTTACAAAGCCCCTCGTTTCTACTGTGTTATTTCTGTCTGTGCTGCCTTGTTAAATACCCTTTTGCTCTCGGCAAATGGCCACTCACACTAAGCCTGGTTCTGCTAGAGGTGTCTTTCTATTAAAGGACAGATTTCTTTTACACTCACTACATGCATGTCTAGTATAAGGGAATACTGCAAAGTTAACAATGCAATGCAACAGACTGGATTTGACTGGAAAATAATAATGTATGTAACTGACATTGGATCCTTTTGTATGATAGGATTCAACTGACCATGTTTTTCTGCATATTTGATGTTTTGTAATGTGCCTTGAGATTACATTTGCTGTGATTCAGTGTTAAATAAACTAAATATAAGAATGTAAAAGCCAGATAAATAGATTGTTGTGTGTCTCCTCCTTGTCCAGCACAATGTGCAGACAGCTGTGTTCATGGCAGTTGTGTGGCACCCAACACCTGTCAATGTGAGCCAGGCTGGGGGGGGTCCAACTGCTCCAGTGGTGAGTTCTTCAGCTGTTGCTGTCTGAGTGTGATCATGTGATATGTATTGCTTGTTTCCTGTGAAAGCACTCTGAGCTCACAAGAAAAAACTGTTACTGCTGTCTGTTACACCACACAGAAAATGCTGGTTGTTTAGGTGTACATAAATAAATTCTTTGTTTTGAGAATGGTCTGCAGCTTGATTTAGCATTGTTGTACATTCTTAATATTTACAATTTCTTAATTGATTTCAGTTACCAACTTTTTGTGTCCTGTATGTGCTAAATTGTGAAACTAAACCCCAAGGCTTTCTATCTTATCATTTTAAATAGTGAATGTAACTGATAACCGTTTTATCAAAGCATCTGATTCAATATTTCAAAATGAGGAAACCAGAAAGAAAAAATATAAGGTTTTGTACAAATTTTGACATCTTAAAGACTAAATTAAAGGTTATACCAAAAACATAATTCCAACATTACAAATTCATGCAGCACAAATGCATTTCCAAATCCATCTTTTTCCACATCATAAAGTGTTTTATGTCTCAGCATAACTGTGTGGTATGGGAGCTGCACAGTGCAGGAGAGCAAGGACTTAGCACGGGTGGTGAGGACAGCACAGGGGATTGTGGGATGCTGCCTACAGGATTTGGACTCAGTTTATGTAGCATGAGTCCAGAAAAGGGCCAGACGCATCTTTACTGATCCAAGCCACCCGGGCAATGCACTGTTTGCTGGTCTTCCATCAGGTAAACGCTTCAGAAGCATCAAATCCCGAACTAATAAACTCAGAAACAGCTTCTTTACAAGAGCTGTGAGGGCTATCGCCCCTTGCTGAGAGAATGTGGTCCATCATATGTTAAAATCACATTACTGTTATTGCCTATTAGCACACTCTTATTTTAAGGAATATCGAATTGCACATTCCTGTAAATGAAGCCAGATCACCAGTGTTTCCCGCAGCACTATATTGGCGAGGCGGCCGCCTCGCCAAACTCACGCTACCGCCTCGCCAACATTCCAAAAAAAAAAAAAAAGATTAAAAAATAAAAAAACGAAGTTTTAATTCATTGCCAGGCCCAGACAATAAAACAGCATTGATAACTGTACGGCTGATAATACTTGCGACACCCTCTGGTTGGTTATATTACTACACCATGGCAGAGGAGTAATTTTCTTTGATCATCCGAGGAGACATGTGGGGGGAAAAAAAACGTCTTCATCGTCATCATCATCGGTGAACTATATGTGGAAAGGTAAGTAGTTAATTAAAACTGATAATCGAAAATTACTATTTGCACTGTGTCAGACCAAATTCTGCCTCGTTTGCTCTGACAAATTAAGATAGGATTTAGTTTTATGTATTTTTTCGATATGCTTGCATGTTTATTTGACGTTAACACGCGTTTTTTTGTTGTTGCTTTCTCACGTGCATATAGTGAATGGCAGGGAAAAAACAGGCAAAAATACATGGATACTTTGAAGCAAGAAGCAGGTCGACTTCACCGTCGGCGTCTGCATCGAGCCGCCTCCTTCACCACCTCAGGCCCACCCTCAAACTTCCCAAACCAAACATAGAAGTAGTGGGTGGAACCCAGAATGGGGTGTTGAGGCGAAATATGCAGGTTGGCTGTACAATACAGAACACGGTGTGTAGCCTAACTGGCATTGATCTTGTTCGAGGGTGAGCTTGAATTTTATTCGAGGGGACATTTTGACATAGCCTACGTTGTATTACACCTATTCTGTCCTGCAGGAATGTTTTGGAGAATATGTAGGGCCAATCGCCACCATGCTTCACGTGGTACTGCAGAGCGCGCATTCATTGAGGTGCCTTGCACCAACTATAGGAGAGACGTGCTCGACCGACATATGAGCTCCGCAAATCACGCCGCAAGCGTTGCCATGACTGCCCAGCCTGGTCGAAGTATGGTTTTTATTTTAATGATTTCATGTGATTGATTTGATAGCTGCACAAAATAAATACAATAAAATAATAACTTCTCCCTTTCTATAATTATTATTTTAGACCTGTCAATCAGTGAAGCTTTTCAGCCCATAATAAACTTAGAACATGAGGCCATTATTGGTGGCTTTAAATGTCTTTATTGGCTGATCAAGAGAGAAATGGCACACCATACAAATTATGCTGCACTACAGGAGCTGGCAGAATTACTTGGCTGTGATTATTTTGCCAAGCTAAAGGTAGGACTTAAAAATAAATTGTAGGCCTACTGTTTCTGTGTGTGTTGGCTTGCAGTGTTAAACACAAAAAGTGTTGTAGCCTAGGCTATTGGTCAAATTCTAATAGGCCTATATTTTTCTAGATTGATCAAAGGACAAATTACACATCCCACAGAATTGTGGATGAGATGCTCCAAATACTTAACCTGACAAAAGCCAGCTGTATGTTGCTCCGCCTAGCTCCACTCACATACATCTGGGACACCTTCATAGGAATTGCCTTTACAGAAGGCTGGGCCTTATCAAAAATTCTTGCATATGATTGGATAAGCCACTTGTCTGTCATCTTTATTGACGTGCTATTTCAACCACTCACACCGAAGCTAACCCGTGACGCTGATGATAGCGACGCAGAAAAAATAAATAAATAATAATAATAATGTGTTTGCGGCTCTAGTGGCATGCGTTTTATTGACAGTGAGCTGACAGAAAGAGGGGGGAAGACAGGCGGCAAAGCGCCGCGGGTCAGAGTCGATTCCGGGGCGACCGCGTTGAGGACTAAAGGCCTCCTAACATAGTTAGCGCTAACCGCTAACCGCTCCGGGGCGCTTCCGCGTCCGCTGCGGACGCGCCCCGGAAAACAAAACTTGCCAAATCCGGTCGGGAGAAGGGCGAAAACATGGTTTCCACCAACAAAAGCCTTCAGAGGCGTTCTCTGATGTTCTTTTAATGAAACAATATTAGGTAGATTGAACAACACGGAAGAAATAGCAGCATCAATGTTAACGCTTGCTTCCTCGACGAGCCGCCATTGCTATCAAAATAGTCTCACGTCATGGTCGCGTCTCCACTACGTCACATCTATGAAACTCCAGCCCTGCGTCCTGATTGTCCAGACCATAACTTTGGTTGGAGAAATCACTCTCTACCGGCGGTGTCCCAGATGTATGTGAGTGGAGCTAAGCGGAGCAACATACAGCTGGCTTTTGTCAGGTTACCAAATACTGGCTGCCATAGTGGAGGAGCCGGTTTTGGATGCCATTAGGTCCTCAAAGGCCATTGGCTTTGAAATAGACGAATCAACAGATGTGTCTGTTCAAAAACAGCTTGACATACACATCAGGTAATTAATAAGAACTTAAAAAGATTGTATTGGAGAGTCATTGTATGTGAAAACAGCAGTTTGAGAATGCATTTATACTTTTTAGGTACACAGACAAAGAAGGACAGCTTTTCTGTCAATTTCTAGATGTTGTACCCATTCCAGATGGCACAGCCTCAACAATTGCAGAGGCTGTAAAAGGGGTAATGATAAAAAATCAAATACCTCAGGACCGCATCTATGGCCTTGGCACAGATGGGGCAGCAGTGATGACAGGTATGTGAGTGTAGTAATGGGAAATGTGAAGTAAAAATTAATTTCACATAAGTTCACAATTATTGTGCCTTATAGGAAAACGCAATGGGACTGCAAAGTTACTGTCAGACATTTGGCCAGGACTGGTATCAGTGCACTGTGCAGCTCACCGTCTGGCACTAGTGTGCAAAGATGCAGCAGAAGAGGTCCCTTACATGACCATATTCCGGAAGCACCTGCAGGACTTGCACCTGTATTTTCGGAATAGTGCAAACCACACCAGCGCTCTTAAGAGAGCTGCAGCTGTCCTCAATGTAGCGGACTTGAAAGTCACAGTAAGAGAAAATGGTTCACAGAATATTCCTAGTTTGCAGTTCAGTTTGAATTCAAAAACAAATCTCATTAATTTGGAAATGCCATTCCAGGAGGTTAAGGACACTAGGTGGTTGTCCCAGGAGAAGGCCATTGCAAACCTTCAAAGAAATTTGCCTGCTGTTCTTGCCACTCTGGCAGAGGAGACAGACACCCGAAAGGACCCAGTGGCTCGGGGGTTATACACTTACTGTGCAACCTACCGATTTGTTGCAGCAGTTCTTATGCAAGCTGATATCCTGCCTCACCTGACCCAGCTGTCAAAGTTGTTTCAAAAGGAGAATGTAAACTTTCTGGCTATTAGTCAGCACGTAAGCCATCTTTAGTACTTTGCTCTGATTATTGCTGAAACTATACCATTGTCCCCACTGTATATATTATAATTGCTGATTTTGATTTCACTCAAAAGGTTCCTGTCACCATTGAGACTCTGCGACAAATAAAAGTAGCAGGAGAGCAGCAGGCACCTGGGTCCTTTCTTGCTCAGGTGACGGAGAGAGTGAACCTCCTCAACATAGATGCAGAGGAGGGGATGGCGAGACGAAAGGAGCCTTCCTCCACCACCTTCTGGGGCCGTTTCCAGACTCAGGTAAGCAATACGCAGTTATATTACTAGTCTCAGTTTCTAAAATTACCACTGGGTACAACTAAGGAAAACTCGTTGATAGGTCATGGAGCCTTACATAGATGGTCTCATCAAACATTTGGAGCTGAGGTTCCAGCAACTTGGCATACTTGGTGCATTCAGCATTTTTGGGGCAAGGCTGCAAGACACCACTTCCTTCGAATATCTGAAGATGCTTGCCCAGCAGTTCAGGACCATCAATGAACGTGAAGTTCTGCAGGAGTGGCAGTCGTTCAACGTCCTTGTGACTTCAGGCATTATGAAGGTGAGACATAACCTTAAATAACCTTATCAATCATAAGTTGCTTACATATACATCTTGGTTTTACATGTCCCTGTTTTTTTCTCTAATCTATCAGGACAAGTCCCAATTGGAAGTCCTGCAATTAATGGCGTCAGGGTACGAGGAGCTGCACCTGCTGTACCCAAACCTCTCCCTCCTGGCTGCCATCGCCCTCACCATACCAGTGTCAAGTGTCAACTGTGAGAGAGACTTCTCAGCAATGAATAGGGTGAGTATCATCATTAAAACACTATCTGAAAGCTAATGTTAGTTGACATATCAGAGTAAAAATCTGACATTCATTTTTGTCTTTGTGTAGATCAAGACAGACTTGCGGAACAGGCTGCAGGGCAACAGCCTCACAGCCTGCATGGCCATTATTATAAATGGACCACCAGTGGGGCAGCTGAACTACGGCAGGGCTCTTGAGTTGTTTTTTGAAACGCCAAGAAGGATTGCGTGTAGTGACACCACGTGCAAAATGTTCCACAAGTAAATCATGTAAATAGAATAAAATGTAAATAGTTCTACATACAGAATGTAAATAAATGCAAATAAAAGTGTTACAGTGTTACAGCTCTTCAACAGTTTCGAGTTCCGTCATTGTGTCCCCCCCCCCGGCAGTCATCCGCGCAAAACTGGTTCCAGCCGACAACTCACCACCTCGCCTAAGCAAATTCCTGTGGGAAACACTAATCACTGTACAAAAATTACCTCATTAGCCCCTGTTCCATTGAAATCCCCAGGATTTAAAGGCCCATGCTTTGTATTACCCTGGCAAACGAAAGCCCGGTGCTTATGGGATGCCTTGTTTATCTACGGGCCATTTATGTTAATCAATCCAATGACGTAAGGGATGTTTTAGATGAAACTTTGCAGTACCACTCCTGTCCAGTAGGTGGTGGCAAGAAGACAGTGGTCAAAGAGACAAATCAGAGATTCTGCCACTTATGCTGGCACTGAAGGTGCCTGCCACTCATCCAGACTCCTGAGAAATGGGAGGACAATGCACAATTGATTACATTAGATCTCCTTTGGCCCTTTTACACCACCACCAACTCTATTCTACTCATGTACATAAAAATAAAGAACGTCTTTCTTCTGTCTGGGCAGCTCGGGGACCACAGTTGTGTGTGTGTGTGTGTGTGTGTGGGGGGGGGGGGGGGGGGGGGGGGTAAAAGACGTGGAGGGAAGACTAGACTGATCTTTAGCAGGGCTGACAACTTTTCACTAAAGCTTGGAGTGAGATTTTGAAAGAGGTTGGACAGGCACTCGACGCGGCATCCTTGTCAGGGTTAAATTGCAAGGTTATGAGGATAGGCGCAGTTATAGATTGTAGGTTTTCAGGATTGTAGGATTTAACTGAAATAGAGGATTTAAAAAAATGAGGGATGTTTTATAGCACAGTAAATATTACCAAAATAACAAGTGATCTGTGGTTATGTAGGAAATTTCCTCACAACATAAGTTATTTTCTATATTCAGGGAATGTTAAATTAAATTAAATTAAATTAAAGTATAGGCCCTTCTAAAACACTTACATCTTAAATATACTGTACAGAAAATCGTTATCTATTAATTATAAATCCATGCAGTTTATGTAAAATAAACAATGGGGAATTTATAAGTTCTTTCTGGATTACTGGCACTAGTACAGGAATCAGTGACAGTCTAATCCCCTGGCAAACCATACTGTATATGAACATTTGTTGTTAGGCTAAGGATTAAATATCTCAACTCATTATTATTAATATTATATATATATTTTACAGTTGGCATGAGTTAAACAATTCAGAACTTTTAGGAGGCTGTAGATTCTATAAAAACTCACTATGACTATCATCATATCACTTTTCGATAAATAAGGATAAATAAAGGAATAATAGAATTAATAATAAAATGAGACTATGTCAGTCTAAAACAAATCCTAAACCACAAAAAGTAGGATTTTACCAGCACATAACACAGGCTTAAGCAAAGCAAACCTTAACAAGTAGCAAACCTGAAGACCAAGACAGGACCAAACCAGGCAATAATTTAGACTAAACTGGAATTATCCAGGCCTAACCAGTGACAAACCAGGACTAAATCAGATAAAACTTCTCTTCTTAACAGATTAACCTGCACTTGAACTGTAAAAGACCCTTATGTACCACCACAATATTCAAGATTATTTTTGTCAGTTCCCCTGTCTGCATGGCATCCTACTAATATTGACAAATGTAAACAAGTTGCAAACAAAAAATACAAAACACTATGTAGGAATGCTTCATTTAAATGAACAAACTTTTGTGAGCATCACTGTAATCTCTTGTGGCCTTGATAATATCAATGGTTGGTTCCCACTTTAAACAGGGCTCCAGACCATCCATCCATCCATCCATCCATCCATCCATCCATCCATCCATCCATCCATCCATCCATCTTCCTACATGCTTTATATAAAAAAACAAGGACTCAGGTTTTAACTTTCAAAAACTTACAATACAGCAATAGGTTTGATCCCTTCCAATTTTCACCTCAATACTCACCTCCATCCAGGTGATCACAACATCTCCCCTGTAAACCAGGCCAACAATGACTCTAACGACTCCCCATTGCTAAGGGGTGGACCAGTTTCGGTTTAATTTGCATGTTATCTAAGCCAGAACAACACCCTTTTGGGCAATAATATAAACTCCACACTACTCCAGACATTTGAATTGAGAAAGCTTTCTGGATGGGAAGCGAAACGTCTTCAAACTTCGGAAAAAAAAGTCCAGTTGTTAAGTTTTATCCCTGTTGATTTTGGCCTTGGTGGTGAAGCAAGTATTAAGCTTGCCTGTAACAAAAGGCAAAAACCTTGAGTACTCAAGTAAAGATGATGTACAGTATATGGATGGAATGTGTCTTCTTCTAAAGACATATTAAAGTCACATATTACTACATCTTTATGGTGTGGGGAAAAACACTGTCAGACTGCCATTACATTTTTCATCTCGCGCACCCCCTAGTGGTAGCTCCACACTTTGGGAATCCCTGATCTACTGTACACATTCAACTTGTATTTTACACCCAATCCCAACCAAGCTATTTAAGGAAGTATTCCCTTTGTTTAATGCCACCATTTTAGACAAGATTAATTTATCCTTACTAAATGCATATGTACCACAGATTTTTAAAGTAGCTGTTTTTAAACCTTTACTTAAGAAACCCTTTCTTATCAAGATGACTTAATAAATTACAGACCCATATCTAATCTTTTTTTCTTATCTGAAATTCTTGACAAAGTAATTGCTAATCAAGCATTTAAAAATTTACAAATTAATGACCTATTTGAAGAGTTTCAGTCAGGCTTCAGAGCAAATTATAGCAAGCAAACAGCTCTGGTGAAGGTCACTGATGATATTCTCATGGCTTCAGATAATGGAGATTTCAGTGCTGCATTTGATACAGTTGATCACAATATTCTCCTAGAAAGACTTGAACATACTGCAGAGATTAAGGGAAAAGCATTGGCTGGTTTAAGTCTTATCTATCTGACAGATTCCAGCATGTCCATGTTAATAATAAATCTTCTTCAAACTCTAGGGTCACTTGTTAAGTACCACAGGGTTCAGTCCTTGGGCCAATTCTCTTTACTTATATATTTGCTTCCAATTTGAATTATTTTCAGAGAGCAAGGGATCAATTTCCACTGTTATGCTGATGACACTCAGCTATAAAACCATGATGAATCCAATTACTTTGATTACAGGTATGTCTTGATGACATCAAAAGCTGGATGACTTTAAATTTCCTGCTTTTAAATTCTGACAAGAGAGAAGTTGTAATATTTGGACCAGAGTCTTCAAAAATAAACTTCTTAATCAGTCAATTAATATGGATGGCATTAAATTAAATCATTTTTGAAGGAAACCCTGAAAACCTGTTTAATATGGGATTTAAATGATCTCCTGATGAAAGATATCACCAATGTTTTTTACTTTATTACCAGCGGACAATTTAATGCCATATCTCTTCATTTGATCCAAAATGCTGCAGCAAGAGTTCTGATTAAAATTAACAAGACAGATCGCATTTCTCCAATTTTAGCTTCCTTTCATTGGCTTCCTGTTAAATCAAGAATAGAATTTAAAATTCTCCTCACGTATAAAGCCCTTAATAATCAAGCTCCATTATATAGCAGATTTTTGATTACCCCATATGTTCCAACAGAGCAGTTCACTCTCAGACTGCACGTCTACTAGTGGATCCCAGAGTCTCTAAAATTAGAATGGGAGGCTGATCTTTTAGTTATCAGGCTCCTCTCCTGTGGAACCAACTCCCAGTTTTGGTCCGTGAGGCAGACAGCCTGTGTACTTTTAAGACTAGGCTTAAAACTGTCCTTATTACTAAAGATTATATAGTGGCTTAGGTTATCCTGAGCTTTTTAGTTATGCTGCTATAGGCTTAAGCTGCTAGAAGACATCAAGATCTATTTTTTTAACTGCTTGATTGTTGCTATTTACAACTTTTGACTTTTTGTCGTTTTTCTCTTTATAGTAGGTTCACCTGGTCTGGCGTTTTGTTAACTGTGTTACCATCCGCAATGGTAACACAGTTACCATAATGGTATACACAAGATGGCGGCCCGTGAACAACGCGAGGCTCAGCGTCTCTCCAGGACTTGCTATTTAGTGGTTTTTTATCTATTTCTCACCGGACTTTTTTTTTCCAGAACTGCCCCGCGTTGCTGTGCTATAACAGACATGAGCTTCTGGACCTTCGAAGCTACAATGTTGACACTTTATTCGCCGATCTCCGACTCATCCCAGAGATCTCCAGAACACCGGAGGCTGCCCACTTCTCCCGGCCGGGCGGAAGTGCACGCAGGCGGCGACGAGAACGTAAACAAAGGCGGGGTTAGCGCGGAGGGGTGCGAGCTAGGCTAAAGTTAACACCACACCGGCTCCCTTTACCCAGCATTTTCCTCGCCAATGTCCGTTCTCTGGCCAATAAAATGGACGTGTTACGATTATCCATCACGAATGACAGACGGATTATGGACTTAAATGTCATGATTTTCACTGAAACATGGCTAAAAAACAGCTGCCCGGACAATGCTATCCAGCTAGCCGGACGCCACACATACCGAGCCGACAGGACAGCAAATGACTTCGGCAAGACCAGCAGCGGAGGTTTGTGCATTTATATTAACAAAGCTTGGTGCACAGACTCTGCTACTACCGAGAGTCACTGCTCACAGAATGTGGAGTTTTTAATGGTCAAATGCAGACCTTATTACCTCCCAAGGGAATTAACTTCGATTATCCTCACTGCTGTGTACATCCCCCCAGATGCTAATGCCAAGCTAGCCATCAAAGAACTCTATGCGGCCATTAGCAAACATCAAACCAAACACCCCGAGGCTGCCTTTATTGTTGCGGGTGACTTCAACCACTCCAACTTGAAGACAGTCCTCCCCAGATTCCACCAACATGTCTCCTGCCACACCAGAGGAGACAAGACCCTGGACCATGTCTACTCCAATCTGGCTGGAGCTTACAAGGTGACACCCCTCCCCCACATCAGACAATCAGATAATCTCTCCCTGTTCCTCACACCTCGGTACTCACCACTCATCCAACGTGTGAAACCTACTGTGAGGACAGTAAAGGTGTAGCCAGAGGGCTCAGACGCTGTGCTCCAGGACCGGTTCAGGAATACAGATTGGAATATTTTCCACCACACAGATTTGGATCAGTACGCCTCATCTGTACTGGACCACATCTCTAGCACCACTGACTGTGTCACCACCCACAAACGCATCACCATGTACCCCAACCAGAAACCCTGGATGAACAGAGATGTTCGTCTCCTGCTGAAGGCCCACAACACCGCCTTCAGGTCAGGAGATGCACAGACCTACAGTGCAGCCAGGGATGAGCTGAAGAGGGGAATAGACCCCTTGCAACCACGTGACTCCGTTACCGAGAACCCCTTGCGTGGCGGCCATATTGGTTGGCATGCCATTTGACGAAATGACGAGTTCTCCAGGTATTTTTCTCCTTTAGATAACGTATCACAAGATCATTTTAAGACTAAGTTGATGGTTGATGGTATCAGATTGCCAGATCCACACAGCAAAAGCCTGAAGGGACGGAGCGAGTCTGTGAAATGCTGGCCATGGGTTTCGTACCGCGACACAGCTGCTTTATAAACACGCAGGCCAGTATGGACAAGAGAGCACGAAAGCCCCTGAAACCACTGGACGGCTGCAATTATTTTATATCAGGAAAAAGGCTCCAGCAAACGCCCGCGACGCCATGAGGGATTAAGCGGGTCAGAAAATGGATGGATGGATGGATGTTGTTCACACATGTTTGTGCAACAGCACAAAGCAGAGAGGAAGACCCACCCGGTAGGTTAAAAAAACATCACTCACTACGGATTATTTTGGTGTTTTTGTCTTGTTAAAATGGGTGGGGGTGTCGGCGACATTGCAGCGTAAACACAGAAGTACTAGCGCCCGTGAACGGGCGGAGGGGAGGTGGCGATCGTTACATGGGCCGGAGAGCCGCCGCTGTCTGGAGCAGCAGGAAGCGGCTGCTGCTCCAGACAGCGGCGGCTACAGCAGCAACAGCGGCTTCTCCGGCCCGTGTAACGATCGCTACCTCCCCTCTGCCGCTATTTAAGTAGAACAATGACTAGAGCAGAATTAAGTTGTATTTACCGGAGATGAAGTGTAGACTGCAAATTCTCTCGTAGTATGATGGCTCCCCCAGTCCATTGGGAGTGTCTGCCTGCGCTCTTTTCATTGAAAATATCCATTTCTTTCTTCTTTCCTCATCCTTTGGTAAACGACAGAAACGTACATCCAACGATTTGGAATGCCTCTGTGTGCAACCGGGAGCACAACAAGTCGTAGGCATTGTTTAGATTCCAAAAATAAACTAACTAAAAGTACGCTCTAAATCACCCGTTTTGTCATGTAGTAGACGGGCTGTCAGGCTAGCGTGCCCACCAAGATGGAGGCTGTGGAGGATTTCTAACTGTTAAACTATATAAAAGAATGATGACACGGGAGACGAGGTCTTATCTCTGCTTGCCAACTGGGAACCCATTTATTTCAGGCTTTACCTCCTCAGCACGGGTGTGAGCTAGGGTTCTGACACAACATAGTGTACATGGATTTTATATGACACAGATGGGCGTGTGTTACAAATAAGATTCTACATGCATCCATTGGTCCACGTCCTTCCAGCCTCCTTTGGCAGACATTGGTCTTATTTCTGGGAACAGCTCCACAAACGTTGAAAAACAGACAACCTTATCTTGTCAGATGACCTCTGTTTGGGTCACACAGGATGTCATGCCCTGGTCATACTCTGGGCTTCTGCTCTCTTCGCCTCGCTGGCAGGACACACTTCAGATGTTTTCCAAATCCTACACATCCTCCCTTGTTACGTTATTTAGGTAACACTCCTAAGGAACCCTCTATATACTATAGTACATAGACTAAACATCGTATAAAGAGAAAATCTGACTCCAACCTAATCAAGCTTAGCTGTAATAACACACATCTAGAAATGCAATTGCTTACACAACCAATGGATAATATACTAACGTAATCAAGGTGCCCACATAAGTGTCGATCAACAATGACTTGTAATAAATGCAGATTACAAGCAATAACACATTTCAATAATCTAGAGAGAGAGAGAGAGAGAGAGAGAGAGAGAGAGAGAGAGAGAGAGAGAGAGAGAGAGAGAGAGAGAGAGAGAGAGAGAGAGACAAAAGTCATTGCTTTCACATTGGCATCAATCCAGCTAATATGGAAGCGAAAAACCCCGTTGTTGGCACTTATTCATGTACTGTTCTCAGGGGAAAAAACTCTCCCATGGATCTCGGTTCCCCATCGAGCATCCGCCAGCCAGGTCGACCGGCATCAGTTGGAAATCAGCCATGCTACTCGCAATGCAATCCAACACTTGTCATTCAAAAACATAACATAATAGAATTTATCATATACACCCAACAATCAAACAACATGTGAAATACATGGAATATATATGTATATATATGCAAATTATCTTGCTAATAATACTGATACGGAAATAATACTAAAACGAACGTTAAAATATAATGTTATGATAGATTAAACTAACCGGCCGCCTGTGCTACCTTATCTACTTAGGCTTTATTGTATTATATTTTATTCATTTAATCTTAGATTGAGTAACTTAAACAAGGTTAATAGGATTAGTCAGTCTTCAGCTCGTGTGCTTGGTTTGAATGAGTCCATGGACACGTAGCAAAACAAGCGAGTCCGTCTCGATCACGGGTTCTCCTTTCCATTTGGAATGAGTCTGTAGCATACGTGTGAGTCCATAGACGTGTCCAGGCGGCCGGGATATCAGCCCTTTCGATGGCTGCTGCCTGATGTCATCCATCTATACATCGTTCCCACAATCCACCTTTTCAAAATAGGCACAACACAACACACAAACAAAAAGATTACAATCAGCGTTATCACCAAAATTAGTCCTGTTTTAGCGGCTAAAGCGCCCCATTCCCCTAAAATTTCTTCCAGACTTTTCCACGACCAGTTGTTTCTACCAGCATTCTCTTTTACTTCTTCTTTAAGTTTCATAAGTTTTACCATTACTGCCCTAAACGAACCTTTAGGAGCTGTGTTCATGGGAATGTATGTACAGCACTGATTACCGAACATGTGACAAACACCTCCCTTAATTGCTAAAAGCCAATCTAAGGCTTGTCTGTTTTGTATTGTCATTCTACTTGTTTCATGTAATTGGTCTCCCAGTGCCATAAATCCTTCTACCGTGAAATTTATCATCCTTTGCTGATTATAGTAAATGTAATTTATCCATTCAACATTTTTATTAATAGTAATTTGAGGTAAGATAGACTCAAAACCTGCTTTAATTTCATGCTGCGCTTTAAATTCATCTGGAATTCCTCTTGGTTGACCAATAAGATCTAAATAAACTCCCTCATTTAGTCCATAATCGTCTAGACTCCGACGAGACCTATTTTTACCTATTTCTATCTGAGCTAATTCTTTTACCCCTTCATACACTAAAGTTAGCGGTACCTTCATTCGTACTAATGCACAGAGCCCTACCCACTTAAGTGGTAAGGTGTTCATTAGCATGTCGTCACCACACATCCAGTAACTGTCTGCCACTGGATACGTTTGATCTCCTAAAAAGAAAAGTTTGGGAATTGTCATAGTTATATTTTTACAGTCCTCTTCTATAAAATCTGGGTTTTCAAACCAAACGGGCTTTGTAGCAAACACTGGTGTTACATTTGCATGCTTAAACCAGGATAACACCCAAGTTACATTACATTTTACAGTGGTGTTTCCTATATTGATTCCTTCATTGTCCTCAAAACCTCCACTGACGAAACATTCGTAGTCTGCATCATAATCTATTTCATAATCAGTAGGTGGAACATTATCTGTAGTACTAATGTTAAATTCTGCACACAATGATTCTAATTTATACCCTTTCCACTTTTCTAAGTATTGATGAGAATTTCTTGAACCATATAGGAGTCTGCAACCCAAACCACACATAGGTAATTTAAAGAATGACACTGCGTCTTCTCTTGAAGTGAACTCACCATTCCTACATTTTTCACGTTGTACAAATGCACATTCTTTTGACGTGTATTTTTCTGGAATAACCATAGTAACTGCTCCCGGAGCAGCAGTACAGATTAAGCAATCATTTTTGGTTAACTCTCTTGCTGTATACCATGACCAGCTATACCATGTATTGCGTATGGCTCTTTGCCATAAAGGATCACCCCTTGGTCTGATTCCATGCCATTTAATATCCTGTAATTTATTTATTGCTTTTGGCATAGCTACTTTTGGATTTTGTTTTTCATAAAATTTATCTAAACCTTCAGAGAAATCTTCACATCCTTCCTTTTCAGAGCATCCATACTGTTTTGGATCTAGTTCTGCGAATTCTAATATTAGGTTCTTGTCCTGATCTGATGTTACCTCAACCGAAGGAGGTGCCGTTGTAATTAATCTTATTAGTGAGGGTTTAGTAGTATTTAAAACTTCCTTTGTGGTTTTAATTGTATTTGAAACTATTGTCTGTATATTTGTTTTAGTTATAACAATTGTTGGAGGTTCAGTTATGTTCTCAGGTCGAATCACCGTAGGTTTTGCGTTGACCAAGTCTCTAGCATCCTCTGTAGGTTGCACTTCCATTTTACTTGTATTTACCTCTGTAATATCAACTGGGAACGAATTTGAAATTTGTATTGTGCTATTTAAAAATTTTGACGCTGATGTGACCGTTAATGTCTTTTCCTTTAAAGTTGTCGATTTATTTAGTCCTAATTTGGTGACTGAAGTAGGTAAAGTCACATTTCCACTAGGGATAGTCATTTTCTTCACTTCTACTGTAGTTCTAGTAGCCATAGTTGTTGGGGCAAAACAATTTACATCTTCTAGTAAGGCTTCTTTTTTCGGTAAGTTAAATAATATAGTTGAATCTATTTTTCCACTCGAGGTGACGTCTTCGAATTTCAACTCGTATGTTTTGTTAATCCGGAAAGCTATTACATTTGCTTCAATAATCCATCCACAATCTGCATTCCAAACAGTCATATTACAATTAATGTTTTCTTGATTTTGACTTGATAATTGATGACTTACCTTAGCATGAGAATTACACATCCTTCGTCTGTCACTTTTTTGCAGTACTCTAGAGATAATCACGTTTCTTTCAACCAAGTCATATTCATCACTGTCTGGCTCCACATGTATCCTAATTCGGTCATTAAACATTTGGACTGTAGCGTTTAACTCCTTATTTCCTATTCGTTCTAAATCACCACTTCCTGATACTACATTGTGGTTTTGTAGATTCTTCATTGTTAAGTTATAATTATAATTGTCCTCGGGATCCCTGTGGGATTCTATTTCTATTTCTACCTCAAAACCATCATCCTTTATGTACAGAATAAGTGAGCACTGATTTATCCCATATTCTGTATATACCTTTTTGACACTTTTTCCACACAATTTTTGATCATTGTAATAAATGTTCACCTCAAATTCCGTATCTAATTTTGTACGAAATCCTGTATCGGTTACCGTTGCTTTCCATTTGAATTCAGCATGGGTCTCTCTTTTCTTACGCAACCTTTTTGTTTTTTCTCTTAAGTGTTCTTTAAGACCTGGATGAGTCATTAACTTCAGTTCAGCTGGCAAAAACACTGGTGTGTACTTGTTCAAAAACATTAACGTTGTGTTGTACTTATCTTTTTCTGCAAAGGTGGATTTCCCTTTATAGACCGAAGTCCCACATTTCATGGTTGCATGTCGATCGTCTCGACCCTCATTACTCGTTGCTCGTTCCAATCGTGGTTGAGCTGACGTTGGCTGATGCTGTGGTGCCGTCTGCAGGCTGTGAGAGTTCATCTCCGGCCTCGCTGTTGTTAGGCTCACCACTTCTGCCAACATCCACAGGTGAAATGTCATTAATACCAGTTTCATTGCTGCAAACTTTCTGTTCACAGTCTTTTCCATTGTCTGGCTTCACAATGTCTGGCTTCACAGTGTCTCTAGCGTGTACTTTAGTACAATGAGTCAAATGATACCACGTATCACTCCCCTTTACTTGGACGGCGGTTGCGGTTGCTCGTTTGACCTCAAATGGACCGTCCCATCTCGAGCTGTTCCATTTACGTCTGAACACCTTCACGTACACCAGGTCTCCTGGTTCGACTGGTCTCTTCGCCACCGACTCTGGACAGGAACTTCTGGCTCTTTCCTGCAGATAGATAGCTCTATGGATAGCAGTTAGTTGATCCATATATGCTTTCAACTCTGTTTGTAGCTGTTCAAGTGCCGGGCCTTTGAATGGAAGCCTCCATTCGGGCACTGGCATCATTCTGCCTGTTAGCATTTCATGCGGGGTTAAATGTGTGCTGCGGTGCATCTGCATGCGATAGCTCATTAGCGCAAGCGGCAAAGCATCAGCCCAGTTTAGGTTAGTAGAAGCACAGATTTTATTCAGCTTAGCTTTCAAAGTCCCATTGATTCTCTCAACAATACCCTGACTCTGCGGGTGATAGACTGCTCCAAAGCGTTGTTTAATTCCTAGCTTTGACAAAACACCTTTTAACACCTTTTGGATAAACGCTGAACCATTATCTGAACTGATTTCTGATGGGATGCCGAATCTCGGAATCACCTCTCTTGTCAGAAACTTAATCACTGTATCAGCTCCCAATGTCTTT
Source organism: Fundulus diaphanus (assembly GCA_037039145.1). NCBI lineage: Eukaryota > Metazoa > Chordata > Actinopteri > Cyprinodontiformes > Fundulidae > Fundulus > Fundulus diaphanus. The sequence goes on from CM073141.1 coordinate 47,997,084, forward strand.
GATGGGACTGCTTCAACCCATCGGCTGAACCGATCGATCACCACCAACATGTACCTTTTTCCTTGTACTGGCTTTATCATGTCAACATAATCTATCACAAGATGTTTAAAGGGTCCCTCAGGGACCGGAATGTGACCAATCGGTGATTTTATGCCTTTTCGTACATTGTTTTCTGCACATATTTCACATTGGCTCAAGATTTCATCCACCATTGCTTGCATGTAAGGCGACCAATAACCTTGCTTTTTCAACTTCTCCATCACTTTCCCTCTACCACAGTGATCCAAACCATGTGCTTCTGAAACCAACATTGTCAACAATGCTACTGGTGCAACTAAATGTCCACTTTGTGATCTCCACAAACCACTTTCACTCATTGTCGCACCTCTCTGCGCCCAGAGAGCGTGCTCACTTGCACCTGCTTCCTGCTGCATCAAAATGATGTCTTCTGGTGTCACCATTGGTTCCAAGGTGACCACTGGTGCCAAGATAGCCATCTGGCACTTAGACGCTAGTTTTGCTGCCTCATCTGCGGCGTTGTTCCCTTTAATGACTAAATCATTACCTTTACGATGGGCGTTGCATTTGATCACTGCCAGTCTTGATGGCAGCATCATCGATGCAATCAGCTCTTTCAGCTGTTCTTGATGTAATACTGGACTGCCGTCTGCTCGTTTGAAACCTCTTTGTTTCCAAACAGCAGCAAACAGATAGCACACCCCATGGGCATAAGCCGAGTCTGTGAATATGTTTGCTACTTTTCCTTTTGCTAATTTGCATGCTTCTGTCAATGCTTTTAGTTCTGCCTTTTGGGCAGAGCATGGTTGCTCACATTTTTCTGCTTTGACTGTTACAAAATTGTCTCCTACTTGTTTAACCACAGCATAACCTGCGTGGTTTCCAAGATGATCTCTGAAACATGACCCGTCAACAAAATAAGTGACTTCCGCGTTCATTATCGGAGTTGACTCTAAATCGGGTCTTAGTCTTGTGAATTTCATTGTTTCTGCAAGACACTCGTGTGGTTCTCCTTCACAGTCCAGAGGTACCATGTCAGCAGGGTTGTTCGTTGCACACCTTTGTACTGTTACATCTGGATATGTTAACAATGGCATGTACTGTAAACATCTTGCCTGAGTCAGCACAAACTTTCCTTGATTTATCAGTTCCGTGATTTTGTGATGGGTCTGTATTGTTACCGGGTAACCCATTGTTATGGTTGACGCTTTTTCATAAGCGTAGTAGACTGCTGCTAGACCTTGATAACATGGTGGCCAGCCTTGGGCCACATTGTCTAGTTTAGTGCTGTAATAAGCAATGGCTTGCTTTCGTCGTCCTACACAGGTTTCTTGCATTAGTACAGCTGACGCGTACATGTTTTTTCTGTTGGCTACATACAGGTAAAATTGTTTGTCATAGTCTGGCAATGCCAAAGTTGGTGCCACTTGCATTTCCTGTTTTAGTGTTTCAAAAGCTATTTTAGCTTCTGTTGTCCATTTTAACACTGCTTTTAACGACTGGTTTCCTGTTTCTTTTATTAGTTCTCTAAGTGGTGCTGCTTTTTCCGCATAGTTTTCAATCCAGTCTGCATTGAAACCTGTCATTCCCAAAAATGTCATCATTTCGCCGACTGTTCGTGGACTTGGAGCTTTGCTGACACCTTCCAGTTGAGAAGGTGAAATGCCAACCGTTCCTTGTGATATTTGTCTTCCTAGGTAATCTACCTGTGGTTGACAATACTGTAGTTTTTGTTTGGAGACCTTGTGTCCTCCCTCTGCTAATCTTTGTAGAACTTTGATTGAGTCCTGATGACAATCATTTAGTGTGTTTCCACAGATTAACAAATCATCCACATACTGTAACACAGTTCCAGTTAAATTGAGTCCTTCCAAATCATTTTTTAGCACCTGATTAAATATGTGCGGGCTAAGTTTAAACCCTTGAGGCAATCGGGTATAACTGAGCTTTTTACCTCTGTAGGTAAATGCAAATAAATGTTGTGACTCTTCCGCTAAAGGAATGCTGAAGAATGCAGAGCAGAGATCAATCACGGTGAAAAACCGTGCTTCTGATGGTATTGAATTTAAAAGAGTATTTGGATTTGGCACGTCTGATTCTGCGTCCACTATTATCTTGTTTATTTCTCTTAAGTCATGAACAAGACGGTATTTGTTTTTGTCTGCTTTCAGAACTGGAAAAATTGGAGTATTACATTGACTTTCTACTTCCACCAGCACACCTGCTTGCATCAATCCATCAATGGTTTTCTGAATGCCTTGTTCTGCTTCTGGTTTTAATGGGTATTGCTGGTGAAAAGGAAACCGTGCATTTGGTTTTATTTGAACTGAGACTGGTTCTGCAGATTTTACTAAACCCACATCTGTATCATGTTTGGACCATAAGTGCTCAGAGACATTTTTTAGCATATCCTGCATCAATGGTTGATCCTCAGAGGAACCATGCTCCTCAGACTGATCTTTTAGATCAACAGGCACTGTCACAACTTGTGGTTTTGCTGTCATTGTTGTTTTACATAGGATCTTAATCATTGTTCCATCACTCGATTGAAAAATGAATGGGTTATCTGTTTCTTCCCATGTTGCTTCTGTTGCAAGTTTCATCATTGGTCCCAGATCTTTTGCATGAAATCCTTTATTTACAAACAATGTTATGTGTGGTACTGAGTCTGAAACATTGTACCACTCTGAAATGAAATCATTTTGCTTCACATTTAAAGCTGCACCTTGTTTTCCAATAACAATACATTGTGTTTCAAGATTTACAGTTTTGTCTTTTGTAGAACTGTCCCATTTCTCTTCAAACTCCAGGCTCTTTGAAATGTCATAGAACATGGTGCAGTGGTAATCTAGAAAAGGTTTTCTAGCTTCTGGAATTTGAGCTTTAATGTAACGGCCCCATTTAGTGACTACATCTTCAACTGGGCCTGAAATGTCCCCTAGCCAATAAACATTAGCTTCATGTGTTTGCATGTACATTTGAAGATCCAGACCTGTTTTGTCAACATACACACCCTGAGGAGAACACCAGATTTTTAATTTCATTCTGCATAATGCATCTCTTCCCAACAGGTTAATTGGTGTTTGGTCAGAGACAAGGATTGGTATTCTTATCTCATCATCATCATTTGCCAGTCGTACAGGAGCTGTCATTTGTAGTAACTGTCTTGTTCCCGAGAACCCTACTGTTGAAATGAATTTATTAGACATGGGGAGGTGCTTTGCATAATTTGGACTTACACACGTGTAAGCTGCTCCTGTATCGACCAGCATCGGTGTTTCTTTTTCTTCAATTAGAATTTTTAAAATTGGTTCATTTTCAGCACCGTCACTTACGATCGGGCACTGGTTCTCCCCTGTAAGGTTCTCTGGGCACCCCTAGTAACCAAAATTTGGTGGGTTTACAGGGCGTCTTGTTGGACCTGGACGGAACCGGCTGCCTGATTGCCTGCGGTAGGTGTTGTTGCCTCTTGGGCAACGCTCAGCACGATGTCCAAGTTCATTGCATGCCCAGCATGCGCCCATTATTCCAGGTGTGCCAGGCCTGCCTCTGTTAGTCCAGGCGGGACCTCTTTGCTGCCGTCCACGAGGCCCATATGGCTGTGTATTGAATGCTTGAGGATAAACATTAACCACTGGTTGTTGTGGCTGGGTAAGTTGAGGAGCCGGAAAACTCCTTTGTATTTGATTTGTCACATCATGTATAGGATCTGAAAAACCTTGAGGTGGGGGTACATTATCAGTCACTTTAATCATTGTAGCTTGGGTTTTAGCTTTGTTCTTTTCTGATAGTTCTCCAAGCTGCATTTGTGCCAGTTTTCTTTGTACATTTTTATCATATTCTGCACTCCTACTTTCTTCTCTTCTGTACTTCTCCACTGCATGTATCACATGATCACGGAACTCTCTGTGAGGCATTGATGTCAGAGCCACCACATCCTCGAGCCTGCTTCTCACAAGATCAGGCATTGCTTCAATGATGGAGTTCCGGAACAGAGTTGTCAGCACAGGGCTCTTATCAACTTCCTCTTCTGTTTCCTGTTTCCATCTTTTTAGCTGCTTTGCAATATAAGACGCTGGATTTTCTGCATTATCGATTGGATCTCCTCTTAATGCTTTTGGGTCAATCTTAGTGGGATATTCTTTTCGCAGTGCTTCCCACAGTGCTGTGCGAAATAAATTGAAGCCGATTCCATCAGCTCTCTGTTGGAGCATCCACGCGAAACGTTCTTTTAGGACGTTTTCCATAGCAGGTGTTCCCAGGCACTGTGCAAAAACAGCTTTTAAATCACCAAGAGCTAGCATTTTTCCAACAGTTTCCTCCTCAAACACCTTTATCCACTTGCTGGCCCCCTCATTTATGTCTGGCAATCTGCCAACCAGGCCGATCAGGTCTTGAGACCCCCAAGGTGCGTATTGAGCAATGTTCCCTTTAACAAGTATGGGTAACTGTTTGTTATCTGTGTATTTGTCAGGTGCATGTATGCCAGGTCTCCATCTTAAATCATAATCACTTCTCCTGCCAGTAGCTGTTTGTGTTCCTCCTGTAGGGCCCTTCACTGCCTCTTGTTCTAAAAGCTTACTGGCATTTTCTAGTACAATATTTTGTCTTATGGCTTCCTCATCAATTTCCCTTTCTAATTCCTCAATTATGGTGCGATCAATTTCTCTTTGCAAACTTAACCCTTCATGATCTAGGTTTACCCAAAATGAATCACCCTTTGGTTTCATTACGTAGTCTGCATAACAATCAACTCCACCCATAGGCTTCAGGGTCAACGACCTTCTCTGATCCCCAGATGTTTGTTTTTTCGCAGTGCTACAGTGACTAGGTGCAAGATCCTGCACGTTTACAGGGGAATCTGAGTTCATTGGGCCTGCAGTGTTCTGATGCATTGCAACCGAAGCACCAGGAGAACTTGATTTATGCAAAGGCGAATATATGTTTACTAGGGCGTGATCATTTTGCTGTGTTGCAGGTACATTTTGGTTAGGCGACCCTCCTGCGTTTGTAAAACTGATATGTGAGGCCTTTGTCATGATTTCTTTATGTTCTGTTGAATCGTTTTGGCTTCCATCCTCTGCAGCTGCATCTATGATCAGACTATTCTTGTCCTTGTATTGGAAATCTCCATTTATGTTAACTGTACCACTTAAAGATGGGTAAAGTCCTGCAGCTTTTGAATATTCTGATTTACCATTTGCAGATTGCTGTCTCATTTCCATAAGCTTCTGTTTTAATGCACTTCTATAGGCCTGACCTTCTTCCTTGAAAAGGTTTAGAATTTTTAACTCAAGCTCGCGTTTTTCTGTTCTCTTTTTTGAATTATTATTAGCCTTGTAATCCATGATTCTCACTTCCATTTGTTCGCAAAGAGATGTATCAAAGCAACCTTGCTC